>WOVY01016000.1:127500-465083 GCA_013436015.1 Rhipicephalus annulatus | reverse complement strand
AATCAGCCTATTAAAATGGTTAAAACTCATAAATTTTGGGAGTAATTTTAGACCAGAGACTAACATGGTCGCCTCATGTCCAGTCCCTGGAACAAAAAGTGAATCAGGCCATTCGAATCCTCCGGCATCTCAGCGGGCCAAATGGGTGGTACTACAGAGTCGTTATTAGCCCTACATGTTGCCTGGATACGCCCCATCGTAACTTACTCACTGCCCCTGCTGCACGGACTCCCAGCCTCCACCGAAAGGAGACTTCACTTGTTATTGGCAAGGAGCTTGAGGGTATGTCTGGGTTTACCACGGTCAACTTCCAGTGATTTAGTGTATGCGGAGGCTCGAGAGCCACCTTTGGCAGTACTGCGTACTAAAGAAACATCTCGAAATTTATTTAGAATTTTCACGCAACATGAAAGTCATTTTTTATCTGGTGCACTAACACAAAGAACGGCAACGAGGACTACAGGATACTATATCATCATTTCAAGCAGTAGTACCAGAGTTTAAACAATGGAAACCTTCAAAACCACCTTGGACGCTGCCACTTCTCAACGTTATCCGTGAAATAGACGGCATAGAGAAGAAAGCAGCCATGGCACCTCTAGTAGCGGCACAGTTGGTACTTCATCAGCTTCATGTAATGCATAATGAAAAAAACGAAGATATATACAGATGGATCATGCACAGAAGAAGCGTCAGCCTGTGCGGTCTTTATACCCGAAATTCAGGAAAAGAATATGTACAAATTATCGCACAAATCTTCATCGACGACAGCAGAATTGGTGGCTATCTTTGAAGCAGTTAAGCATATCTGCGAGAATCCCGATCCACGAAAATGGGTGATATGCACTGATAGCAAACCTGCTCTTCAGCTAATCAGAAATGTGAGATCACCTTACAGAAATGGTGAAATACCACAATGTATCGCAGAAAACTGTGGAATATGCCTCATCGCAGGGTCACAATATCGTATTCCAATGGATACCCAGCCACATTGGAATAAAGGGAAATGAAGATGCTGATAGTCTCGCGAAGAAAGCATTGAAGGAAGGACGGAATTGCACAATCCCTATATCTGGGACGGATATTCGACATTTTATATCGCAAGGAGCTAACCATTGTTCGATGGAAAAGTGGTTTGAGAGCCCTAAATCAAAGGAAACGGTACTTTATGAAGTTGATCCACACAGAAAATTTTCCATAGCGACAGACCTTCCACGACACCTAGAGACATTGATCCACCGACTTATATTGGAAGTAGCATACATAAACAGCTTCCTGCACAAGATACATCGATCCAACTCACCGGAATGCCATTGTGGTCATGCAGAAGAAAATGTTCGCCATATTCTTTTGGAGTGCATTAAATACGCGAAAGAAAGAGAAAAATTAAAGAACAATTAGCAAGTTTGGACAGACGGCCCCTCACAATAAGAAACTACTTGGACCATGGCCTGAGATGCATCTTCAGAAAAAGGCAATAATCTTCCTGACAGACTTTTAGTGGAGACCGGACTCGACAAGCGCCTATGACTGACAGCCAGAAATGAGTATTATGTAAAGTGTGGTCATGTATATACTGGCATTAGAGTAGTAAGGTGTGCGTGAAAGTAGTTTATGACTGTGTGAACTGCGTGAAGAAAACTGTGTATTGACATGTTATTTGAACTGGTTTCAGTGTACTATTATGTGTTTTTTTTCCTTTTCCGTATTGTTAATTTTTGGGTACCGTTCTGTAATATTATTTTATTTTTCGCTGCAGAACTCTGTGATATGGAGTAGCCGAGGCAATAGGCTCCTCAACTTCTCCACAGCAAAACAGTTAAAACAGAACAGAACAGAACAGACCTATAGCGGGTACGGCAAGTAAATTGTTAACAGGGGCAAACAGTAAGAGGCGAGTGTGAACGATGGAGAACCTTAAAGTGAAGGAACTCATCGAAATTTGTGAGGAACTCGGCATTACTTTGGGCTGTGCGAAACGAAAGCAAGCAATCCTTGAAATCATGAAGGATGAGGGGGTGTCGGCTGAGGAAGTCGATGAGGCCTGGGTGGATATCAAAGCACGCCGCGAAGAGGCTGAAAAGCGAGAAGCTCGTGAACGTGAAGAAGCTGAAAGGCGAGAAGCTCGCGAACGTGAAGAAGCTGAAAAGCGAGAAGTTCATGAAGAAGCTTAAAGGCGAGAAGCTCGCGAACGTGAAGAAGCTGAAAGGCACGAACGTCGCGAGCGCGAGGAGGCCGAGAGACAGGAGCGCCTCGAGTTGAAACGACTAGAATTGGCAATCCTACAGTGTTCGCAGGCGCCTAGCGTAGCTTCTCCAACGATTCAGGTCAGTGGTTTTCGAATTCGGGACCAACTGCCACCGTTCGTAGTAGGCGAAGACATGGCGAAGTATCTCGTCAAGTTTGAACACGTCTGTGAGCGAAACGCTTTGGAGCGGTCTCTTTGGGCGCAGAACCTGTTAGCTCTTCTTCCCGGCGAAGTATCCGACGTGCTAACTTGCTTGTCGAGGGAAGCGTTTGAGAGCTATGACGAGGTTAAGGAAGTGCTCTTGAGACAGTATATGTTGTCACCCGAGGCGTTCAGGGAAAGGTTCCGGTATGCTAAAAAGGGAAATGAGTCACACGTTGACTGCGCGTTTCGTCCTAAAGCCAATTTAATTGAATGGCTCAAGGGCGAAGGTGTTTATGACGACCGCGATAAAGTGGTGGAATGTGTTGTATTGGAGCAATTCTACCGCTGCATCGAGGAGGATGTCAAACTTTGGCTGCAGGACAAACTTGGTGAAGTACAGCTAAACAAGCCAGCAGAGTTAGCTGAGGAGTAATATACTCACCGAAAGTTGCATAGCAGGTCAGTGCGCGTTGAAAAGGGTGAAAGGAAAAAAGGCTTTTCAATGAAACTTCATCTATGGAAGCCGCGAATCTGCCACAACTGCAGAAAGGAAGGGCACATCGCGATAAACTGTAAGTAAAAGTTTGCGACTATCCGAGAATCGGAAAACAAACGGAAGCCGCTAATCTGCTACAACTGCAAAAAGGAAGGGCACATCGCGATAAACTGTAACCAAAAGTTTGCTTTTGCAACAATCCGAGAATCGGAAAAAAACATGCGGTTATTGGAGCCGTATATTCAAGAAATTAGTCTGAATGGGAAAAAGTGTCGAGTACTTCGTGACTCAGCGACAACCATGGACGTTGTCCATCCTTCATTGGTGTCTCCGGATGACTTTACAGGAAAATGCGCATGGATCAGGCAAGTCGCCGAGGAGCAGAGTGCTTGCTTACCAATCGCTACGGTTGTCATTGAAGGCCTGTTCGGTAAGCTTCGCACCGAAGCGGCTGTGTCTGCCGCGTTTCCCGATCGTTTTCTTTATCTTTTCTCTAACAACTCAGAGCAGCTTCTCAAAGAGCAGGGTAAATCGTTCTTCCCCAACTTAGCGTACATGGCCCTCACGCGATCGCAAGCGCGGAAGCTTTCGCGGGAGCTTAATCTTGTTCAATGCGGTGAACTCTCAAGTGACCTTGTCGGCGGGCGACGGAACCTCAGAGAAGAAATTTTCCGCGTGAGTCATGTGAGCAGTCACGCGAGCGGCCCGTCGCCGAAGCGACCGACGCAGTTTCCGTAGCAAGGGGAGACGACATGGCGCCATTGAATCAGAGTGAGAGGGCTGCAACGCTCTTGCCTGTAGCGGAAAGTTGGAGTGAGCTGTCGATGGTTGATCGAGAAACGCCCATTCGAGAGCAGCGTGCGGACCTCTCGATCATAGCGCTAGGGGAAAGCCACATGAAAGCTGCAAAGGTGTTGTCGAAGGAGTATAACGACAGATCGGCGAAAAAGCGCGCTTTTGAAGTTGATAATCAGGTAATGCTGCTGCAGCCGTCCAAAAGGAACAAGCTTGAGATTCATTAGGAGGGGCCCGCCAAAGTAATATCTAAGCTTTCCGATACGAATTATGAAGTGAAATTAGGAAGGAGGCCAAACAAAATTTACCACAGTAACTTGAAAGCGGTCGTGAATCTGTCGTTGAATGCTTCAGAAAAAAAGGGAGCAGAAATTATTAATTCTAGTGAGGTAATCGAAAGGAAACTGGAGGTAGGATCTAGGTTCAAGACTAAGTTAAGTGAAGTCCAGAAGGAGGACCTGAAAAGGATTGTTTCCGAGTTTGGATACGTGTTTTCGGACCGTCACGGAAACACGACGGTGATCGAACACGGTACCGAGCTAACTTGTGAGGAGCCAATCCCTAGCAAGCCGTATCGTTGTTCTCCTGTGTAACGTCGCAAGTATGAGCAGCTGTTGGTACCGCATAGGTATCGTCGCCTAAAAGTGACCGGTTACTGAGATGGAGCGTGATACTCTGACAGCGCAACCTTGACGTTCGCTAAAGAAAAAAGGAAAGCTAAACGCTAATGCAGGTGCATTGAGCAGTGCGTTCTAGCTAGTACCTTCTCAACCTTTCGGTTTCTCGCTGGCAATTCGGGGCAAAAGTTTGTCCTCATCACGACCTGGGCTGAGCGCTCTCGTTCAGAGTGATTTCAAGGGGCCAACTTTAGTGGTATTCTAATTTGTTGCGTTGTTTTACGTGTGAAAATTCGAGTTTTTATTTTAAGAGTCTTGTGTCCCACATGTGCCTCTTGATGTAGAGGGAACGAAATTCTGATAGACACGTAGCTAAGTATATGTTGTACTATACTTTGTCTGGTGTTCTGTCGGGTGACCGAGGGCTCTTGGTTATGTCGTGTGTTGTCTGTTGTCGAACCATTCTTGGCAAGTTGCAGAACCATCGACAAGTGCTGAAACCAAAGATTGTCACAAGAGACGAGCGAAGCTGGTCGACAAGTTGTGGCGACAAGCCAGTGGAGCTGGGATCCGTCCTCAAGAATGGGATGTGTTCCCGGGACAGAGTCAGGAGCTGCATTCTCCCCATGGCCCTGGAGGCGAACCTGGAGTGACCTGGCGAACGAGCGTGCCTGACATCCGAGCCACGTGGAAGCAGCTCGTCTTTCCGGCGCATTGTCTGGCGGCGGGAGTGCTCTTATGCCTGCAAGTCCGCAGCAAACGTCCAGCCTCGGAAAAAAAGGCAATCTGTGTCAAGGCCAGCCCGCGAGCCGCCTGACGCGATCAACAACTCAACGGCGTCATCACGCCACGGCGCCTTTCTGGCGCGCACGTGCAGTGAGTCATCTCAGCCGCGAGCCCGTCGAGTAAACAACCGGCGTCTTCCTGTCTGGCGGCTGACGCAATGCGCGGCGACGTCACTCGTCCTTGGTTGCAGCTACCTGCAGCACAGCCTCTCCAGATTCGATGAGAAAGAAGGACGCGGCCCAGCGGCGACCTCATTGGAGGATTCTGACCTCGCGACTAGCGGCGCTTCTGGTTGGACATTTGGGTTGGACTCGGGGCATATAAAAGAAGCCCTGCGGCGCGTCGAGAGAGACCCCTTTAACAGGAGACCCATTCGAGAGCAGACCTATGTGTTAGAGCTATGTGTTAGAGAGGAGAGTTCGGCTCTTCGAATCTCTGTCGGCCCCAGTGCCGAATTTGTAACGCCTCTGTATATATGCTGTACATAAACCTTGTTTAACTCACCGTCGTCTCGTTCGCTCGTCTATCAGATCTGCGCAGAAGCAGTCGCGAGCTGAGATACCTACGCTACCAAACGGCTGGTGACCTTCCCGGCGGAGTTCGAAGCAGTGGCGCCTTCAGGACCGTGTTGGCGTCGCCGTCTTTCGAAACAGTGGTTGCAGCGGTGAGATTTCGAGGCGCCCTTCTTAACGTCGTCGGAGGTGCGCGTCGCAACAGTGTACAGTTACTCGACAGGTGGCTGAAGCTTTACATGTCAACGAAGTAAGAAACCTATGGGTGAATCAGGAGCCCGGGGACAATGAAGGGTAAACAGTTCTCTTTGATTTTTCACTTGGTGTTTGTTCTGTGAAGTAAATTTAGGTTACTGCAAACAAGTTTTTGCTCACATTTCTTCCCCTCCGATTTCCTACATCATTTCTTCGAATAAATTCTTGCTATGGGATTTAGCAGTCGTTCTTTGTGCTCGTGCCTTCTTCATCTGCACTTTTTGTGCTTCAATAATTCGCTCCTTCCGATTCTTAAGATTGCGTTCCATCAGCAGCGGTGGCACGAACCATTGTTATTCGGCATCTACACAAATTTGTCGTTTATTAATTATTTGTTACAAGGGAAGCCGTTATTATTTCGTTTTCCTCGTCACGTTGTCCTGGTGAGCTAAGGTTGAACATACTTTCTTTGAGTTGAATGAAAAGCGGCACCCATATTGTATCCGCTTGAGTGAGAGTGCAATAGCGGCCAACCTAATGTGCCATTTGTGCCCTACGAGAACATTTTCTGCCCCGGAGAATCAAAGAATGCTACGCAAGCTTTTGTTGTGCGAGTTATTTTCTATTTTAATAGGTAAATTTGTGTAAATATGTGTTGTAAATCTATGTTAACTTTGTTAGAAATAATGAAATGCGTCTGTTCAAGGGTGTCGAATTTCCCAATAAATTATAACATTTGCTAGAAAAAAAATCTTATCATTAAAAATAGTCCCGAATATTTTTTTATCAAGAGTGGCTGAAAAGAGTGTTCCTACTACATATTTATTGTAAGAGCACACTGGCCTGTATTTACGAAACTGCACTGTGTTCACAGCTCCTAGTTTCCTGAGGAGCAGCCACATTATTTTGGCGCATAAACACATGTTCGTCTTCAAATAAGCAACAATAAAACACATAATGACTACGCAGTGCTTGGTGGCGCAACGTGATTCTGTTCGACAACAAAAGAGCGAAATGGGTATAACGGGGGACGGCCTTCTTCCTTGTGAAGCGTACACACTAATTAAATTGTGGTGCTCAGCCCTTTCTTGAAGAAAACCTAAATGGCTCTTTTCTCCGCCTGAGTTGCTCAGAAAACGTAAACACCTGCTACCGCATCACAATATTTCGGAAAGAATAAAACGTACCTTTCTGAGAGGCTGTGTAAGCACAAATCAAAGAGCGCTTGCACTGATGGCGTTTTATGAAATTTCAGGAACCATTACAAGCATTGTCTCTAGCAAACAGTTTTCATAAAATATTTTTATTAGGCGTTCTCTTTTGGTTGACATAAACTCGTTTAGCAGGTCACACTGCATCATAATCAGTTTAGGAAATTACACTTGCTAACAATTGGACCATCTAATGAGCGTGTGCACAAATTAAATACTAAGCACATATCTGTCTCGCGACACTAGTGAATGTATTCGGAAAGAGAGCATTATTCAACAACTGTATAACGACTGGGCCGAAGGCCTGCTGTTTATCCCTTTTATCATTGGTATTGATGTTTTCAACAGAATGAGAGCGTTAGGTTAAGGTTTTATACAGCGAATGATAGCGAAGATGCATTACCATCAGAAAGCAAAACACTGGAACAATGAAGATGCAGCCATACATGTCTGTCATTTTCCACACGCACGTGAAAACACCGAACGAAGAAAATCAGTTGTGTAAGGAGGAAGAAAAACAATATGCCGTAGTAGGACACCACCTTAGCCTAAAAAAACTAGCGCGAGCGGGTGTGACCTGCGCTTTATCACATGTGCGAGTTGCCGCACCCGATTTACGTGTCTGTAAGCCTCCTGCTAAAGTGCACCAATAAGTCCCGTATCAAAGTGGTGTAGATGCGGGTATTCAACCTAAAACTCCGCAACAGGAGGCTGCTCGCTCCTACAGAAATGAAAACATACAGCTAAAAGAAAAGACCCTGACTCAGCCTCCGACGGCATCATTCCTACCACGCTACGCGTGCGCGATTCTTTATATTCAACGGCACCGAACAACAAGAAGTTGAAAATTTGCTGTCGACATTGAAAAAGGTTGGCGTGAGTAACAAGTGGGACGACCCTTCAGCATTGGAGTAAGGTAACTTCTAATCGAAAGAAATCGCGAGCGCCTGGTTCAACAACCATCAATTCGCATTCACCACTTGCAGTGCTTTTAAGGGACACCAAAGTCAAATGAACATTTATGTCATAGTGAAATCACAATGTATTACAGCGGCTAAAACAACGGTGCTGTCAACAAGAGTACCCTACAAACCGAGACACATGCGTCACCAGTAGGACAATCACAAAAATGATCCCAATGACGCCAGACTCAACACCTACCAATAATCACTGGTAATAGAATTTGCTTCACTAAGTTAAAAACCTTTCTTTCACCAAGAGACGTAATAAAATACTGCTTGTTTGTTACTCTTTGACTCATGAAAACAAAAACTGCTGGATGTTACTATGGGGAATGGCACGAGTGGTTCAAACGTTCCATTTTCGCCTGGTTAGGCTGGACAGGTCGTGCCTTCTAGTGCAGCTCAGTTGAACCAAGCACTTTTACCATCTCGGAGGCCATGACTGAATAAAATTGTTGAGGGCCATTGTTGCTGCTGTGCCTCCCGCAACTTTCATTCTGTTGCTACGAGTGTCAGCGGCTGCGCAGTAAAGCCGGGTAGTTGTGCACAGCAGAGTGACGTGAAACGGCCACATTCAGGCAGGAGCTTTGGTTGCACTGACGTGATGTGGACCAGTGAAATGCGATTGCATTCAAAATAAGCACTTACTTGGCACAAAAGTTGTACTACAAGGTTTCTTGACCGCTAATTAAGGAATAAACATCAAAATAATATTTGCCTTCAGTGTCTCTTTAGGCAAGAAATTGACGTGCTGTAATGGGCTTTGTGAGGGCACTTCACCTAAATGACTCCTCGATTATGCAAGTGTGGCATAACGCCCGCCGTGTCTAGGTCGAGGTTTCAGTTGATTGTGAGCAGCAACGCGACGAACGAAGGTTTTTTTTTGTTTCACAACGTCGTGTCGTCATCACGGTTTTGTGCTTCTAGACAAGGTGAAAAGTGCTCAACAATTTAGAGGTTGTTGCTCACCAATTTTTGGATTTAAATGCGAAGCATTTCTTAGTGAAATTCGGTGACTTTGAGTGTATATATCTATTCAGCCACTTACGTTTGGGTGCTCTCGTGGTCACCCCCTTAACCTGGCGGGAGCCAAAATTAGAATGGGAGTGTAAAATGTTTCGACAAATATGACACGCTGGTCAAGATATGAATGTCACAAGCCCGTCGCGTACATGTTCAAACACTACCCGCTAGACAGTGGTCATACCCACGAGCGCGTATGTGTCGCTGGTAAGCGAGTATGTGCCACAGGTGATTGACACTTAGTATCTACCCAGAAACGACGAGAATGCACAAGGGCAATTTAACACGTGAGCGTTAAGGAATACCCGACATCGGTAGCGTCGACCCAACGGAGGCATCAAATAAATGTCAGTGTTAAGAAGAATTTGACGTAGCCAGCGTTGACCCTCCGATGAATGCAAAAAATAAATCTAAGTGTTCCAGCAAGAATCGAACCAAAGCATTCTGCGTGGCAGTCAAACAGTCTGCCGCAGAGCTATGCCAGGTCTCGAAACTACTTCTGAAACAGACGCTGCTCGAGAAACATCAACAGGATGCAGTGCTGCCTACCCAATTTTGTGAACAATACAGATGTACTCACTTGATACAGCTGTCACTTCGGGTTAACGTCAATTATTGTTAGGGGAAATGCGCTGAACTTGATTTATGTAGCAGTGTCCACGGCCAGCATCTTCACGAGCACCAGCGCTTGATATCAACTTTTAATGTTGCTAATACGCATTTTCCAGTATGCTTCGTTGTACAAGTGAAAACATCTGACTATATAAACATCGCCAACATATGTCTGTGCATGCAGATATATAGATAGGAAGTAGGGTTTAACGTCCCAAAGCCACCATGTGATTGTGAGAGACTTCGCAGCGGAGGACTCTGGAAATTTTGCCCACCTGAGGTTGCTTAACGTGCACCCAAATCTGAACATACGGGCCTCCAGCATTTTCGCCTCCATCGAAAATGCAGGCGCCGCAGCCGGGATTCAATCCCGCGACCTGTGGGTCAGCAGCCGAGTACCTTAGCCACTTGACCACCATGACGGGGCGTCTGTGCGTGCATATATTCTACATATATTTGCATATATTCTGCATATATTTAGCGTTATTTCATGACCTGTCGCTCAATAAAAAAATTGTAACATGGTCACCTTCCCTCCGCAAACTTCGCATAACGTTGATTCCCGGTACGTGGGATCTGCCGAATTGTTTGAGTTTTGAAAGGTCTAGCTTCAGTAGCTCACACGGTTGCTTCGGCGAGTTAGTACGACATTATTCACATACAAACAACGCCAAATTCAGAAAAATATGAGGCCAATCAGGTGTTCATCAGCTATAGTTCTTGCTCCTTTGCTTGACCATGCTGATTTGCATAGTTCTCCCGCGTGTTTTTGTTATCTGTCTGTCATTTAGTTTGCTGTATAGCTATGCTTTATTTTCCTTTTACGCATGACATACATATTAGCGTACGTGATGCCCTTTACCTAAAAGCTTTGACTAATTTACCTTTCGTAACTGTTCCTGTGACGCTAAGTCGCTAATTTTTCGTGAAAGAAAGAGTCGGTCATGCCTTTTTTGTGAAGAATGCTTTTTTGTGAACAACTTATTTTTGTGAAGAATGCTTTCCTAGAAATGCCGCATCCAGGCAAGAAAAAAACTTGTTAGTAGGCTGTCAAAGACGAGCGCACTTGCGTGTCAGCCGTGGCTCCTTCCAAAATGGGCGGACAGTAGGAATAGTTGGACCGTGCCACCCACAACCCATTTTGCCAGCGTTGCTGCGTGACGTTTTCTGTGAATTGAAAAAAAATGCATGCCCAAGTACACGAGACAACACGACAATGGCGACAAAAACTACACAAACAACGATAACGATAATAGAGTTTCGAAAGTTGCACAGATATGGCGTCACTTTCGGGGGCGTCGATCGAATTTGACACCGCATGCTTGTAGAATCAGCGCAAGGGTGACGCGTTGGCAAAACCAGGCAGCACGGGTTGTGATTTTGCGTCTATAATAAGAAACCTCATTCCCTATGCTTCCTTCCGCATAGCTAAGGCACATCCGAAACTGTTATTTGAACCACACACCGCATGCGCAGTTGCGTATGCCATCATCAAATGTAAAAAAATATAGGTTTCCAAGGATAAAAATATTCTTTGACAAGCACGCATCATATATCAAGCTTTATAGAGCCCTATTTCTTTTTTATGAACTGAAACGCTGTTGCCGAGCGTTTGCTGCATGGTACAGTGTCGAAAACTTGCAATTTAAAGATTTTGCAGAATAGAAGTGTTTCACCAGGATTATATTGTAGGTCAAAGTATTTGAATATAAATGCTATGTTCTCCGTGTTAGATCTTCAAATGCGAGTGTCCTATGTGTGTGGTATTTTCCTTTTCTTTGGTTGTGTGTGTGTGTTCTAGGCTTTTATTGATTGATTGATATGTGGGGTTTAACGTCCCAAAACCACTATATGATTATGAGAGACGCCGTAGTGGAGGGCTCCGGAAATTTAGACCACCTGGGGTTCTTTAACGTGCACCAAAATCTGAGCACACGGGCCTACAACATTTCCGCCTCCATCGGAAATGCAGCTGCCGCAGCCGGGATTCGAACCCGCGCCCTGCGGGTCAGCAGCCGAGTACCTTATCCACTAGACCACCGCGGCGGGGCGTGTTCTAGGCTTGTGTTGGTGGGTATACATGATGTATTCAATACCTTTCGATGCTCCGTGATTTCTGAATCGCGGTGCTAATGCAAATGATCACTCCTATTCTTGTTTGTTCTTCACCCACGACAAAGTAGCGCGTATATTCTGCGAAAATTCTGCAGAGATCCTTCAGGTGTTTCTGCAAACGTTCTGCACACACATTTCGTCCTGCGGCTACAAAGGCTCGAACGAGTTTCTGCAACAAAAGTGCATCACTCAGTTAATAGGACGGGAGAGACATGACTCGTAAACTGGCTTGTCTTAAGACATTCTACATCACGAGTGTGTCATGGTATACAGAATTTGCTTCTGAATTTCTTTTTTCTACTCACGCCTACGTTCACATTGGCGACATGTTTTTTTTTCACTATTGGTCATGTTTGGTTTTGTGTCAAATGTGTTTTTAAACATTTGTCGACTAGAACGATGTAGTGTGTGTTGTTATTAGGTGATACACCGACTCCTGCAATAGATTCTAAAAGGCTGCTGGTAGCATGTGATAGATACATTACAAAGTTCTGCAGATATTAGGAAAAATTTTTCGTCATAGGTGTCACATCGTAGTGACGCAATAAAGGTAAAGTAGGTGGTATAACCTCCTTACGTATTGGCTGAATCTGATCGTAGAGAAGTACCCCTGAGTAAAGTGCCCACCGTACTTTCTGCTTCTTACAAATAAGTTCTATTTTATTTACAAAATATTAGGAATTTCGTGTTTTGCAGCAGCCATATTCTGAAACACTCTTTAGTTTCACAAGCCACAAGGCAACGCGCTGAACGCGTGCTTTGGAACAGTGCGTTTGAAACGCGTTGGTGCTGCCATGAAGGCTTATATTGCAGTCCCGCTACAAGTCAAGGTGACAAAAAATGTAAAAAAAATGCGCATGCATAAAGCACCACCATAACAAGAAAGTTAATCTATCACACTGTTTTGAAGCGAAGTTTGCTTTCTTGCTGCGAAATAAGTATATATATATATTTTTTTACTTTCAACGTACCTCTAACTATCACGCATTGGGGCCGTCACGATTGTATTAACTGAAAAGCGCTTGGCTAAAACCAACAACGTGTGCGCGTTATGCCCTGGTATCATTGAACGTGTGAGCGGAATGGGGAACAATGGACCGCAAAGTCGGTCAGCTAAAAGCGCCTAATATAGGGAGCTTTAAGTCCCAAAACATTATTATGATTATGAGAGACACCGTATTGGAGGACTACCAATATGTTCACGATCAGGTGCCGTACAATGACATCGCACAGTACGGGCCTCTATCATTTTACCTCAATGGAAATGCAACCACCATGGTCGAGATAGAGTCCGCGCTTTTCGGGTCAGCAACCAAGCACCATAACCACTGCTTCACCAAGGTGGATTATGAAGAAGAAAAGAAACATATCAATAGTGTGAGAAGAAAAAAACTCACAAATAGGAAGTGCAGCATGCTCACACGACGATGCTGTGATTGGGGAGCAAAAAATATAGGCTCGAAAAAGCCACCCACACTGATATACAAATCGAAACACATAAGCTCAGGGGCTGATATAGGTCGGCCAGCTCATTCATGAGTCGACTCACTTCGACTCAATCGAGCCGTGAGTCTGAGTTCGAGTGACTCCGGGTGAATAATATTTTGGTGAGCTTTAGTACGAGTCAGTCCGGTTGAGCAAAATATTTGTGAGCCTGAGTCCGAGAGATTCAGGTCGAGCCAAATACTAGCCTTAGTTCGAGTGGGCCCTGAGCGAAAACGTATTTTGTGAGTGAGTCTCAGTGAGTTCCGTCGTTATTGTCCAGCGCATGGTCATGCCTACTGATCTTCAGCAACACTTTCAGCGTTATATCGGCTGAAGTTTGTACTGCAGTCTTTTCACAGATATTTCATAAATATGTTATGTTATATTTATTTATTTAACGCCTGGGTTAGGTGCCTGGAGAGGGGTGAGGTCATGAAGTTTTCTCGCAAAAGTTTTCAGGGGAAGTTTTTCAGAAAGAGATCTCGTGCGAGTCACGTATTTCATAGAAAAACGTTCTTGCTGAAACAAGACCACCAATAACCCATATCGTAAGGTACGAGAATGAACGGATATTGTAGAGCACTGTTTACGTGATGTATTCATGTTAAAGAGCATTGAGAGTAAGATTAAAATTGGTAATCTTACGCCGACGAACTCATGAGTCGACTCATTGAGGCTCACCAGATTCAGGTGAATTCGTGAGTCAGTGCCCGTGTGAGTTCGGCTCAGTTATGTGTCGATAAGTTTACAGTCCGAGTGTGTCCGGCTGACCAGAAGTTTTCTGACACTCACTCTGAGTGACTCTTCTGCAAAATACATTTCTTGGGTTTATCTGAGTGAGCTTCAAGTTTTTCACCTAGCCTATGCAGCTGACAGAGCAATGCGTAGCGAACAGCGAGAGACAGACAGACCAACAGCTTTATTTTCGTCATGAGCGGCCAGAAAGTGGGCCAATTAAGTAGGTCCCCACCCAGCCGTCGGCTGGTCTGATGTTAAAACAGAGCGGTCATGCCTCTCAGCACGTTAACAGATCTTCTAGACAGCCTGAAGCTGGACGTCTTGTCTGGGGTCTGTAATTGCCGTCGTCCAGTTTATTTTTCGGATGAAACGCTGTAACGCAGGCCACTGCCAGAGCGTGTGACACAGAGCACAATATTTATCACAATCTGGGCTAAGTGGATTAACTTCCGGATGGAAAATGCTGAGAAAGCCCTTGGAGGGGTAAGACACCGTCTGGAACATGCGAAGCGTGCTTGCTTGTGATCTACGGAGCTTGCAATGAGGAAAGGGAAATGTCTGTCACTCTTCTCTGATGAGATGTTATCTCGGGAAAAGTGACGATAGAATAAATATTAGTGATCACCCAGGGCTGTGAATCATACGGTCCTTAAGACGACGAAATGAACATTTCTCGTAACAAAGTCCTTATTACGACAGTAGACATATTAGAAAAACGTCCCCGCTGTCACCGTAAGCCTGATTGTTGATACATTGTTGAACCTACAACGAACGTATTATAAGGAGATGTTCGTAATGTTGAGGGTGCAGTGTGGGACTTCCGAATACTTTCTAAATGAAACCATGCTCTTTTCAATAATACTAAAATTCTGTATATTTTAACAGCTCTCTAGTGATTGGCATATTTACTGCACTTATGAAACCTAACTAAAGTGGCTATCAGAAAGCTTCTAAAATTATAGCAAGCGTTTAAAAAAACTAGAACTTATTATTGTTTCTAGCATTGTTGCTGCACATTCCTACACAATCATCATCGAGGACATTTATTCCCATTGCCTTTGGGCACTGATGCATCTTCCTTCAGCTTGCTCTTACCGTCCCATTAAGTGTCTTTAGAAAAATCAGTCTACAGTTTAGAATACTTCATTCTTTACTAATGGAAAGCATAAATCCGTGCCGTTGGCCTCACACTTGAGGAAGCCGTGCTGACAAAATTTACACATATAGCTATCTCGTTACTCCACATATATAATCCAAATGGGAAAGCCAAGAGCAACAGCATTGCTGTTGAAGCCTGCAAGAAAAAAAAAACTCAGGAAGGGTTTACTTTCTATCTCCTTCCACATTTAGCCGACCATTATGAGCTATTATGGCCTTACGCAGATTTAAACAATCCAAATTAAGCATTATGCTATTATTTGTGCCTGTTAATAGCGTGGCCTGTTTCGTAAACTATGGTGACTGGCATGTAACCTCGTAATATATACCTGGGTATTCTTAACGCTTATGTAGTAATGTTGTCATTGCTTTGTCGACAGCCTAATAAATATGAGAGAAAATGGTAACGCGAATCAAAAAGTTTCCTCTTATGCTAGCTCGAACTTCACTATGCCGATAGTAAGAAATATTGGAAGTGAATAATCAGTACCACTAATTACAGCCGAAGACGTATAGATATGCGTAGAGTAGGGCATTATAACTTCTACATTATTCATACAGCGTCACGCTCATCACAAACCAGTCAACCTCATGCAGTTGGGCTTTAACATTTACATTAGTAAAATCCCCATAAATGCGAACGAAGTGCGTATGATATTATATAGACTATATTTGAACATGACTGCACTCCTCAAAAGCTGCAACGAATACCATCGTGGACCACTGTTACTCTCCACGAACGCTAGTCACGCATAAAAAATTGATACATATGATTATTGCAGTGGTCACGTTCAAAATGAAATTGTGAACGCGTACACTTTTAAAAGAGTCACACCCGACACTCCTTCTTAGCTGTATTCATCACAGTATCATCACTATTATTGTTTCAATTCAATTCTATCCATACAAAGCCAGTGACGGCTGTGCGACAACTAAGCCGCTGTGGTGCTACGATAGTCACGGTGCCCGCCTGCTAAGCCGAAAGACTTGGGTTGAACGGCAGCGTCGGTGGTCGCATTTCGGCAGATCTGTAATGCTAGATGTCCGTATGCTTGGATTGCCGTGAGCTTCAGAAAACCCAGGGTTGGCTGAATTCTCTAAGCCCCCTACTCCGGCACGCCTCATTATCATATCACAGATTTGGCTCACATGTTTTCTGCATGGTTATTTTATTACTGTGCGCACTACTGATTGTGTTATATTTCCGGCATATCTTTATGAAACACAACTGGCTACTTTCAAATGACCTTGTACCGCAGATAATCCTCGCCGAGCGCGGTGAGGATAAGCCGACTTGCCCGAAAGTCCACTGGTGGAATATAAACACTCTAAACATGCTTGGTAGTGTTGTATGCAAAGCTGAAAAAACTGAGAATTTCTAACAGTAAAAACTGTGAAAACCGATGCATGCGATAACGTGGAGACTTGCTAAAAAAGGCTCAGTTTCCTTTTTAAGGGCGCTTCCTAAATTGATAGCCATGGTCACATATAACAGGGCAAGTTTCTTTCTGCAATATAGTCTGCATAGTTACATTGCAATCTGCATTGTGAAAGCGGCAGGATCACTCGTGTTCACATGGACAGCTGACATGCCCTGCTGAAATTATCAAGACGCAAGTGGTCAGTCGTGCCGCTCAACTAGTTACTACTGAAGGCGATGGAATAGGCACCTTTAGTGTTGAAGGCGTTGTCTAGGACAGCAGCTATTACGTGACGCGTTACGGTTGTGAGTCAGAAGCGTGATGTCGCTCTACGTATACGTTATCCTACAAGATAAAGCGAATCATTTCGTTAGCAAAAAGTTGTTAACAGATGCTGCTTCATGGTAATCCTTTAATAAAATCATTAGGCTGCGTGTCTTGCCTGTGATATACAGAAAACAGTTTCATACACAATTCCAAACAAAGTTCTAATTTGCCTACATTTTCTTCCTTAACCACGTTTTTGCACAAAATGCTACTTTGTCATGGTAACAGTTACTGCACGCACAGTTGGTTCTGCTGGCTGTTACCTCAGCGAGACATGGTGATGTTAAATTCCCTATGGGACAATAAAAATGGATGGAGAAAATGTCATCAACGCTACCACGTGAGAAAAACTTGGGATTAGATTTAGCATTCGGATCCTGAAGGTGAACGGCGGATGTAGCCTTGTGAAATTTTCAGGGAATTGCCTTGGTGGGGTTTTCTTTAGCTAGTTGTATTGAAACATTGTCCTTGTGTTTGTGTTTGTTTTTTATCTAAGCGCAGGCGGACTCTTAGAAAGTTGTGCGTAGCGCGATGTACCTCGTGCCGGAAGCTGTATGCTATTCTGCACACAGTATTGTATTGGACCCCTATCTCACTGCACCACCGCCCAACATAGTTCTTACACGTCACCAGTCGCATGCAGTAAAAAAATATACCCGCATATCCACGAAGCAAACGATGATGAAAGAGCCTGCTCCAAATGTTATATCTGGTAAACAGTTATTCATCTGTACATATGTTCAATCACCATCATATAAAAACGTTACACGAGAGTTGTTGTTGTGTGATTGTATATACCCCTTATATTCGCAACTTGCACCGCCTAGAGGGGCCCTAGTGCAAGCCGAACATGGCTGTCGTTTGGGCGATCATGCAGCCGGCTCGTCGAAAGCCGCCGCCGGTGTGTCTCTCAGTTCAAACTGCGTAGTATTTTCGGCTGCAGCCACCGTGTTGTCAAGGCTTTGCTGAGAATGTCTTTGACCCTAGCATGTTTTATATTGGGCACTGCGTGTTGAGAAACGCTTTTGCGGCGTATATTGAGGAACAAGAAGTTTTGAATGCTGGGCACATCGTCTACTGCTGTTTGAAGGAATGCACGTAGAGCTGTGTGAACGCTGCTCGTGCCTTGGCCGGGGTAGATTTTGCGGCCGCGCTCGTGCAAAACAGGAAACCACTCCTTTGACTGCACGGCGCCTGCACAGCAGTGTACAACATATTTCGTGATTCTTCTAGCTCAGCAAGCAAACAATAAAGAGTAAATAATTGCTACTACGACTCGCAGTACTTGTCCGACTTCAGAATAACCGTTGTAGAAATCGCCAGCGACAAAATATAAAGCATCAGCGAAACGCCAAAGTGAGGCCGACTGAATGATAGCATGGGCTGGCTGCGTGGACAACCCCCAAACGACAGTTACGACGGATTCAGCATGGTGACGCCACCATCTGTGAAAGTTGCGAATACACAATATTTTTTTTTGAAGAGCTACGCCAAACGCCCGGGTGCCAGCCCACAATCATTATACCATCCGCTGTCTTGCACAGCCATTTCCCTACACATGCGTTATCTTGTCGTCATAATAACGTACGCTGTACCAGTTTAACGCACAGAGTGTCACTCGGCGTCTGTGTAGAGCACACATTGAGCTATCCGCAGACGCTGCACGAAGCTGCAATGCGCGACGCCTGGCGCGGCGTCGACCATGGCGTTCACACCACTTCTATTACCAGCATTCCAAACGTGCGTCCCTTCCTTGCTCGCTGCTCATGTCGACGTGCAGTCATCGTGGTCCTCACCTGTTGCGTTGAGTCAGTATAGAGCACAGGCGCTCCGTATATTGGTGGGACAGGTTGGACTCCACAGTAAAATACCTACAGGGTGTGACTTGGGCACCGGGGCACGAGGGCATGACAGGAAACCTGCACGCGTACGAGGAGGCTGGAGGCTTCACAAATTACCGAGCCGCTCAAGACAATGCAATTGATCACCCTACAACCCTGGACCCTTGTGTCGCAACGATTCTGAAGTACTACAGGGAAAACAGGCAACTGTATCCACGTCCTCATAGCAAGCTCAGTGCTGCAGAGGCAACAGCGCTAAGAAGAATACAGACTAACACTTACATAAACCTGCACACTCTTCACCTAATCTACCCCACGGCGTACAGAGATATATGCCCGTGGTGTGGAGCCACCCCAACACTCTTTCACATCACATGGGAGTGTACAGAGCACGATGAAGAACTCACCACTGGCACGTGAGAGGAATGGGAGGCACTGCTGTCTAGACCAGCTTTAATGGATTAGCTGCGACTGATCCACAGAGCTGAACGGATGGCTCGCGTCAGTGGGGCCCTAGAATAAAGGCACCACCCTGCCTGACAGACTTCGATTTTCACCCTGTATATTCCTCGGGGCACTGGAGTCTTAGCCTGTCTGGAATATTTACATAATAGAGTTTTCTACTACTACTACTACTTAAAGCTACAGGACAAGGTCTGTAGCAGCCAAAACCTTCAAGAGATGTGACGACACCGGCTCGCTGAAGATACAGTGACCACTCGTACACACAATATCAGTTTCACTCTCACGTGGCAAGCCTGAACGTCATATTTTCTCAAATAAATATTTTCATTGTGTCTTAAGCTCACGACAGTTCAGTAAATAGTGTTTTATATCACCACATTGCTTGCAAGCTGGGTACAATGACGTCGCAGAGAGTCTACTCTTGTGGAGCCATGCTGGTGTACAAGCTGACCCCGTTCGGATGCGATGAAGCAAACAAGCCTCTTCCCCAAGTAGCGCTCTTGTCAATCATCGCTGATGAGGCATCAGCCATAACAAATGGAAATGCTTGTTGGTGTGCGCTCGACCGACTTACTTACAATCGAAAGAATTGGCATGAAAAGACACATCACACTTCTACTAATATTATAAAGGGCTAGTGCTCTAATCATATTGAAATGTTTAAATGACACTGTTTGAAGACAAGAAATTTCCACCTTGACAGTAGGTTTTCTGATGCACTTAAAAGAGCAAAGTTAGTAACTAATCTGTGGCTAGTACAGTTAAGCTCTTCAGCTTCGAGGATATGCTGGCATAACTCCCGTTACAGATTCGAAACTTTAACTAAAACGATGGTATACTCTAAAAAAAGAATGCCCTAAATAAAATCTAGTACTTTTCTAGAATTTTCACCAAGCATTTGCCAATTAGTGTATAAACCCCAAAAGTTCCCGCCTAGTCTATTTAACTATTCGATTAACACAGCTGTGAATACTTGTAAAGTAACCATGCTTTTAGGGGTGAAGCTCCTTAAAGGGCCACTCACCAGGCCCCATAACAAATTTTAGTTAGACCATGGAAGTGGTTGTGTGTCCGAGGCGGAGCATTATGCCAAACAACTTTTTTCAATCTTGTTAATATGATCTGAAAATATTTGAAGCGGGACGAAACGAGGATGAGAGGAGGCGAGCTAGAAACCCTTTCCGCACACCCCCCCCTCCCGGGTAGCCTTCTCAAGTCGTATCTCTTCCTAGCCTCTCCGGCATAGAGTTTTCTAAAATTGTGTAGAGGGGACTCTGGCGCTGCAATCTTTCAGCAACCTTGGGAATGATGGGTAATACACCGATTTGCCTCATCATCGTTACCTGCGGGTGGCAAATCGTACTTGCGGCTACGTTTTTTGCTGGTTTCAGTTTCTTTGTGAGAAAAAAAGAACGAACCATTTTAATTTTTTGACCCGATTAGAAATGGTAGAGAGAGAAAACATTTATTGAAAGAAGCTTGTGAGTGAAGGTGGGAGGGTCCCTTATTCCAGCAACCCTCTGGCTTGGACAGCCCGCCGAGCTCGAGCGACGAGTTGACGCTGCTCGACCAGGTCCGGCTGGGAGATCGCAGCCTCCCACGCTTCACTTGGTCTGCATCTGGTGCTGCTGCTCGTAGTCTTGGGACGCTTACTTTGCACTGCAGTAGGAGGTGCGCCAGAGTGTCTGCCACATTGCAGTGAGGGCAGATGTAGCTGTGCGACGTTGACCTCATATGGTGCAATAGTACGCCGTGTGTGAACGTGTTGCTTTGAAGACGCCTATAGTCAGTCCCTTCGTCTCTTGTGAAATTTGGATGTGGCGGGGGGTATAACCTGCGTTCGAGCCGATAATGTTGCAATAATGCGTGGTACGTTAGAGGTATGGCTTCTCTTGTCTCTGATTCTGTTGTTGAGTGGGAGGTGCCTCGGATCTTGTATGGGAATGCCCGGTTGACGCATTCGCGGGCTGCGGTGTGTGCCGCTTCATTTGTTTCGAGACCTTCATGACCCTAGAAATGGTAAGCTTAAAAAAAAAGTAAGGTGCTGAAGCGCAACCGCTGAACATTTCCTTATTTTTGTTTCATGAGAAAACAGCTACAAGCCACACGAACACACACGGAGCCAGAAGGCCAGAATTATGAAGATTAGACAAATACGTGTACTACCCATCATTCCCATGCTTAGGGCCCCTAACTTTATGCTGTGGAAAATTTGTAAATCTGGAATTCCAGATACAGAAAAATGCGGAATTCCGCGGCAACTATATATATGCAAAATTCTGGGGCAATAATAAACAAATGCAATAAGGCACACGAAACAACTTATTTATCACACTTTCAGGCTCGCAACATGCCTGCAATAATTAAAATTGGAGAAAGCTGTTGTGGCACAGCATCAGATGGTGCTTGGTGCTCTCTTCACTTAGAGAGTGACACTTGTGGGAGACAATGTCACCATAGTGACTAAACGATCTCTCTGCATCAACAGAGTTGATTGGTATCGCCTAGTATTTCAAGGCGATTGATGAACGAGATGAAGCAAGCTACACCATACCCACCCAGAAATCCAGGATATCGAAGTCTGCTCCTGGATTTTGTTGCTTGGACACAAATGAAGCCAGGTTCCTGTCACTGGTCTTCAGTTCTTATGCAGTCTTCAGGTAAATCTGCCATTCGACAGCTAGAGCAAGTGATCCTCTTGCAATCTGAGGCACGCCTGTCAACTAACTCTGTTCTCTTCTGTGAAAGACGCCAAACTAGCAGAGAATCCAAGCACCTAACATCCTTGAATAATTGTCATGTATTAGACTTCTTCAAGTATACCTGTGCTTTGTCAGCCTCTGTGGTCATTGCAGCCTTCATCTTGCTTCCAATTTGATTAGCATCAATATGTGCAGCATTTGCTCTCTTCAGCTTTGTTGCGAAATCCTCCTTTGAAGCTGCTTCAAGGTACCCCCAAGCCGTAAACATGGCATTGTACGCTTTCTGGCAGGCTACGCGCTGACCTTCTGCTGCTTTCAGCAAGCTGGAAACTTTTTTCCCAAATACCGCAATGCACTGCATGCTGTACCTGAGCTCAGTCGAGTCTTCACTAAGCAGTTTCAGAAGAGAATCAACACACGCTGCTTCACCTTACTTTTGGTAAACTTGCTGAAGCAATGAAGGATAGTGCTCGAAGTAGGCAGAATGTTGTTCCACAGCCCCAATCCATGATTTGCACCTGCTTTGGACTGGTGGTGGCGGTGCTTTGTCACACTGAACTCCACACTCTTCCAGATGCAATTTGTAGAAAGCTCTCTTTCTACTCGACAGGCGGTAGGCCTTCTTCATACAAGCGACAAACTTGTTCACTAAGGGAAAAGATGCCTGCAGTGTGCTTCCAACAATGTTCACTGTATGGGCTACACACGTAATGTGAACAGCACCTTCACAAAGTGACTTTACGCACTTCTAAAAGGACTTCACCATGTAAGTGGCGTTATCGCTAATAAAGCCCGATACATCCTCAAATTCAACTCCATACCTCGTGAGTGTTCTTGTCACGATGCGTTCAATGAAGGATGAGCTCACTTCATCCACGAATTTCCCTTCCACGAGTACAGGTTGTAGTGCAGCATTCGCCGTTCTGGCTGACTGAACGAACAACACGTTCACAACCAATTGTGATCAGTCGTCGGTGGTTTCGACTGTAATTACAGAAACTGTGGTGCCTTGAAACATAGCTATCAAGTTTGCCTCGTGCTCCTCGAACAATTCTGGAAGTCGTCGGCGGAGCGCGTCAGATCCAGGCACCGATCCGCCTATCCGAACGTGTGTCTGCAGAAACGGTCTCAGTTTCTGATTGTCCACCTTCTCAAGGGGAATATTTGCGGATATCAATGCATCCAGGAACTTGAGCACAACATCGTTCCTCACTTCGCTAGCCGTGATTGCGGATTCTAACGTTTGCAGTCTACTTTGCTTCCTCGGCGCTCCTGAACCTCCGGCTCCATCTTCCGATGGTTCTTCGCCGCTTTTTCGCTTAGAGGAGTTCCTTGTTCCGACATTCTTGCGATGACGATTGCTTTCGATGTGCTCGTCAATAGTTGATTTGCGGCGATGGTCAACTGCTCTTGCGCAAGCCCGGCAAACAAGCGCACCTCCATCTTCGTAAAACTTGGCGTGCTTGTATTCTCGAGCACGTTCCTTGGCAGCCGTTTTACTTAAATGTGACCCTGAAGGCGCCATGTCTGTTCACGCATCGATCTTCAACCAAAGCAAGGGTGGCTAGAACGACCAAAGCAAACTAGAATAAGGGACACGGCGCACGTGCAGTCGCAAAAGCGAGTACGTTGGATCGATAGGTGACTACGGCTACTTACGGCTACCGTTAAGCCTTGTTATCAGTGGCGGCCTAAATTTTTCCTACTACTAAAAGACGATAAACCAACATGAATAATTTTTCTAATAACCAATAAAGTATACGAGCGCACTGATTAGCCGACATCTAACGCGAACTTTTTTTTCTTTTGTGGAAAAAGAAGAGTATGAAGAGATTGCCTTCGCATTTCCATCGAGTACGAAACCGGAACCGCCTTCGCGACAGCGCGTTGTGAGCAAGGAGGGTGGTTGCGAGCATGGTTGCAAGTTCGTCACACAGCCCCGTTTCGCGCTAGACTAGTCATATCTGTTCTCAAAGAAGTGCCTCGCCCATTTTATAATTGTTGTGTACGCGCGCGCAACCGAAACACGGCCACTCTATCTGTTGTGCCTCACTTGCAGGTGTGGCCCGACGCGCTGCCCGCCTGGTGCCGTCTGGACTCTCGTCCCAGCTGCTGCACATCGTGTTGCACGTGTGCGCTCGCTGGAGTGACTCTACCATAACCTCCTCTCACCCGCTTCTAAAGAAAAGCAATAAACAGTCTCCTGCCAGCCGCCGTCTTGTGTGGTCGCGGCACTCCGAACGCAAACAAAACACTGGCGACGAGAATGGAATTTCTTAAGTGCGCAGCTCTCTGGGTTACGCCCATGGCTACTGGTGTAATGCAGAACGCCATCGAGCCTTTTAGCGGCAAGAACTCGTCATCGTAGATCCAACGCCTGACCTACTTCGTGGCAAATGACGTCTGCGACGAACAAAAAAAAGCGCGCGCTCCTCCTGATGCTATGCGAAGCCGATATATTTGAAACTGCCTGCGCCTTGGTCGCGCCGAAGACTCCTAGAGAGGTGGGCTACGCCGACATAGTTGCCCTTCTGCAGAAGCACTTCGATCCATGACCGTCTGAGTTGTACAGCTGGTACGTGTTCCAGCGACACGACCATCGGCCGGAAGAGTCGATTATCAACTATGTTGCAGCCCTCAGAAGCTTGTCAGCTGACTGTAACTTTGGAGTGCCAGCGACAACGTCTGCTACATCGACGCCACCGGCAGAAGGCCACGCAGCCGTTTTTACGAACCCCTCCATGCTGCCCCGAGATATGATGCTTCGCGACAGGCTCGTGTGTGGCATCCGCGACGAGCATCTCCAGCAGCGACTGTTTGCGGAGAAAGACTTGACTTTTCAACGCGCGTTGGACTTAGCCCTGTCGTCCGAAAGTGCGTCAAAGCAGCAACAAAGCCTTAAAAAAGGAACGAGCTCCGCGGAAGTGCACACACTTCACAGTCTAAAAAGGAAACCAAACATTCGGCTCAGCAACGGCGCTCTTACCGATGCGACGGCTGGAACGAGGCTGACGCCTGCAAGTTCAGGACAGCGTAATGCCGTTTTTGTGCCAAAAAGGGTCACATTGAGAACGCCTGCATCTCCAAAAAGAAGAAAATTAAAGGAAGAAACTTCAACGCCCGGCAAGGAACTCACCTGGTTAACGCCCAACCTGTGAGCTACGACCCCGCCGACACCGATAGGTGCTACGACCTACATGCCGTGAGGGGGCGACAACCCTGCCCTAAATTCCTTGTTGACGTAAAAGTCGAGTGAAGGCCCCTAAAATTCGAAGTGGATATGGGCGCCGCATGTTCTCTCATCAGTCAGGCTACCTACCACCAAACGTGGCCATCGAACGCCCCTAAGCTTTTGAGAGAAACCCTAAACTTACGCACCTGCTCAGGGGAGGAACTTAGCACCTTCGGTTCGGCAGAAGTTCGTGTGCGTTTCAAATCAAAGTACTACGTGCTGCCCCTGCTGGTAATGAAAGGGACCGGGTGCAACCTGCTCGGACGTGACTGGTTTTCAACACAGAACAACCGTGTTCACGGAGTAAACCAGGTCACCGAACAAAGTCAAGAGATCCAGGATGTTCTCGCACGCCATCCTGATGTATTTAAGGAAGGTATCGACGGCTACGTGGGTCCGTTGATTCACTTGGACATGGAAGAAGGTGCCACACCCAAATTTTGCAAAGCACGGCCGGTGCCCCTAGCTTACCAAGAGCCTATGGAGGAAGAGCTCGACCGCCTTCGGAAACAAGGTATCCTGGAGCCGACGCAACATGCCGAAATGGCCACACCATTGGTGTGGGTGCGCAAAAAGGATGGGACATTTCGCGTTTGTGGAGATTACAGGGGCACAGTTAACTTGGCGGTCAAGAAGACTGCGTACCCGCTACCAATAAATGCGGAGGTGTTCGCAAAGTTGCGTGCTGGGACGACGTTTTCGACGCTAGACCTTTACCAGGCCTATCATCAGGTAAGAGTGGACGACGAGACAGCCGTACTGCTTATCGTAAACACCACCAAGAGACTGTTCAAGGTGAAGCGTCTCCCTTTTGGAGTATCCGCTGCGCCAGCCATCTTCCAGCGGATGATGGAGACTACACTGGCCGGATTTCAGGGAGTGAGTGTCTACCTTGACGACATTATTGTCAGCGGGAAGGACGTTGAAGTGCATGTGCAACGTCTAGAGGAAGTCCTGTCGAGGCTAAGCGACAAAGGTCTGCGACTCAAGCAAGAGAAGTGCCGCTTCGGTATCAGCTCAGTCCAGTTTCTCTGTCATAAAATCGACGCTCAAGCTGTCCATACGACCGAAAAGAAGGTGAAGGCAATCCTCGAGGCACCGAAACAGACGGACGAGACCTCACTGCAGCCTTTCTTGGGGCTTCTCGCCTTTTACGATCGTTTCTTGGAGAACAGAGCGACGGCAGCTGCAGAGTTGTATAGTCTTCTCGAGAAGAGCACGCCATGGCAGTGGGAGAAAAAACACCAGGCTGATTTTGGTATGCTTAAGAAGATGATTAGGTCTCCGACAGTCCTTGCACTTTATGATGAAAAGGGGCCTTTCATTCTGTCTCTGGATGCGTCACTATACGGCATCGGCGCAATTCTCGCTCAAAACGATGCGTTCGGCCGAGAGGCTCCCATTGCAGTCACGTCACGAACTTCGGGAACCGCCGAGAAAAACTACTCAGAGCTTGATAAAGAAGGTCTTGCGGTAGTTTATGGTGTCAGACACTTTCACCAATATGTCGCTGGCCGGCACGTGGCCGTATTAACGGATCACCAACCACTCGTAGGCGTTATGGGAGAAAAGAAGCAAATCCCTCAGATATTGCCACCGAGGATGACTCGATGGTGTCGCAAATCGTCCACATATGACTACGACTTGGTGTACAGACCTGGTGTCACAGAACGAGCGCTCAAAAAAGGCGCGCCGCCAAAATCTTGCGACGAAACGCCGGAGTGACGCCGTGAGGTCAACGATAAAAAAAAGAAAAACAAACATCCAAGGCTCCCCGGGCGCGCGCTTCTCCCCTCGGAAGCGTGGCTTCGCCGACGAACCTCCTCACCCCACATCGGGGGCCGAGCAAGCACTCGAAATTTCTAGATGGAAAGGGGCGTGTTATGCCGGGTTGAGTCATCCGTCGCGGACGGCCCTCGTACAGTCTCGCGTTTTCCCCCAGCCTTCGCTGCGCATCACGCCGACGAAATGATGAGAACTTTCTGGAATATCGCGCGGAGGGTATTTAATCGAGCAGCCGAGATGAGAGATCAGGAGAAGACACAAGTTAGCGCCAGAGCGCGTAGGGATTCCGCCGTGTAGTCGGCGAAGGTTTTGCCCGTAGAGACAAAGCAGGAGAAGAAGATGATTTCCACCTGAGGGGTGACGACTCGAGCTACAGGCAAGAGTGTGTGTTTACCGCTATCGAGCGAAGACGCGTGGCAACAGCTGCGTGTGTGAAGCCGACGTGTTTCCGGCGAAGAAGTTTGAAGCTTGGAGAGTTGCCAATTGAAGACGCGACGTTTCCTGGAAGAGAAACTTCAGCGACGTTTCCTGGAAGAGAAACTTCGGAGGCAGCGGAACGACAACAACGCAGGACTGAGTGAGTGATTCTCAGAAGAGTATCATCCAGACTTTTGTTCCAAGAACTTTGGACTGAATGGGTTTTCTATCTCTGTAGTCTTTAAGAGTCTTGGTTGTTCAATGCATGCGATTGCATTGTAGTGCGTATCGTCGTCTGTGTCCACTGTTTCGAGTGTGGCTGATTGTACTGTGTAGTACGTTGTTTGATTGGTGACATATTGTATGCAGCTATTGTGAAGTGTGCATTCTTGTGTATTGTTTTCGATGTGCCATTATTGAGAATATAATTTTGTTTGTTTATCAACTCTCGGCTCTGACTTGTTCTTTGGGCCACAGCCGGCGTCCGCTGGCGCGCCAAAAAGGACCATTTCTAAATTGTCCACGCTTTCGTGGTGCGGTTCGAGGGGCCGATACTTCGGCCCTTAGAATTAGCCCGGCGATCGCCTCCCGAATTAACGGGACTAGTGACACCTGGACGTCTGCACCAAAATGCTGACGCGCTCAGCAGGCTGCCACTGCCCGCGCAGGTAGATGAGCCGTGTCCTCCGGGAGATGTGCTTATGCTTGCGTCCGCGCCACGTTTCGAGCTGTCACCGCGTCAGCTGGATGAGCTCACCCGGAGTGACCCACTGTTATCCCGCGTGATGACAGCCATTTCAAACGGAGAACTACACCAGTTGCCCAAGCAGGAATTTTCGGCATTCGCAAAGCTTGGACTCAAGCTCTCGCTACAGGAGGGTTGCGTCATTCGGGGTGCCAGACTGGTCGTTCCAGAGAAAGCAAGGAAACACGTTCTCGACTTAGCATATGCGGGTCACAGGGGCGTGGTGGCTATGAAGGCATGCGCTCGAGGCTATTTTTAAAGGTCCACTTTTGACAGCAACATAGAGCGGGTGGTCAAAAGTTGTGCAACTTGCTGCCAGCACCAGAAAACGCCAACTAAAGCACCAGTCCCCCAATGGAAACGTGCGACAACACCATGGCACACAATCCACGCTGACTTCGCTTGGCCTGTAGAGAGAAGGATGCTTTAATTGTAGTCGACGCATACAGCAAGTGGCTCGAAGTGCAAATCTTGCGGAATATGCGGTCGCCGCCACTGCTCGAGGAACTGCGGAATCTGTTCGCAACTTTCGGCATTCCCGAAAGGCTTGTCACGGATAACGGACCGTTCTTTGTTTCTGCGGAAATGGAAGAATTTCTGAAACAGAATCGGGTGACGCACATCAAAGTGCATTATGTCATTCAGCCACGAATTGGCAAGCCGAAAGAATGGTATATGAAACGAAACAGGCACTGGCAAAGGATCAGTCAGGAACATTTGCGTGCAGGCTGGCTCGTTTCCAGCTGAAACAGCACACCACCGTTTCAGTAGCGACGGGCGAAACGCCACCTGCACTCATGTTCGGCCACGAACTCTCAACGGCACTGACACGCATACAGCCGCGACCAGCTGAGAGGATAACCACTGACCACAGCGCTACAAAATCGCCAAGAAAGGTGGGCATCGGGCAATCGGTCTTTTCCCGCTACTTTGCTGAAAGTCCTGCTTGGGTTGGCGGAACCGTGTTAAGGAGATTCGGACATCGGTCTTGGCTAATCAAGTCAGGAAGCGGAACGGTTCGCCGGCACCTTGATCACATTAAGCCAGGTGCAGAGGCCTACCCGACAGAAGATTCTCCGCGGAACGATCTGACTACCGGACCAGCAGCAAAGTGATCAACAAGACACAGTGCAGGCTCCGTACGTGATCTCGCTCCCTGCGGAAGCACTGCCGCCGCTTGATCTTTCCACAACGCCCGACTCCGAACATCGGCAAGCTGAGGCCAGGCTGGACACTAGTGCGACACAAGCTCGTGATAAACAACCCAGCGGGTTCGAGCAGCTCCAGACTGCGCCGAGGCCCCAACGTGATCGGCGTCCACCTGTCCGATACGATGACCCCGTCTAAGGGCTAAGGGATGTTGTGTACGCGCACGCAACCGAAACACAGCCGCTCCATGTGCTTTGCCTCACTTGCAGTTGCGGTCCGACGCGCCGCCCGCTTGGCGCCGTTTGGACTCTCGTTCCAGCTGCCGCACATCGTGTTGCACGTGTGTGCTTGCTGGAGTGACTCTACCCTCGCCATAACCTCCCCTTGCCAGCTTCTAAAAAAAGCAATAAACAGTCAGCCGCTGTCTCGCCAGCCGCCGTCCTGCCAGCCGCCGTCACTTGTGGTTCCTGCGTCGTGGGGCTCTGGACGCAAACATAACAATAATCAAAGCTCATACCAAAAACAAGTTATATCACACGCTACAGTGATGTCGATTCTTCATTGCGCGCCCGAAAACATGTTAGCTGGAATTGCAAACAAACTAACGACTTTTCGCCTTCCCGCGAAGAAAAAAAAACGTAATTCCGTGATTTTTTGCGGAATCGACCTTTTTTTCATATTTCTGCAGAAAAACATAAATTCTGAGATTTTTCGCAGAATCGCGGAAAGCTAGGGGCCTTACCCATGCTTGGTTAAGCGCCGTGTACTGCAGTTCCCATAGACACCAGCGCCAGAGTTCCCTCTAGTGTATATTAGGAAGCTCTGTACTCTCCGGCATCCAACAAATAGGTCACGTGCGCATGCTTTGCAGAAATATCTTGACGCCCGAGCATGCGAGCGGCGTTGTTTTGTTGACCGGCATGTTCAAATGTCGGTGAAGACGCTGAGGTTTCCTGTGGTTTGGCGTAAACCTTGGCTGATAGCGACTCTGGGTTACGACTTTGTGTTGCAGTGGTCTATAACCTCAGGCACGTTTCGACGCTTCCAGTGCGTTTTCCGACGGGTAGAATGAATTCTGTGGCTACGGTGGGTCTCGTCCAAGGCTCGACATGTTCGGAAGACTTGATGAAAATGGTTCTTGCGGGTGGCATTGACTGCCTCACCGCGGCCGGACCCATCTAGGCTGTGACTTGGCACGCTGGGACTGTAATCGTTGCCTCTGTCGGCCGTAGTGTCGTTGTTGACGTTGGGCATTCGCGTTCGCTCGCACTTTGGTCGATGAAGAGTCAGCGGGTATGAAACTAGCTGTACCTCGGTGGTCTGTTTTTACGACGCTTCAACACGGTGTAGAGAATTTGTGAGCAACAGTGGGTGTGTTGGAGCAGTCGTTGCTTGCCGATTAGGTGCTTATCTCGTCTGAGTGTGGTCTTATGGTTTGTATGCGCGTTTCGATGCTGAGCTGGGCAATGCTTGCGCAACACAGGGTGAGAGTGAGCGCGCAGGCCACTGGACACAATCATGATCCGACGTGCCCGCAGCTTGCTTCCGGTTATCGCTCTTGTTATGATCGAGCTGGTCATAGCTTGAACAATCAGAGGCAGTTTTCATGGTGACAACTACGACTTCGTTGGGGTCTGCGTGGCGTTCAGGTGGTACGTTGGGAGTCAGAATGGCGTGCTTGTCGTCGTCGGCAAGTTCGTACATCATGTTGGCGGAAAGGCCGATGCTAGCTCTCTGCCTGGAACGCATCGATGTGGCTCACACGCTTGGCCAATGACTGCAGATGTGGTACACTGCAAAAATGTTTACACCCTAAAGGGTCTAAGATGGGTCTACGCAATAAAAGCACCCACGTGAACACCCCTTTTTAACTACAATTTCAAAATTTGAGATGTTCGTGAATAAAACACCCTCAAAGCACCCCCATTCCCACGCTTATACTTGAGGTTTTATGAAAAAGGCAACAAATGCTGCATTGATATGTGGGTTTGAACGTCCGAAAACCACCATATAATATGAAAGACGCCGTAGTGGAGGGCTCCTGAAATTGCGACCACCTGAGGTTGTTTAACGTGCACCCAAAACTGAGCACATGGACCCACAAGGCTACGAATGCACGACATTTTCGGGCAGTTTTGCTTATATTGTTAGTATACATTAACCATCTTGATACCAGCAAGGCTGCTACTACTAGCTGCTTGCGAATCTAGTAATGTATCGAATCGGGATGTAATGTGACCGAATTAAACTCAGTTTTTATTGATAAAGCACTAAACTACTATAAGACGGAAGATACATCAGGAGCGCCGCTTGACCACTAGAATAAGGGCCAACCCTCTTGTATATGTTTCTTTCGTCTATGTCATTGCGTAATTAGTCAACACTCACAAAGTGCACTAATTGTTCCGCACATTAGCGTAGCCAAGCAAGGAACGCTCCCTCCCTCCCTGGGTTCCCCATAAGATCAAAGCTTTTTAAGCTGGAGGTAAAACGTCCGCCACCTGCAAAAAAAAAAAACAAAATCTGCGCAGTTGTTTGGCCATAACCACCACGTTAACGGGCCATCAGGTCCCTTAAAAACGAACATTGACATGATGTATTTTCAGCAGGTACGTTTTATTTAATTACTGTAGTGAATGTTTTTCTCCATGTGTCCTCAAAAGTGCGTCATGGAAATTAAGAAGAGGACACCGACCATAACAAAAAAGCAGAATCAAGACATTTTGGTGACCTTGATGCAGCCTTGCTCACAACGACGGAGCCTTGTTGGCTGAATTGCGAACAAAGCTCTCCTCAGGGGAGCAGAAACGCATTCTCCCGTTCTTTCTGTCTTTCTGTTTTTTGTGGCTCCGCTTTTTTATTTTATTGGGCTTCCCCAGCAAACGTGCTTCGGTCGAAGCCTCGACTATCTAGGTAGTGAGAAATCAACATTGATAAAATATCTTCAACCGCAGTCATGTCCCAGCGGACTGCAAGCTAAGTACAAATATATTGTCGTGACGTGAAGACAGAAGTAGTATTTACAGGTTGAGAAAGTAGCAGCGAGTCAGTATTTTTATTTACCGCGCACCAGAGCGTTTCTCTTCTTTCTCGTTATAGCTTTCTGCTTAAAAGCGTGCAGATGCGCGTATGCGCTGTTGTCTTGGTCTTCCTCGCAGAACGCACGTGTCAATATGTTCTCATGGAATAGTGTGACGGCCGGTGCATGCTATGTTGCGAGCAGCACTGTTTTTACCGAAATGAAAGTGCTGATAAAATATCGCCTGCATGTCCCTGATTGCGCAGTTCCTAAACACCACAGAGCTAAGCAAAAGCCATCAAGTTAGCCTTTTTACCAGTATTCACTACATTATGTCGGTGAAGTTGCGCTAAATATTGCTCCTGAATATCACAAATGCGCGTTCTTACTAGCAGCTCGTGCTGGCCGCGCTGCACTGTCACAATGTTCCTTGCGATTCAGATGCACTGTTAAAAAACGAGTATAACGCAACACGTCACAGCCGCAAATAAAAAACACAACTGCGCACGCGATATCAGTATTGGGCCGGAGCTAGCGTTAAACCGCATCTAGCCGGTCTGAGAGCGCCACAAGGCGCCATCAAGTCTCGTCGCCTAGACAACCTTGGCTTCCCGGTATTGCTGCGCGCCGGGCGCACAGCGCGGGAAAGGGGTCGACATCGTCTTACATGTCACTGCGTGCGCTGGCGAAAAACCCTCCCGTGTTTAGTTTGAAATGTGCCTGTGCTCAGTGCTTAACCTGTGTGTTCTGTCAGTGCTGATTACTGCAAAGATGCACCATCCTAAAAGCTGTACCTGCGGATTCATATTGTGGTGCACTCGAAGATAAATAGTGAGTACCGCTCTCACGTTGTTCTCTGCAGTGCTTTGTTAACTGCGTGAGCACGGGAATAACGCCTTCAAACAATTTTGTTTTCTAGTTGATGACAAATCAGCATGTGTTTACTTAGCGAGAATATTTGTCCGAACTGTTTCACGGGGATGATGGAGAAGTGTGATTGTGAGCAAGTTTTTTTGTTTGTTTGTTTGGATTGTTTGGAGTACAAAGCAGATTGAGCATGCGCCACTGTGCTTCAGTGAAGAGTTTGAACAGATTTTTTGGTGCCTTCTGTTGGCAGCCGTGTTTAACGGGCCCGCTCGTGATGAACATCAATTTTAGTTTACTAATTATTACATGTGTGGGCACGGCTCCTCTTAGCTCTAAGCATCAAGCGTATCTAAGACGCATATTCTAGGGCATGTTGGTAGTTAATTTGCTCTATTCTTTTATTGCACAAAAAGACCGAGAACTAAAAACAATGGCGTGGTGTCCATGTCGTTCTTTTCGGTTCTTTTTCGTTTTGTGCGATAATACTACCGTGACAACTGGGGTTGATGCATCGGGTGACAACGCAGCATATTGCTTCGCGTTAGATGCACCTCGCGAAGTTGTCTTACTTGATAATACACTCAATTTTGTTACATTCGTCTTCACCGGTATTCTCGTTCACCCGCAACATAGCGTGACAATGCCGACAGCCGTGTCTGTGTAGGGGATCGAGCACGGAAGCTGGACTTTTGTTTGAACAAAAATTTCGTCTGTGTGTGTGGCCGAATTGCCTACTTGAACATAGCAAACGCTTGTTTGAACATAACTGCTAATGTTCGAGCACATTTTATTTTATTCCGCTTGTTTCTATCATGTGTAACTTTCATAATCTTCTTCTTATTCAGAGTTATATTGCCCTCGCCTCGCTTTGGCGTTTAACTTCGCTAAGTACTTCAGCTGTTAAAGGTATTTTTGCTATGTGAAGCGTATTATTAGTTTGTTTGTTGCACAAAAACATTTTAGTGTTATACATACTGCACGCTATCTAAGCATGCGTTGCAGCCAAAATGTAAGACTGGGCAGCATATTTATCTGGGAACACAACACGCACAGCCACTGAACAGGCTACGCTGCATCGGGAAGAAGTTATGCTTTGTGAGCCTGCCAGCATGATTTAAACAAATGGCCCTAATTTAGCAGTATGCAGTGGTCCTTGAGTGAAAGTAAAAACGTCACTTTATTCCAAATTTCCCAGCCAAATTGGCGGAAAAGGCAAATGTGTTTTAAAAAATCGTGCTGATTTAATGCACTGAAAACAGTGAATTGCTAAAATCTTTCGGAGAGGCAATTTTTTTTTGGTCACTTGGTTCTCTTTTAAGCTTCCCAATATGTTGTCTGAGTGTTGTGTGTGAAAAAAATTCACAAGTACCACTCCTTTTTTCAATACCTAGTTTGGAACGTGTTAAGTAGAAGGGCTTATGTAAGGTGTTTGAAACTCAGTAATATTAATAGAAGTTTTCGGCCACATACGTCTCAAGAATTTATTCAAAGTGTGTTATGCTTGCATTTTCTCATTGCGATACTGCACTTTGTATGAATATCTGAGCTGTGACTACTTACTTCACAGAAAAGATACTTTAATGAAACATTATATTTAAACATCTCAAGCATTTGACCTCTACGAGAGAAGATCACTCGTTTCACAGAATTGTCATTTTTGTCCATATTGAGACACAATTTGCACCATTTTGTGGTCCAACTAAAATTACGTTTTACTTAAATTGAAAACAAATAAACAGTTCTTTGTACGTGACAAGTTTTATCTATACAATTTCCATTTTAATGCATAAAATAATTTTTGTAATTTCCCATCAACGGCAATGGGGAACTTCGAGGCGTCGGCAGCCGTGAGACCAAATGCCGAATGGGGAACCTCAAAAATCATTTCGTGGCAAAGATCTTGAGGCCATAGGTCGTTCCCTCCTCTGTATACATACCGGTTCAAGATTGTCTCCTTGCTATCCACGGTTGTTTCCAACAGCTCTGTCTTGTAAATGAAAGTTTTTGCTGGCATGGAAGTTCGCGAGATGGGTCCCGGTGTGGAACGTGGCATTGGAAGAGCGACGCCTGCCTTGGAGCCTGTTTAAGTGTACCCTACGGAGCGTTCAGTCAAGAGGTCATCAAAGCTTATGCACGGTACAGCTGCACATTCGGAATGATTCAGTGTGGGTATGTCGTTTGAGTGACGTCCTTCACGAGGCTGTCTCCGATTGTGGTCAGGTTGGACTGGGTGGAAGAAGGGAGATCGGAGATTGTGCGGCTGGAGGCAGCCATGAGCTTGGAGCTCCACTCCGCTCATAACTGCTGCTTGCATCCTTCATACCGGTGCCACGCCACTGCACCTTTCCGAAGACGGTCTACAGCCACGGACCATTTCTGAGATTCCGTTCAGGCCTCGCGCATCGCTATCACGTTGACGGTCGCCACCCAGTCGTCAGCGTCGTTCTCAAAGCCGTGGAACTCCGGTATTTGGGCGACGACTTGCGACAATAAAACAGCAGGGGAAAATGCTTGTATTTGATGAATATACGTTGAAAAGGTGCGAGTTGGCGATACTTGGAGTCTTAACTAGATGGACAAATAGACACACGGAAGGACAGATAGACAAGCAGACGACAAGATAGATGGACGTGCGGACAGACAGATGAACAGAATGACAAATGCACGAAAACACGGACGGGTGGACGTATGGATGCACGCGCTGACAGAAACACAGAAGGACGGACGGATGGACGCATGAACGCGCAGACGAACGCATGAGGTACGGACACACGGACGCACGGACGGACGCATGGATCGACGTACGAACGGACGGACGAACGTACGGACGGGTGGACGCACATATGAACAGACGCACAAATGAACGCAGGGTCGGTTCCACGGACAGACGCACAGATAAATGGAAGCAAGAAGGAACGGATGGGCGCATGAGCGGAAGGACTTACGAACGCTTCGCACCACTCATCTTTATTAAGTATGTAGACATGCTGCGATTGTTTTATTTTGCAAGACGAGCTCCCATTTTGCTGGCCAAGAGATAAAGGGAATTAGTGCAATTTTCATAGTTGATATATGTTTACTATAAACGTCGGTCATAGCCTTCGCGCTATAGTTTCACAGGGTGGGAGAGAGTTCAGCTTAAAATATGAGCAAATACTCAAACTACGATTGCATACCTGTCGTTTTTTGCGTCTTCTCAAACACAAAGCAAGAAACTCGTAAAGGTTTGTTATGCATGCGCCTAAAACACCGTGAAGGCGAAAGTCATCATTTGCTATCTTTCCTCAATGAACGTATTGATGCTACCCCACCCGCTTCAGAAAGCTTTTCGCAACTAGTATGTCATTGCTTTGCCTCCAAGATCGGAAGCATCGCAATCTTGCAGCACCTCACCTGGTTCTCCCATGCCTCCGGGACCGGCCCACCATTCACCTCACGGTGATATCAAGTGATGAGGCCAGCATGTGACTCCACCTTATGTGACGTAGTAGTCAGTAACGATGGCATTAAATATTTCGGCTACTTGTGAAGTAACGACAACCTCTGGTAGTAATGTTATAGGGGGGGGGGGTATGATGTGGAGCTGCCTTAGAAGTACTAGTTTCTGTCGCTGTAGTTAAAATAGCCTTTATTTTAGAAGTATGAGGCCATTGAGACCCTGCTAAATACTTGGAGGACCCCGTTCCTTCTCTCGTGCTTCTTCGTCCTTCTTGCTCTTCGTCTGGTGGTCTACCAGCGCTCGCGATAGAATTAACAGTTATCACTCAAAGGTAAACGTTTCCATCAGACGCCCTTACGCCGACGCTGACAGACTATCTACGCGTTGTATGAAACATCTAAGGCTTTCGCCTTAAGCATGTCTTTATTATTCAACTGGATAGCTCGGATATCACCAGTTCGTCCGTGTGCTCATAAGTATACACTGTTTTATGCGCTTAAGAAAACCAAGCTTTCACTTTTACAGATATGAACATCAGATAACTTAAAAGAACAGCAATTTCTATTGTTCGCTTTAGCGTTCTGAGGTGCCTTCTGAAGTGCACCTGAGGTGCCTTCACGTCGCACACACGTCTTCGGGAAGCGCATCATAACTTGGATAACTTGGCCTTGATGTAGTCGTCTAAGCTGTCATGATAGACTGTCTGCGATGTTAAAAAATAGGACACAGCTTAACACACAAGACAGTTCATATTACAACAAAATTGTTTACTTCAGCTCCAAAAGTATCTGTTTTACGAAAATTGCCTTTTCGCTCCAGAACACAGTCCCAATGAATCATCTGCCGTGAAAGAGACGGATTTAAGTAAGTGGTTTTATCTCTGCTATGTTTGAAGCATAATGCATCACTCAAACAATTTGAGGCGTGCGAACGTAGTAAAAAAATGCCCAGCATATCCACGAAGTGCATGATGACGAGCGGGGCGAAGCGTCCGTCCATACGTTCGTTCTTTCCGTTCATCCGTGCGTTCTTGTGTGCGACCGTCCATACGTCCATTCGTCAGGACGTACGTCCATTTGTGAGTCCATTCATTCATCCATGCATTCGCCCATGCGTCCGCCCGTCTGTGCGTTCATCCGTGCGTTTGTCTGGCCATCCATTGATCCGTGCGTCCGTCCGTGCATCTGTCCACCCAACCCTGCGTCCATCTAGTGAACACTCCAGGCACTGCCATCTCGCATCTTTTCGTCCACCCAGCAGACATTCCGAGGACTAAACGAGAGGTGGCACTCGCGCACCTTTTTACGGCCTGCGCTTTGTGTCTACTTCCCTTATTTCACCAAATTTACTTCAAAGCTATATACTATTTCACTATATTCATGGCATTGTGACCAAACTCTCGCTAAACCTTGGTAAAACCAAGGAGGTTACGACCAGCGAGTTTACCGTGGCAACCTTTTCTGATCAGATAGTGCTCAAAGTGTGTCCTCCTGATACTGGCTTCTTTTTATAAGCATCAAATGCAAAGCAAGTTTTATTGAAGATCAAGTGAGAAATACTCGTATATGTAAGATATTTCATCAGACACAACTATATTTATTTATGAATAACGTGCGCGCGTATCCTCTTCTATCGAAAAGGGTGTGCCTGTGCCATTCCTCTGTTCCAGCCGTGGACGTGGCTACCAACTACAACTAGGACGACAATGACTACTACTACTACTACACAAAATACATACATCATAGACGCACGATCCACGGCACAGGGAGCTTCACCCCCAAAATTGCAAAACTAAAACACTGATTTCACAGACAACATATGTGAGAGCGCATCATGAGAGCAAGCACATCAACTCGCTGAGCAGTCAAATCTTCTGTGGACTATCTTACTAATTATAAAGTATAAGGCAATCACCCTTCGTCATTTAAAGCATAGAGAGTCATACTGAAGCATGTTTTACGCAAAAGAGACAGCTGTGGTTATTGAAAACTAAACGGTTGGAACAGCTGAAATGAAGTGCACAATACAGCACAATGCTATAGCAGGTTAAAATCTATTTGAATTGACTGATATAAAAAACAGCACGGAAAGGTTCTGGAAACGAGTTCACCCAGAACTTATTAAAACGTGAGACAAGAGTGCCAAAAGCCAGGCTATGTACCAAACATGAAAGTAAGCGTTAGTTTCGGTTATTTTTTCTCGCGCTTTGTAGTCGACTTCAGCTTTTTAAGTGGAACCTCGAGAAAAAATGACTTAGGAGCGTGTAAGGACAATTTAATCCCTGCTGAATTAGGAAAGCCATGTGAGTGTTCTCAAAAGTGAACGCCAATAGCACTATTTAGTGAGAAAAAAGTGGCTATGGCCGCCGAGTTTCTTGTATGCCGAGCGAACATTGTGACGTCATTCTCTTTAGGACGCGTCATCTGCAACAGCAACACTGCTGAAATGTGGCCTCTTGGATTAGTTTCGGCAACGGCACGTCATGGGTTAATCACGGAAGCCGCGGTGGAAGATATAAAATAAAACTTGCCCCGGGCCAGAAGAAACTAAGATGACCTTTTTTTCCACGCCCACACTTTCAGCGAGCTCGCGAGAACGGATCAAGGCAAGCTTTCACCATAGCAAAACATACTGACATTTCTCTATGCTTTTAAAGCGAAAGTTATGAGATCACAACTCGGGTCACGTGCACTTGCCCACCGCCACCGCCGCCACCGGTGCCTTTAACCACATCGCGCGAAAATAGAATCAAAACCTCACAACATTGACACAGTAGGGCTCGAACCAGGGTCCGCTGGGTGTTAGCTCAGTATTCTACCAATGTGCCACATCGGTGCTTTGGACTTGCTGGCAAACTTGCCTTAGACAGGCTTCATGTCGGGAAATAAATCGCGGTAATACGACTTATAAAGCGCTTAAAAACAGCGAAAAAAAGCAATCATTCGTCACACAGTGCGGATAGTGTAACGAGTGGGTCGTCCAATGCTCCAACCAATTACAAAAGTTTGTTTTTGTTCTCCCATTACCTGTGGCGCATACCCACTTTAGCCATATTTGCTCATCGTCGTCAGCCACTACATGAACAATTGGCGCGAAATTTCTTGCAAGTGTTCAGCGGATACGACGCTTCTCAGAATAATGACGAAAAATGGCATAGCGAATGCCGGCCTACTGCTGAAAAAATTAATAATAAAGCTCTACGGTGTATCAAGCAAGTGTGCTTTCAGTAGTTAGCCAATAAGTGTTTAGAAAGGCTCCGACAGGCCACTCTTCTAGCTTTCGCTGTGACTGTGCTGCGCCTTCTGCCCAGTCGTGGCGTTTCATTTCACGTGTTCTAATGTTCATGCTGCTACAAACGCGAAAACAATAACGACATCGTTAACAATAATGCCACTCCTTCATAAACACGAAGTGTAGTTGAAACGTTAATACCTCCATTTTTCCTCTAAATTTTAAGTATGTTGTCTTCGTGTAGCTTCGGGGACAATTCATCTGCGAGATATAAGCGTTGACAATGGTTACATTTTTCAAAAACTGATACAAGGCTTCACGAGTATAATTCCATGATTAGGCGTTTTTTCGCGATATGCCTCCATCATTTGGCACCCACATCACGCTTATTGGTCGAATCAGTCTCAAATAAGGCAGCCTGGTTAAACTTCTCGTCATACTCTCGTTACGTAAGTGTATCTGCTTTAAAGAAAATGCTGACTTGTCAGTCTTGACTCGCACAGAAAATTCGCGCGGTTGGTGTTTTTTTTATAATCTCTATCGTGATAACACCACATTTACTCGAGCTAACCTTCTGCCTGCTCTCAATGTATCTACTCGACAAAAAAAGTTTATTGAATGAAAGCCATATTTGTTCAAAGAAACCTTTATCAAAATTCACCGTTACTAATATTAATTACAAAATAAAACTCTTTGCACTCATATATCGTGTTACTTACTAGATCAAATATATTTCAAGCTTCCTTAACAGAAATTTTTGAAGCAAGCCCTACATAGAATAAAAATATTCGCATGTTTGTAAAAAAAGTACATCTTCCGCATTAAAATTGTATAACGCAACATGGTCATCAGAGTTGTACTTTGCCTTGTGTATCTCTGTTTTAGACTTTCTTGTTGCCTCCTCTGGATTATGTTCCAACCTTTTAAATGGGAAGCATTTTTAACGAACTTCAGCGACTTTGAGCGTATCTATCTATCTATCTATCTATCTATCTATCTATCTATCTATCTATCTATCTATCTATCTATCTATCTATCTATCTATCTATCTATCTATTTATCTAGCCGCCTACGACTTGTAACTCTCCCGCCGTTTCAATATTGGTATCGATACCGAACTTGGTATGCCATAACATGCTGTATGAAGAACATATTAGACGTGTCATAACATGAAAATCATGAATATCATGATTTACATTTCGTGGTCCAGCAGTTTTTGCGTTGGTTTCGTTCACATGGCATGCTGCAGAACTGGTATGGTATGGCGTGATTGCATGGCGCACACAAGCAACAGACCCTAACATATAGATCATGGCACGCTTGTCATGTAACAACATGCCACGCTCATGATGCGCTCGCGGTTGTTTCGCGAGCGTCACATCTACCAAATTTGGTATTACAGTAGGTGAATAAATGACGAAGGCATTTGAAGGGCGCAAACATGATAATCAAGACATGCGCGTCGTGTAACAACATGAATACATGCCACGCTCATGATGCACTGGTGGCCGTTTCGCTAGCTTCACTTGTACCAAATTTGGTATAACGAGACCTGAATGGACGAAGAAGGTATGATACTAGTGGAAACATGAAGAACATAAGATGCATGTCATGTAACAACATGACTGCATGCTACGCTCATGACACGCTCACAGGCGTTTCGCTAGTTTCACATGTACCAAACTCGGTTTTACGCGACGCGAACGCACGAAATAGGTAAATCACTCATTCAAACATGATAATCACAACATGCGGGTCATGTAACAACACGACTACATGCCATACTGATGATGCAATCGCGGCCGTTTTGCTAGCTTCACATATGCCAAATTTGGTATTACGTGACACCAATGGATGATGAATTTATGTGACTGGTGCAAACATGATAAAGATGAAATGCGTGTCATGTGAGAACAGGACTACATGCCACGGTCAAGACGCCAATCCATTTTGACGTGACGCGGTGTGCGTGCTCGCCGGCGTTTCTGTCGTCGTGTCAAACCGGTGTTGCCACGCCAGGCGCCGGGTCTGCCATATACTCGCAGGTGCACGTCGCGCTTCGTTGCTTTGACGCATGCACGTTTCAGCTCATCCGGTGTCCCTCCGTCATGAAAAGAGGGAGACGCAGTGTTTTATGACTAACGCATCGGTGCGAAATGCAGCAAGTTTTATTTCACACTGGTTCCCGTCCGGCTGCGCTGATGGTTACTGGTCGCACCTGACGTCAGACTTTAGAGAGCTCGCGTTTTGGTAACGTAGCGTCGCTGTTCCCAGCGTGCGCATGCGTCAACGCTACATTGGAGTGCAGTGGGCCCTTCATAATTATCTTGCTCTTTTTGCAAGCTCCACATATCCCAAATTTGATGTTACTTGACGTGAATGGATGACGAAGTATGTAAGTGGTTGAAACATGATAATCCTGACACGCGTGTCATGTAAGAACATGACAACAAACCACACTCCTAGCGTGCTAGCGAATGTTTCTCTTGCTTCACATATACTAAATTTTGTATCACGGGACGTCAATAGATGACGGAGGTTAACGACGCATCGTAACATGATATTCACAACACGGAAGTCATGCACGGTATCTCCTAACCTCCACCTCATAACGTTCTCTGATTTTACAGCGGCATATCAACAGTTCTCATTCGTGCTTCGCATATCATCGATTCCCGCTGTATGCTGGATCTACCATTTTTTTCTTGTGTTTTTTCTCGTTGTAGCTGTATTAATTGCTTAGCAAGAATTAAGACAACACATATACTTCAACTCGAAGGATATGTTACTTGATTTTTTTCGTGTTCTCTGCGTTCATATTTACCATTAAATCTACAAACCTCGTTCTTGTACCGACGCTTGCATCCCCCCTATGTAACGCTCTTTTTAAGGACTTAGAGTATTCTTATAAATAAATACATAAATGAATAGCTTGGTATTATCATACCATTTTGTCGACGTGGTGTCATGAAAATTAAGGCCCACGGGTTGGCTTTTTGCTCTCCCATAGTAGAGTACAAAGTACTCTGAATTGTTCACAACTTTTTCTAAACGCACAGGTCAACTTCGTCCTGGACCTTCCGCATGATTAATCCGGTACAGCTTAATTCTCTTTCGTAGAAGAGTACGTCATACACTGAATAGTTCAACGTTTCTGCTTAACACACAGAAATGCAAGGCAATATCAACGGTCCCGCGCAGCGGGTTGGGATTGATCCACGCGTTGTAAGTTTCGCCCCACTACTGTAGCGCAGCACCAGAAAGAAGTCTACCTGTAACCATGGGAAAGATTTGATTAGAAGGCCGGCACTCGGTATTCAACCCAGTACCTCCCGTATGAAAAGCTGAAGCGCAAGCATGCCCCCATTATTGTAGTATGAAACAGTCCCATTGATACAATTCTGCATCACATGTTCTTCAGGATAACGAAAATAATGAAAATAATATCTGGGGTTCAACGGTCCAAAACCACGATATGGTTATGAGAGACATTGTAGTAGAAGGCTTCGGAAATTTCTACCGCCTAGGGTTCATTACCGAGCACAAGGGCCTCAAGCGCTTCGGGGCGAAGCTCCTTAGTATGTGGGTCGTTCTCGTAGCAGTAGTATGTTGTAGTAGTAGCCACTTCTAGTTAGTATTAGCAGAGTCCCTTAATACCGTTCTGGTCACGAAAGTTCTCCGTCACTCTATGGGAGAGCTTGATATAGTGCCAAGAGCGGCCGCTACGCGGCGCAAGCCGTCCTAGGGGGGCCATCGCCCCGCTTCGCCCGGCGGAACGCACTGGCCGCGGCGGCATCACGAAGGCGTTGTGTGGTGGCAGCTCTCGGTTTCTGCATCAGCGAAACGCAAACTGCATGTGCCAGTGCACCGTGCTCAAGGTGGACGGCATGAAAATTCGAATGAACAATGCCTAAGACGTGCTGTGTGACGTGTTGCAGCTCCGGATACCGAAGCAACAAAGAAAAGGCGTTGCTCTTCTGTTTCCCAAGTAGCGCCGAACTCCGAGAGAAATGGAAGCGAGCTATACCGCGGTTGGAAGCTGGCGGTTTCAGCTTCGAAAGTAAAAACGTTCGGTTGTGCGAAAAGCATTTTGATGCTAGCGACGTTGTGAGAACCGATGAGCACATCGTGAACGGGGTGGTAGTGTCGCTTCAGTGAGAGAGACCGAGGCTTCGCACGAACGCCGTTCCAAGAATTTTTGACGGGCTCCCGGCGTACCTGACAAAGCTGAAACCGCGTTCACGGCCTGCGACTCAGAGACAACAAGCGAAGAGGCGGCGCGAATTGCCACCGGAATGCGCAGCAGTGGAATGCCAAAATGTCAACACCGACTCGGCAGGAGAAGCCAGTGACGGTAAGCTCTTGAGCCGGTTTAGTCGCGGCGTTACTTTGTTCCCTCAGTCGCATGAACCTGTGTTAGCGGCTGGTGGCATTGAGGTGCTTCTGAACAGTGTTATTGCATTGTATTACAGATGCAGCAGCCAGCGATAGCGGACACGCAGATCAGGCTTGCCAAACGGAACAGGCAGTGTGTTCGTTTCTTGAAGTGCAGGCGCTAAAGGCGCAGCTTTCGAGTACGCGGCAACGACTCGAACGGTGTCAGAAGCAGCTTGCGAAGATGACAGTCCTGGCCGACAAAAATGCAAGGCTCTTGCAAAACCTGGACAAGCTATCTACCCGCGAGAAGCTTATTTACGATCAGTGCATCATGAAGGCAAACGCGAAATCTCCGAAAGCTGTCAAGTAATCTTCAGTCGCACATAACTGCCACGAAGCTATGAATATAATCGCACATCTCATTCGTGCCACTGTCTTGTGCACATTTTTTAAGAGCAGTGCACGCTAGCATTGCATGTCAGAGTAATCCTAAATTGCCCGCTTTGCATGATCGCACAATGCAAGCTGTCTGTTGCTCTCGTACTGGAGTAGGGGTGCATGTTAATATTAAAAATGACAAGGCATTTTTAAACGCGGTGGTTGTGTATTGCGGTATGAGGAAAGATGGTGTGATGCATGTCGTGCATCTTCTTTTTTCTGCTTGCTGTGGTTATGCACTTGCACTGTTCACTCACCAGCCTCGGTTTACCTGAATGCACAACGAGCCTGCACTCTCTTTAGGTACAAAAAAGCATTGATTTATGACTGCCTGCTACTGAAGATTAAGTCGACAACGGTCTATACATTCCTTCACGAGAATGAGTACCTTCCCTTGCCCAACCCTCGCACCCTCTACACGTACCTGAGGAGCCTCAAGGCTAACTTTGGTTTTGACAGCAGTCTATTCACCGTTCACAAAGACAAGCTGCAATTACTTCCTGAGCGAGAGCGTCGAGGTTTGGAACAATGCACAAACTTACTACTGCATTCTATGACTTCATATCTCATATGTGGTGCATGTCTAATAAGATGTATTTTTTACAGGTGTCCTGATGTTCGATGAAATGAGCGTAAGAGAGAGTGTGCACATTAGGGAGTCAGACATGGCTCTGCTCGGAAAAGTTAACTTCGCTGAGCACACAAGACCCTCGGACTATGAAAAAGATGGCGATCACGTCCTGGCCTTTCTCTTCCGACCATTTCTTGGAGGGTAGTCGCAGACTGTTGGGACCTTTTGTTCCTCCGGTGCAGCCCCTGGTTCAATAGTAGCGAAGTTGTTGCTCCAGTGCATTGTGAACCTTTCGAACGCTGGCGCTATTGTCGATGCTGTTACATGCGACAATTCAACACCAAATGGTTCAGCTTTAAGGAGCTTGGGTTAGTATCTGGGAAGAATTGAACACTACTAACGGCATTGATGTGCTTTTTCAGGGATAAACAGTGACCAGAAACAGCTGCAAACTTCATTCCAGCATCCATGTGACCCTTCACGGACAGAGCAGGCACTAATTGATCCACCGCATGTCTTCAAATGCATAAGGAACACTCTTCAGAAGGTTGGAAAGTTTCTGGTAAGCAGTTATTCGTATCTACGTCAGGTTACTCCCTTTGCGAGGAGTGGCTTCACCTTTTTATCGCAGCTACCGGAAGGACATGAGGTCCATCACTTCCACTACTCTGCCCTGCTGGAGTACGAAGAGCAACAGGCTGGCCTTCGGGCTGTCCCGAAGCTCACAAGGGCTCACATCTTCCCGAACGCCTTCCAGAAGATGAGTGTCCGGCTTGCTGTTCAGGCGAGTAACCACTCCTAGTAATTAGTAAGGCTACTTACAGGCGAACCAATGACACAAAACTTTGCTGATGATTTGTCAAAAAAGACAAATTTCAATGCATGCTCTTTCGTTCAACAACAGTGTGCCATCATTTTCACCTTTTCAGCGGAAGCACGGCGTCTGCAATGCAGTTTTATAGCAAGCAAGAAGGCTGCCAAAAGCTACATAACTCCGCAGGTACATACGACTTCACGAAGCAGATGAACGATCTATTTGACTGCCTCAACTCAAGAAGACCACAGGACGTGCAATACAACGAAGCCGAGCACATCGCGGTGAGCGAGTAAATCACACCCAAATATGTTTTTCTTTTATAGTGTACTCAAGGTTAATATTTCTTGCATTGCAGACATTAAAGGCGAACATAAAGTGGCTGGAGGATTGCTGCACATACATAGAGAGCCTGCCGAAGCAGAGGCAGGTGTGCTTCCTTAGCAAACCAACTTGTGGTGCACTGAGGATAACACTGCACAGCACAGTGGCCCTGATTGATCGACTCTTGAAGTCTGGCTTCCGTTATGTTCTAGTTGGAATCCTCGGCCAAGACCCTTTAGAGGTAATTCAGTTGCTTTTTGGCACGGTGTGTTGGTACAGATACCTTTCTTTTTCCCTGTCCAGCGATTCTTTGGGATAGCCAGGCATGTTGCAGGAGACGGGGACAACTGTTCAGCAGTTTTTTTTATATACCGGATGCTGTCGGTGAACACCCTCGTGCAGCCACCTAAGCGAGCTTCAGTTGACGGAAGCGGGCCACAACTGCTTCCCACTCTGCAAGGTCTTTTTGAAAAGGAAAAGCTCTCTACGGCTCAGGTATTTTGCGATTTGTGTCCTGTATGTGTCCTGAAGTTTTCTTTTTATCACCTTGAAAACTCAGGACGTTGTGCACACTTCAGGTAGACACACTGGCTGTTCCGCTGGACGATGTCCTGCTGGAGCCAACAACAGACTGCGTGGAGGACATTGGCCCCCTTTCGACCAAAGACTACATTTTGGATTACCTCGGCGGATATGTGGCCAAGAAGTTTTCTACTTTGGATTGCTTAGGCTGCATCAAAACGATGTTGAGCACAACACGTCAGCCATCTGCCTTGATCCAAACAAAATCGAGGGGCTATTTGAAAGTACCTAGCAGCCGTCTTCTTGCTCTCCTGAAAATTGTTGAAGAACATGTAGAGACGTACACGGTGCAAAACATTGCATGCGGTGACGTGTACGCGAGGATTGTTGAGGGCATTTTGCTCGACAGCCGCGCAGCGTCAGCAAGTGTAGGTTGTCTGTTGCACTTTTTAGGGACAACAGCTGAGGTTGTACACTTTTTTTTTGAGATGTAGATTACATTTCTACACTCGAGAAAAACCAAAGCCTCGCGGGCAACTGTGCGCAGTTCATGCCCTGCAAGTGGTGGGCGGAAGCCACAGTGTTAAGCATAATGGCTGTGTATGTGAGCACGCCTTCCCTTTTGTATATAGTGTTGTATATCTTGTATACATTACACTGTAATATTTTTTACTATTCATATTTATCTGCATATAGTGTAAGTAGTGTATATTCAAATACAGTTTATTTTAGTCAGTGAGCTAAGGCAGAGTGCAGCTGTTAATGAAACGAAATACACATTGTACAGTAGAGTCACAGATTGTGTAACATTGCTCAAATCAGCTGCAATAGTTTCTAGTGCTTTTCTTCTCCAAAGTGTTGTTCTCAGTGTATTTTGTGTAAATAAATGTTTTCCAACTTTCTCCCCATTACATGCACCATGTGTGAATCTCCCATTCATAAGTACACACCTGACTACTAGGCGGCGTATCATTAGCACCAAATTTAGAATTTATCGCATGCCTTAAATCATAACCTCCCTTCCCCCCCTCCCACCCAAAAAATAAAAACAAATGTGTGATGAGGTACCTCGGTAGTGGCAGAGGCGGCCAAGCGGCTAGCACTGGCTTCAAAAGGAACTTCCAGATTAGGCTGCTGTACTTTCGTTCCCGGAGAAATCATGGGTTGTCGGCCGGTAAATAATAATGCCCTAAACAGTAAACACAAGGAAACGTCAAGCGGCGGGTGTCCCGTGTAAACTGCGTGGAAAGAAGTGATCAATCAAATGTTGGGCACGTTTAGAGCAGTCGCGAAAGCCCTCGGCATCGAAAGTCCCCGCGTCAAAAAAGCGATCGGCGCTCACAAACGTGTGTCCAAAACAACTGCGCATTTGGGTATAAACTCAATTAAAAGGTCTGGAATAAAACTTCTGGCTCAACCATTCAGTTCATTTGAATACTTAGGTAGTAGCGCGCGAGAGGCGAGCCGGATATAAACCATTGTGATTGCTCCTGTACTACTCAGTCGTGTTTCATTTCATTCACCTTCCTCCCCCTATTAGCGGCCCTACCAGAATATAAAGCTCACCTACCGCATAAACATAATCGCCCTTTGGCCGGGCGCAAATACAAACATGTTGTCGAGCAGATCAAGCAGTAGCTGCTCGCATCAAGAGCATAGAGCAAAAGAATCGTCTTTCAATACTTGCGAGCTATAGATCGCAAGTACCGCTTCGAGGCATCGTAAGTATGCATATATTTGGGCTATGAGACAATTATTGACACAATGCGTTATCGCGCGGTGTGAGAACACTTTTAATGAAGCTGCTGTTTTAAGGTAGGCCCGCACTTCCAAGTAAACTACGCGTGCGTTCCAAAGTAAACAGCTCTCATTCGTCGTCGACACTGGATCCCGTTTCAACTTATTTAGCTGGTGGCATTGATGCGTTCAAAGACGTTAAAAAAAGGTAACAGGAAGAACAGCACGCACATAATCGCGTCGAAACGTCGGCCGCAGTGCGCATACAAGCCCAGTTGTGGCGGCGGCTTGTGGCCCCCATACGACGGGTGGCGCCTCTAGCGACAGATTTTGTCCCTATATCAACCTTCGGGCGGAGTTTCGTGACCAGAAAAGCATTGAAGAACTCTGGTATTAGGAATTGTTTACTAGATAGCGCTGTGTGTATATGCATTTAAAAATATTATCACTAGGTGGCGTGGGTGGTTTTCGTATACACATTCACAGCATATCAAGGGAGTGAATGATGATGAGTGGGGTGAAGCGTCCATCCGTCACTTCGTCCCCGACAGACACAGACAGACAAACAGACGAAAAAACACTTCGCCTGACTCATCGTCATCCTTCACTCCATGACTATGGTGTGAATGTTTTTCGCCGCCATTAAAAATGCAGCCACCTCAACCAGCATTTTATCCAGTGATCTTTGCGTTAGCAGGTGAGTGTTATACCCACTAGGCCATCGCGGTGAGGTTTTCCGGGTGTTAGGTCCTGAACAATTTGGATTCACGAAGCTGCAGATAATTAGGCTATATTTTTGCTGGGTATTGTGTATTGGAGAGTGGTAAACACAGTGTTAGAAGTGAGCCTTAGTGCTTTCCCTGAAGTTCACAACTTCATTTGTAGTCTAACAGTTTAAATATTCTTGCAACAAGGTTGAACCACGGTAGGTGCCAGTGAGCCCGTGTGCTGTAATGTGCCAACGCACGTTATAGAACAACATCAGGTCGAAATATTCGCAGCCCTCTCCAACGGCGTGCCTCGTATTTATGGGTCGTTTGACGCATAGAACGCCGCATATTGTGAACCACAGCGCAAATAACGAGATGAGGATGCGAAGTACGAAGAACACGCTTACTTACAACGATTGTTTATTTTCATCCAAAACGCGTATATGCAAGCGGCGGAAAAGGACCCACAACGCTAGCTACAAAAAAATGAAAACTACACGACAAATTATCAAAATATGATGCCAAGCTGTTAAACGTTATTAACTCGTGCTTTCTAATACCTGTGTCACACGGGCGCGCAAAAAGTCTTTTAAGTAAGCGGTCTTTTACGAAGTTGAAAGACTTTTAACAAAAAGGTGTTTGCGGCGCAGACACACGGCAGCAACGATCTTCTTTTAGTGTTTTCGTTCGAAGACGCTAGCGAAAGCGTGGCGCTAACAGTTAAAAGAGAAGCAATGAAAATTAAACGATGTATCACGATGTACAAATTAAAGACTTGATGCACTGCTCGTTTCTTCAAACAAATTTAAGAATAAGAGATGAAGAAACACCAGTGTAAAAGTTTGTTGCACTAATTAAGGAAGCATTCCCATAACTAGCGACGTGCACAAGTCCGTCTGGCACCACTGGGCTTTTATTTACCGTATTTGTTTTTCGCTTCTCTAGACTGCTCTGATGACACGTTATGGGTGACCGTACGGGAGAAAAAGCGAGGATCGCAAGCCTCACGGCCTGCCTTCTTTCTCTGGAAAGCGAGGCAGACGCTGCAAAAGCCGCCAAGGAGAGGATAGCGTGTCTGCTTCCGACCATTGCAGCCGCTGCCTTTTTCGTGGGGCACCGGCTGCTTAATCTGCGGAGTTGGCCATAGACGCTCGGACTCGGACCACATAAATGACGGGCAAACACACGACTGCCACGCTTTCCTCGCTTGTGCAAAATGGCGCGGCGCGAGACTGAGCGTCACCACGTGATATTTCCGACGCTTTGTAGCTGCTTACGAGAGTAGAAAAGGAAGTAACCGTTAAAAGAGTTCATTACACTGCAGGATTACACTGCAGGTTCATTACACTTCTGCAGGATATGAAATTTGTTTTTGCAAAGAGTTTTGGTGACAGAAAAATAAGCATTCGCTCTTTTTTTCCCGCCACTCGAAAATAGCTGGCGCGAACTGGTTTCGAGGCTCCTCATTTGGAGCCGTAAAAGAGATCGACGAACTCCGCTTACGAAAAAGACCGCTTCTCAAAAGGAGTTCGCTTTGTGCCGTGTGTCTGCTGTCAGGAACTCCCTTTCGGAAAAAGACCGCTTGCTTAAAAGACATGTAAGTGCCCGTGTGACAGGGGTACCGACGCATCCTTCATTTTATCAATGCGAGCCAGATGTGCCCGATCCAGCTGTTCACCACACTCACATTTAGTTCTTTCCTGTTCTCGTCCATCACATAGCTTTCGCGTGTACTTTGCGGTCATGGGGGAGAGAACCCCCTCATGCAGTGCCTTACGAAGGTAATCAGTTGCGTACACATCCGTCGGGTGGCTTCCTGCATTCCCAGTGTTCACGATATTGGCGGTCACGGTGACTCTGCAAAAGATACGGTGTTGTTTAAGAGCGTGTAGCCGTTCGAGGTGCTATGCGGGCACCCAATGGAGAAGCGTCCTTCTTATGCTACTGCATGCAATGAAATGCAATGTGGTGGCAGCAGTGCGTCAATCCACAAAGAAGGAGCACGAAGGAACAAACATGACATTCGCATGATACTGGAGTGGGAAACACGTTTATCGCATCTACGGTGGAAAGTGCTCGGAATCACGTGTGACGAAAACATCGCTATTCATCATGCAGCGTCACATGACGACCACTTCTTGAACTAAGGCAGACCAACGGTACTTGTTGAGAAGCATGTTTTTGAACTGGTATTTAAAGAAATAAAGGAGGCGTGGGTTTAACAATCTTGGTGAGTGCTCTTTATGCTGTGACCATGGTTCGTGCACCGTCGACCAGGGAAGCTCCGGCGATGGACCCCATGGGTGAGCATTGCACAAGCGTCACATCCCTAGCACTCACCAAGGAACGCCTAAACTACCTTAAGAAAGCTTGTGTAGATAACTGTTCATGGCTCAGTTTAATATTTTGCTCATTCATGATTTGCTTTTCTTTCCTAGTGTTTCTATGTTATTTCCTTCTTTTGTGTCACTGTGTAAGCCCGTTTCTGAAGAAAGTAAAGTAATTATAAGTCAGTGCGTCATTCATCCTTCTTACTGCCCTGGTCATGGTAGGTGTGCTGTGATTCGCCATGCATCGCCATCAAGCCCAAATGTTCCCCTTACTTATAACTTCTCACGAACAAGGTGTCAAATAGCGAAAGTTAGGCACTTTTAGCAAAACCAACACAGATAAATATTCAACTACAGAGAGAAAGCGGAGATAGAAGATGCCGAACTAAACTTTCGAATATAGTGGGTGGACAATGCTGATGGCGCTCACAATTGGGAGCAGCTGAATATGAACGTACAAAAGAGAGATTGTTGGGGCGTGTACGTTGCTCACCTGTTCTCAATAAAACAGAGCGCACATAGGAAGACGGGACGTGAAGAGACCAGGACAAGCGCTCATAGTGAGCGTTCAACGCCAGTTTATGTCTCAAAGAGTTCGTGGTGGACTATGGGGAACACTAATCAGGATTAAAACTGAGCGACAACTTTCCTTTAGTTGTGTTCTACGCAGTGACTGCACCACAGTAAAAAATAAAGTACTATTGGCTTGACTCAACCAAATTCACAAGCACGTCACCATAAAGAATAGTGACGTCCCCACTCGGAATCGTCAAAAATTTTCATCTACAAAATTCTTTGTGTTATGCTTGATTTTTCGGCTTCTGGTAAACTGTCTGAACAGCTATCAGCTCTTATTACCGTCGTTCAGTACACAAAGACTTACTTCGACAAGTTTTCAGAAGAAACCGAGTACAAAGAAAAAAGACTTTGTCTCGTGTAAGAGAACTTCGAGTTGGAATAAAGCACTTCGCTTGCTGCACAAGGCCTGGTTGAATGGTGGATCACTGAAGAGGCCTTTGCTCTGCAGTGGGTGTAGTCAGGCTGATGATGATGATGATGACTGTGCTTGCTGCAAAATGATACAGATCAAGTTCGCTTGCTGGATTCTACGCTGAACGGTAGTGTCCCCTGTGGTCTCCGTAGCCCGCAAAGTTCTCGCCGATCAGCCCACCGCCCGCAATCTACTGACGCTGTGTAGCTCTCCCTGAGTGGTCACTGATCTTTCCTATCACAGAAATGCTTGTGTGGGGGCCAGTTAGAACAAACTGTAATTTTTTTTCTTTCTGTCGCTTTTGTGCAGTGAGTTCTCTCTCCCTCCTTTATTTTTCTACTATTCCATTGAGACAGAAGTGTTTTATTCCTGGGTCCACCACTGCTTCGCTGATGTAGCTCCGTCATAGATATGACGTTGCGAAATATATACTAACAAATTGCAATAAAAAATGAGAATGACGGATTCTGTCGTGAGGCGTCACATCAGCAACCTTACAAATTTGCAGTGCACGGTGCATACCACTATGCCACGGAGTGTACGTTATAAAGATTACTAACAGCAAGCCGTTTATATACACCACTTATCATTTGGCAGTCCTTAGAGCTAGGCAACATTAGCCAGTTCTTGTTATCAGTAGTGAAAAGGCACGACGAGTTCGCGTTAGGTCGCGTTTGCATCGCTCTAAAGGTCTTCGCCTCTTTGATGTGTGGTTTAAAATCTGCGCGAGCTTATCAGACACTTGTTTTTAGAGAGCCCAAAAGTCACTTCACTCGCTGCCATGGCGGCGTTTACGAAAGCAGTGCGCTCCTGACGCACAACGAATTCCGCGCTAAAACCTGCCGTTAAGTCAACCAACCTCCCCAACGTGTCCCTCTACTAATAACGAAGTCAGAGCTGTGATAGTCTCCTTGTTTTACTTATGCTTGGATGGTCGTTTCGTGCATATTTCTGTTTAAAGAGCGTGGTTTTAGGTGTCGAGCTGTGACAGTCGCTAGTTCACGCTGGTTCTGTGGATGCCCAATTCATGTGTGTTTTCTAGTTGAGGTGTGCGCTGCAAGTTTCGCACTGCTTGCCGTTCTTCACCTGATTTTGCAATTTCGTACTAGTGATGAAACAATGCGCCAAATTGCTCAATTACCTATGTGAAGACACTTTTCTTTTTAGTATTAAACCAACTTCTAGATGGGGGATCAGCCACGTTTTTATCCCCTTTCTCCCATCCCCTACAATGCACTGAGCCATGTCACCGATTAAGCAGACACAAGTTCAGTGCCTTTTTCCACTTCTTTAAAAATGACGCATACAGATTGAACTACCCTAGCTTCAGTTTCGTCACTCACGTTTTCTACCTAACACAAAATTGAGACTGTTAACAGGAATAGTTACTGTATTAACGGCGAAACTTTCATACCCGTCACTTGCTATCTGAGTGCTTTTAAGCAACCGTCTTACATCCGCATAGACGTCAACAAAAGCTGCATACTCAATAAATAAAGTGGTATGTGTAGTGCGATGCCAGCATCAACTAACTTTACATCGAAATAGGCTCCCCTAAATTGGGTTTTTTGCTACAGCATTCTTCTTTCATGGCAAAAACAACTCATCACTACATAAAAAAAGAGTCTGGCTCCTTCTGATGGACACCGCCCGCAACGAGCTTGAATTCTTGATGTTCCCATAAAACCCGCCACGAAAGTTTTTTCGCTTGCTTAGCTCACAAAGGAACTACCGATACAGAACGAAGTCTAACGGTGATCACTGAGAGGAAGAAGTTCCAACCGCACCAACGTAACGAGGTCGCATCGTTTGTTTGGACTACCGGAGAGGCGAGCCACATGCCAAACGTAAAAAGAAGATTGTAGTTTTTGCACAAAGAATGTTTTCTCAGGCATTCCTTAGCATTTCAGTAGCGGTTCTTCAAGCTGCGATTGTTATGGTAACTCAGGAACTCCCTTAACGTTGCCGTCTACTTTTTTGTCAACCCGTTGATATGAAATACAAGGTGCTGCTTATAAATTCTGTGCTTTCTAGTTTTATATATTCTAGTTTTCATTTTGGTGCAGCTGTTCCCTGCAGATTCATACTGCGCCACTGCTGAGAGGACCACGATTGTACGTGCGCAAACATGAACACAGCTTCACGTCAAGGCTGAGAAGTGGGGATGCGAAAATATAGTTCCTTGCACACGTGTGCGTTGTTTATTTCACTTCACACGCGTGCCCAAAAAAAGAGTAGCGTATGGTGGCTGTGTAATTGCAACAAAAGCCAGAAAAAGCTTTTATAATAATAATATTATTTCAAACTTCACGCCTCAGAACTACGATACGATTATGTGAAACGCCGCAGTGGAAGGTCCAGGAAAATTTGACCATGTGGTGTTCTTCAACGTGCACTAACTTCGTACAGTGTACGGGCCTGTATACCAATTCATATCAATAAAAATGTGACCACCACGGCCGGTATTGAAGCAGTTGCCTTCGCGTCAGCAGCCAAGCACCCAGCCATTGATCCGTCGAGATGGACTTAACGCAAAGTTTTGCGTACCCCATTCGGAAACGTTTTATTGTTATGACAGCCTTCACGGTACCTGAAAGCACAAGTCGGTAAACACAATCATGAGTCAAGTGACTAATATTCACTCACACTCAGACCGAGCCATGTGTCGGAGCCTCAGTGAGGGCTCAAGCCTAACAAATAGTCTTGGGGTGTGCTTAAGAACGAGTGAATATCGTACCAGAAAATTATGATGAGCTTCAGCGCGAGTGAGTCCTAAGCGATGTATTATTTAGCCGCAATATGCAGGCTGAGTGTAAACATTGTGGTGTGGTTGTTGCGTTACCACAGAGGAATAAAAGCAGGCGTGTGGGAATTACTGATTGATTACGTTACAGCGCGAAAACGACGACAAAGAAAAGCTAAGACGTGGACACGAAATTGGACAAAGGTTGAGTGTATGAATTAGCTTTTTGCACGTTGTTGTCGCGCTTAACATCACGAAAGCCAAGTAGTCCACTTCACAGCACGAATTACATCTTCCTATAGATCTTGACTTACTTTGGAAGCGTGGTTCACTGGGCTAGTTCAATGAATATGCTTTTGGTGCAGTGCAAAAACAAATGAAAAAAGAGCTTGTTTGTGATGTTTGCTCTTGCTGTGTTTTTTTTGTTTTTTTAGCTTTATTCCTAAATTATAACCCACGACAAAGTTACCCACCGGCAACCAAATTCATGGTCGGTGAAGGCCACAAATTTTGGCGATACGAACAGTTTAAGGTCAATGCGTTAAAACAGAAACGATTAGCGGAGGCTCAAGACCGGCTCTGTGAAACAGAAAACTCGCGGACCATCACATTTAGTGTCTGTAATTCACGCAGGCTGTGGCAGTATCGCTGAAAGAAGAATGAGCCATAAACGGGGTGCGCTTAATACATCACTGAATGAGATCAGGTTGAGATAGCGGACCTTTATCGCTGCCGCCACTCTCTCCCTGTCCTTCCTTATTTATTCCTCCTCCTCCTCCTCACACGACGTGATAATTACTGAGCCCACTCAGCAATGAATCCACGATGGTTTGGGTACATGTGGTAAATAATGGCGCTCGGTTTTGCACGAACTTTCTTTATCTGCACGTGGCCATGGTAGGAAGATCACTGCCCACCGTCGACTGCACAGACGTTCAGAAACCCGACCCCTATCGTGACACGGGCCGGGACTGCTGGCACTGTCGATAAAAGGACGTGACGCAGGGACTCGGGCGCGTACATTTATACTGGTTCAAATGGTTTTAAAGAGAGGCAATGATCTGAAGTTCTATGACTGATTGATGTGCAATGCGTGTTATTCTAAAGGCGAACACATACTGTACACGTTCTCAATCTATACCTCTTCGTGAATGCGGGCCATTCGCGTATGCTATAGACAAGTGACCTGTTTGAATGTGCGGCACAGCTGAACTTTCGTGGCTCCCTTCACAGTAAGCCACTGTACAGACTGCCAAGCCACAGAACACTTTATGTTTCACTGGGTCTCATGTTCCTTGCGAAAAGGAGATTTATTGTCTCGCCTTACGTTTCCGTCGAGTCGAGGCCACGCTGCTTGGTCGGCCTTATCTACAAAGGAGTTCAGTGATGGTACAGAGTAAGTAGATTGCAGCGGCGACAAATTGCTTGCCACTTTGATAGCGCAGAAATTATTGAGAATATGACCGTCAGTATTTTAGGAAGCCCTCATTGGGATATTACAATCCGAACAGGTTTCAAAACGGTATCAAAATATATTTGGACGAGAATTCGTGAAATGAATGGAGAAATCACAATCAAAGGAAAAACAAGAAGGAAAGAAGAAACAAAGGCACAGAGGAAGCGCCATAGGCGATAAAATTCGCGTGTCTTTCTGTCTTTAACAAGAAGTGTCAGATCGTACCTCTGTATTCACCAGCAATAGTGTGCTGTATAGATTTGATGAAGAAAAATAGCTGACTTACAAAAGTCCTGAAAGGAAGGTAGTATTTTCAGAGGGAAGAAATTATAGCGTAAATTCACGAATTTATTCGCGAACAAACGTTCATAAAAACTGGGAAAACTGTGCAGATGGCGACAACCTCTGGATTTCTAACAAGAAAAGCAGAGAAAACCTCCATCGTTTTTTTTCTTGAGTATATCTATTTATTATTTCTATTTCATACAAGGATACAGAGAACACAACGAAAAGAGAGGGAGCAAGCTGGCAACTGCCACCTGGAAACGCACAGAGTGCCTGCTTACTCTTTCGCGAGAAGAAAAGAGATAGGGGAAAGGAAGATGGGAAGATAGAAAAAGGAAAAAGAGAGGGAAGTGAAGAAAAATGACAATGACTTAGACAAGCGTTAGTGAGCTAAAAAAACGTCTATAAACAGGTGGCCACGTTCGTTTGGTTTATAAAAGTAAGGAGAGTTCAATGGGCATGGTCGCGTCAAGAAACACAACCTCTCGGAAATAGGTACTTGACAAGGGTCGTGCACTTAGATACCAGAAATTCATATTCCTTATCAGCAAAGCTCGCGCGTCGAAAATGCGACATAGTGGCCTATGAGACACTAAAGTGTTTCCTAGGAGCCACAAGCTTTGAACAACGGACTGTCAATATGCCTTTGGCTGTGTTGATTCAATCGCGAAAGCTGGCAGACCAAAAAGTGACGAAGAAGAAGCGCCACCAAGTACGAGAGGTGAAACGGGGCTTTCCTCGGTGCTATTTAATTTACTAATGAGCGCCATTCCACGTAAACAGGATATAAAAACTTATGTTTATGCAGACGATATCGAATTTTTTGCAATGGCAGACCTTATATGAACGGGTGCAGACTTACCTTAGTATATTGGAGAGCTGGTTCGATGGCAACAGCTTTTTACTTAATCCGAGTAAATGTGCCCACCTTGTTTTCCCGCTGCAATACCCTGTGAACATCTCTCTGTCTTACGATTATGAGGATACACCACAGGTGGAATCTGTTAAATACCTTGAATTAATTTATCACACATCGCTTAACTGGCGACCTCATATCGAATATATCGCCGGAATAGGTGTGCGGATCATTGGCATATTACGTAGGCTAAGCAACTACCGCATAGGTATGAGAAGAGACACATTGGTAATGATATATCGCATGTATGTTCGTCCAATTTTGGAATTTGGTTGTGTACTTTTCTCTGGAGTTCCAGCTTACAAGTTGCGGCCTCTAATTCTTCTGGAAAGAGAAGCTTTGCGCTTATGCCTTGGCCTTCCCAAAACCGTTGCCAACAATGTGTTATTTCGAATCGAGGGTCCCTCCGCTTACTTGTAGAATTCGCCTTCTGACTGTTCAGACATTCTTGAGAATTTATGAATCGCCATTATGAAATTCAGAAACAGCCTTTATTTCCACCCCGAAATCATTTTTTGCTGCTAGATGGCCGCGATTTCACACGCCACAAATTATATTTGTGCAAAATTACTGGAGCCTCTAAACGTCGTGTATGCGACATCATGCCGAGTCGTGATAATTCAGCCCCGGTGGAAATTCAATTCGATGACATTTTTCCTAATAATGCCAAATTACTTCCCCATAATATTTTGGATGGTTTACTGCAAGATCACCTGCGCCGTATTACAACAAACGTTATTATTGCTACAGACGCATCGCAATACGACGAAAAGTCAGGGGTTGGTATTTTCAGCCCAATTTTAAATTGTATTTATTCCCTTCGACTACCCGATTTCATCCGTTTTTGTGGCTGAGTTTCTGGCAGTAGTGCTCGCCTTACGCAAGTTAGATACAGCAATTACATCAGCTGTCATAATAACAGATTCCCTATCTCTCCGTGCAGCACTTTCTGTTGGTGCTGATAATCACGTAACAAGGGAGTTCCGGCCACTAGTACCTGTGCATTTGAGAAAAGTACGATTACTTTGGGTGCCTGGACATAAAGGTTTGTTTCTGAATGAAATAGCCGATTCCTTAGCTAAGTCGTTAATTAGCGAACCAATTCTACCGCTCTGTCCATTATCCGCTTATGTGACTGCTGCTCGATTCCGCAGACATACGCTTATGCAAGTTTTTAAAGGTTCAGCACTAACAAACTCTACAGAATATCGCCATTTCTTATATCCATGGCGAAGAGACTTTTGCCGCACTCGAAAACGAGAAGTAGCTATCACAAGGCTGCGTTGCCGGGTACCAAATCTAAATTTCTATAAACACAGGTCTGCTCAGGTACCTTCACCACTGTGCGCATTCTGTGATGAACTGGAAACAATAGACCATTTATTTTTGACCTGCAGGTGGTTCGACACATTACAAAAAACCCTATTAAAATACCTTTGCGTGGTATTGGTATGGACTTATCTCTGCCTGTCATTTTATCTTTTGGAGCTTCCATTTCTGGTTTCTCTAATGGGACAGTATGCGCGGTCGTCCGCGACTATATTGATAAAACTAATAGGTTGACTAATTAACCAGTTTCATTATCCTAACATGTCAACATAATTATATACGTATAAAATCAAATTATTGCTCTATTCTAAGAATAAATTCGTTTATGTAAATATTTGTATGCATTACATTAAGCACCACACTTGCCTAGGCTACCGGTAATGATTTTCTTACACCTCCATCATTCTAAATCTGAACAGTAAATTTTAAAGCCACTCCATTCTCGGCCAATCCCCCACAGTGGGTATGCGCCACTAACAATAGGAGAACAACAACAACAACAAACGGGGACATCAGACTAGGATCAGTGTCGTCATGGCATCTGCAGTGTAAATAAAAACCTACTTTAACTAATTCGATGGAACCTAGTTCATCTACGGCTGCTACGCTTTACAATACAACAATGTCGGTAAACACACTGCTGCACACGGTCGAGCGAATGTGTTTTTTTATTTCTGCGCAATATTTATTTTTAATAGATTTTATTGTTTTTGTTTGCTCCAAAACCTATTGATATGGAGTACCTGAGCAGATATGGACCTAAACTTTTCCACGTGAGAACAGTTAGAACAGGGCTCAATTGGCTGCTTATATGATATTATAATGCAGACAAACCAAAATATATTTTGGTTTGTTTGCATTTTCAGTGCTGACTCTATAGAGCCAGCGCTGAAGAGTGCGCGGTAATAATATTTGCTTTAAAATTCAAATTATGGTTTGTTAGTATAATATGTATCGGTGAGTGTCCATAATGATTGAATTAACGATATATATAACTTGCCATGAATGTGAATCCATTGCTGTCTGCTGGTTGGTTTATTCGTGAAAAGCTCCAGCACTGACCTCATTCGCATGGTTGACGCAGTGCTATACGTACGAACACAAAGAAAAAACACAAAGTGCACTGGAGGAGTGCTCTTTCGCAACTCAAAAATTTATTTCTAGAAAGAAAACGAAAAAAAAAAACAATTCCGGGCGGAACAGACAGGTCCGTAAAGAGAGCAGCAAAGCAAATAATTTAGCAACAGCACGTGCGCATCCTCAAGAAAACTGAAAGCATGCCACCTGATCCAAGCAGACAAGGGAACTCTTTGTCTGTCAATAAAAACGACGCACGGCTCGCGCATGCGTCAATCAGGCAAACTTTGCAACTGACCCAACTTTTCATTCTGCTAACCTCATTCGTCTCGCTTCAAAGTAACAAATAGAATAGTGCTCCCGTAAGCTCTACAAAAACGTTTGGGTATGCCTTCCGCTTCGGTATAAGAAACAGGATCTGATATTTATTTATTTATTTATTTATTTTATTATTTATTTATTTATGATATAGCACTTTCGCTCACGCTGAGTAAAGGCTGCAGAAAGGGGTGTTTTTGTCAGTGAAGCTTTACGCAAGTATTACCTGAAAATAGGTCACCAAAACACTCGAGGTTATGACTCGCTCAGCTTAGTTGCAGTGGCCACGCTCCACATAATTACCCGATACAAGCGTGTTTACAAGCCGCGAACATTGAGCCAAGCAGCGCGTCTTTATCACGAGGGGTTGCGAACAAGCTAACAAAAGTAAGCTGAACTGAGAGATATAGCGGCACGGATATCTGCTCCATTTGTTTCACTTTCGCGTTCATTTGTGCCCAGCGCTATCGTTCTTTGTCGTACGTAGCTTGCAGGGTGATAAATGGCCTAATAACACCTCCTTTTCTAACTGAAAGCATGGTGGCAGGATAGAAGAGAGAATATTAGAGGGTCACTGGGGACGCGTTTAATTGTTCCAGGAGGTCACAGATATATTGCGTCAGTGTCCAAGCGTTCGTGTGCGCGGTGATCCGTCTAGCACAAAAGCTTGGGAGCTGCTTCGTGTAAACTTCGCTTAGTTGGAATTTCACGACGAAGCACTCGGTACGAATAGTTGAATGTACGCCGTGATAGCCCAAAACTACTACAGGATGTAAGCCACAAATATCGAGCAGGCCCCGCTTCACTCCCAGCTTATCCACTAAAACTAAAAAGGCGAAGACAAGCGCGCGAACAGACGAGGCAACGCATTTCACAAAAGCTTTAAAAAAGCAAAGCCGCTGAGAGACACGATTCCTCGCGGTCTCCTATAGGCGAGAACACAGTTCAGCAACCATCACGATCTGAATGAAGCTCTTCACTCGCTCACTGAAGCGTTGAAGTCAAAAGGTACTTTCTGAACTGACGTTGCGAACTTAGTTGCAGGAGGCCTAATATGCAAGGGATAGAAATTCCCTAACCCGACACAATGGTTCAGTGGCGGCGGTGTTCTGCTGGTTGGCCGTTGCGACACGGGGCAGTACCGACGTTAGAACATATCGGTGCTTGCCGCCGCTCATTTTTGTTTCGACTCCTGTTTCAAAGGTCGGGGTATGAAATCCCGATGGCGGCGGCCACGTTTCGGGGGAGGTGCAGTGGTAGAGGCCCATCTACTCTGCGATGTCGGTGCACTCTAAAGAACACCAAGTGGTCAAAGTTTTCGGAGCTTTCCACTATGGTATCCCTCACAACTATGCCATGGTTTGAGAGTCCCAAATCCAACAGCTGTATGCTGGAATTCCATGTCGCATTTATGTGCTGTCCTAAACTTGTTCGCAGACATCCGCTTTCACACAGTGAAATTCTTCTGAAAGTTTTCATATTGTATAATCGGAATTCTAATCAGCATAAATGGATACGTTGAATTATGTTTTCACTTCTTACCAAATAAGATTCACGTAACAAGTTACATGAGAATAAAAGGCCGAAACAAGGAGCTTCGTAGGATTTGAACTTCCAAAAAACGCGCTAGCAATAAAGTTTAAACAATTGTAAACTTCAACAGAATAAGTGATTTGAAGGCTTTTTTTTCTGGGTACATGACGTTTATAACAAAATTTTCATTTTACCATTCTGGATGGTCCAGACTTCCTTTAAAATAACGTTTATATTACCTAAAAACCAGGAACCCACGTGCATAGGAAATATAAAAATTATGCCTGCGTTTCACAATATCGGTTTCCAGATTTTACTTCTGCGTAGCTTGGCATCTGAACCCATAAACGCTTGAATAACAAAATGGCGACATGACTATCGGATCGAAACAAACTGCTGCAAAACCAGCCCCGAGCCAAAGGTCGGCTTGTCGCTAAAGGTTGCGGAGTTCCTGTTATGGGAAATAGACAGATTGAACCTCGGAATGCGAGTGTACAACTACGACCGAGACTTCCTCACGGGAAGAACCACACGCATGCGAGTGGAACAACTAGAATCAAATCAAATCAACATTGGAAGCTCGGGTACACCGCAGGGCTCGGTGATCTCGCCGATGCTCTTCAACCTCGTCCTGCTTTGGTTACCCAAGCGATTACATCAAATTGATGGACTGCACCACACGCTATATGCGGATGATATTACGATCTGGAGGACAGCTGGCAGTGACGGAGAGACCGAGGATCGCTTACAGGCGGCCTTAGAATGCGTGGAGCATTGCCTTGTAGGCATGGAACTCACCTACTCGGCCGAAAAATCTGAATTACTGCTATAGAGACTGGTGAAAAGGGACGCCCGCCCAAAGACTACGTACCTTCAGAAAAACAAGAAATCAAAGTAACATCATCAAACGGCTCACCAATCCCAATGGTAAAGAAGATCCGGGTACTGGGGATGATGATTTAGCAGAACGGCGGCAATGGTGAAGCACTGCGCAAGATAATGGCAAAGGCCACCAGCACGATGCAACTCATCCGACGCATCACGAACAAACATGCGGGCATGCGCGAAGGCAGTGTCATACGACTCATACAAGCCTTTGTTATTTCCCAACTAATGTACACGGCACCGTTTAACAAATGGACAGTTGCGGAAAAAGACAAGTTTAACGCCCTGATACGCAAGACGTACAAGTTCGCGTTGGGACTGGCGCGCAGAGTTAGCACCAGCAAACTCCTAGAGCTGGGGTCGCATAACACTCTCGAGGAACTCGTGGAGGTGCAACAAATTTCCCAGCTCGAGCGCATATCCAAGACCCGCCGAGGCCGACACCTACTCGAAAAACTTGGCATCACGTACCATACGCAGCACGGCATCAAAGTCGAAATTCCAAGATCGGTACGCGAGCAAGTATACGTACCCCCCTTGCCTCGCAACATGTATCCCCAACACCATACGGGACGGCGTAAAGCCAGGGCACAACGCATTACTCAAAGCTACTTCAACGACACTGAAGCGGCTTTCACTGATGCCGCGCGTTATACTAATAAAAAGAGCTTCATGGCGGTAGTTACCGGCCATCGTGGCAAATACATCACAAGCCTCACTGTGAACACGGCACATGCTGAAGCGGCAGAGGAAGCGGCTATAGCACTGGCCCTCACACAGACCAATGCCACATACGTGATTAGTGATTCGCAAACAGCAATTCGCAGTTTTGTCAACGGACGCATCTCGCAAGAGGCGTTTCACATACTCCAACGACATCCCATACATCCAGGAGAGGTCTACTTCGATAACCGAAGGCGTCTGTTATGGATCCCGGCACACACCGGACTGAGCACCCCCAACTAAGCGGCTCACCGCGTTGCTCGAGGCCTCACTCACCGAGCATCGCCGGAGGATGATGAGCCCCCGCGGGGAACTGCAGACATCTGGCCATGAAAGGATCGTATGACCAGGTTTCACGGCATCACCACACATTACCAGTTACAAAGACGCATATACCCATCTCCTCACGAAAGGCTAAATAGAATGCAAGCGGTACACTTCAGAGAATTACAAACAGATTCATACAGAAACCCTAGACTCAAGCACGCCATGTATCCAGGCATATACACTACAAACAGATGCACGTCATGTGGCGAGGTTGTCACCCTTAATCACATGCTGTGGGAGTGTCAGGGCCTAATAAGCAATTCGAACAGTGCCGATTCGTCTCACTCTTCCACCGCCAGCCTCCGCTCACGTTGGAAGGCCGCACTGCTCAGCTAGAACCTGACAGCACAACTCTGGGCCGTGCAGCGTGCCGAGGAAGCCGCTTCGAGACAAGGTCTCAGAACCGCATCCGCGGTGGGTGCCCAGGCCCACTTAAAAACGCCGTACTCGAATCGTCTGAATTCGACAAATAAAGTTTATGTTCTTCTGCTTCCTGTGAGGGGACAAAAAAAGATAAAAGAAAGATAAAGCAACATATATCCATGCATGCGCGCCAAAGTATCATTTTTTTTTGCAGAGTTAGGAAGCACCCGTACTTTCCTGAAATTGATGAAAGCAAGAGAGCAACTTTTGCTTTGCACTACCGACAAATCCACTTTTACTGGGCCTTGCACCTAGTTTCAACTCAAAATTGTATGACCAGATATACCGGTCTTGACCCGTGGCTTCTCAACATCGTAGATGCAGTTCGAACGCGGCTCGATTTGCTTGAATGCGGTTCCTCTTGCCGTTCCTAACCACGGCTCAAAAAAGAAAGAGTGCCTTTTCTATCCGTTTACTTCCTTCAAGGCACAAAGAACGGTACTGTTCTCGTACCTTTTTTTATGCGTTTACATTAACACAATACTTCGCACACGCAGTCGTTCTCTCGCTTGAGGCCTTGAGGCAGATCAATAATGTTTTCGCGAGGCGCCTACAGCGTGAGGCTGCCGATCGTGGCAGCGATACATTAAAAGGTTTCGCTATACAATACTCCTTCGAGCCAGGGATGGTCGCTCTAAAAAATATATATTTTTCAGGGTTTTCCCCGATACCGCGTTTATAGGCCGTAAATAAGCCCTGTGGGTAAGAGGTGAAATAAAATTCACAGCGCTTTCAATGCCACCGACGCTCCAAGTACACTTTTTATTGGGAAAGTTTCTTTATTCAAGGTCACTGCAATGGTGCATGGGTCAAATTGTGGCCCCAGTTTTTCGACTTTCCATTACGAATAACATACCTCAGTGATACAAGCAAATATAGTATTTTGTGCGTTCAGCGTTGTGCTGCCTAACTTCAAGCAATGCATTCGACTCTTACAATGGCGTCTTGTTTCTATAGGCTGATTATAGAGAAAACAGTCTTTATCTGATCCTATTTATTTAACCATCATTTTCACCACGTTGCTCTACACTGAACAGTCACTTCAAAAAAACCTGTCAGACGCATTCTTCGTATACATTATACACGATAAGTTCCTTCTATTTTCTCTTTGCATAAAAGCCCTCATAGTTTAAATTCTTATATTGTAACACGTGGTGAATGCAGGAACGTGTGCTTTTTTACCTTTTTTATAAAAAAGGAAATACACATACCCTTCTACAAAGATATTTCGGGCTGCGTTTGCAATCGGGCTTTCATGAACGTTTCCTACACTGAAACACACGCCGATATCATCTTTATGCGATCAGGTTTCACCCAGAAATAAACTGCTATCCCATCTGATAGCAAGGCGTGGCGCAATGCTTGCGAAATTCACATTTGTTTTAGGGTGTTCTAATAACATTGCGTGTAAGAGACGAGTGTAAAGAACAACGTGTTCCGCTGAAGATCGGTTCATTGGCGGCCGACGATTGCGCTAACCGTTATCTCTGAACTTCCCCCATTATATCTCTATTGGCGCTAGTTCGCCCCACAAGCATTTGAGTTGGTAGGTTCCAGTGGTACTGATTCATTGTGTTACAGCGCGTCAAAAACACAGGGAACCTAAGACAAACATGCGACGGTACACAACACTGAATATACAATCCGATAAAAGTTTTTTGCTTTCTGCATTCTGACTGCTCACTGCCGCTTCGATCAACGTCACAACCACAAGGCAATATGTATGCCTTAAACGTCGCGGTATCTATAAACAAACTTAACAATCAATACAATTATAGGCATATGTGTATGTGAGCCTATACCTTTACTATTTACGTTTATTGATGCAGCAGAGGCTACTTGTTTTCGCCTATATTGTAATTGGCCAAGCCTCACTGATATGCGTGATTAAAATACAATGCAGTGCGTGTAGGTGAACATGTATTAGTGTGTACCTAAAGAGGCCATGACACCTAATTTTCTTGCAAAAACTTCATTGAATTTGTCGATCCTTGGGTGTTTATAAACAAGCTGATGAAGCTTCAGCGCGTTTAGTCAAGCACCTAATTTATAACATGCACTTTTATTATACGTGAGCAGCCGGACAGTCAGACAGCACTGTCACACTCACAAGTCATGACGAAACGTGCCGCTTGCCTTGCCAGCGCCTGTATTCCGGCCAACGATTTTGCTTCGTGGGCAGATGCATGCACAGTGAAGCTTTTTGTAGATATATTCAACTAGACATTGAAAAGGGAATAATTCGCAGAGGATGAAACTTCGGTATAATCCTGGGAGACGACTGCTCCACTCCCTTAGGTCCATAACCTCCCACAAGCTATGGCAAAACGGTGGTCGGTGGTGATGGGTGGGATATATAGCCAGTGACTTCTATAGGGTTCATTTTGAAATAAAACATTGTCTTAAAATCCACTTTTCATTTATGTAAGAAAACAATCGAGCCTTTACTTGCATTTTCTTTTCAAAATCGGATTTTGGTTTCTATATAAGCACGTAATGGCCCAATAAAGCATTGGCGGCAGTGTGTACGGCAATACTGTGCCTTGTTAGAAGTGTAACAGTAATCAGCGAAGTTGAATGTACATCCGTTGCCAGCTTTTCTAAAAGTCCCTATATCTAAGTTATATCGTCATGAATAGAACACTAAACGTGCAAATGCTTTCCTTTCGTGAAGTTCTATGCTATCAAGATAAAGCGGAAACGGCTGTTCAAAGTACAAAACGAAGAACCATTTCTTCGCGCAAACGCAAGAACTCGTATATAGGAACGGGATCATCCAACTCGGTAGGAATTCGAAAATTTAGGCATGTGGTGTCACCACAATTTCATTTCCCCCTGCACTCAACTCGTCGTGGGAACGGGAGCAACGATCAGTATCTTGTGCAAAAACAGGGGGGAGGAGGGGGTTGCTCTTACTTGAGGTTGGCATTGGTCATTGCTAATTCCAGAATGTTCTTCGGGAACATATATTTTATCTTCAATATATTTATGTTAAAACTTCTGGACTCAACATAAATGTCTTCAGATTATATTTCTTGTTTCAAAAAAAAAACTTCGCGATCTCCTTCCTCTTCAAGGAGAGGAAGGAGGGGAAGTTTCGGGAAGCGCAAGTAATATGCAGTGCTTTCTTCGAAAGTAACTTCCTTTGGAAGAAAGCCGTAAGTATTGCGGTGTTACGGAAGCACAAAATTACTGCTGTCTCACGCTTTCGGAAAACGCGGAGAGTGAGAAAAAAAATAAGGAACGAAAGAAATAAGAACACTTGCTAAGATAGTAGACATTGGACGCTTGCTTTTACGTAGTGCCGGCAATGTTTTAGTTCTTTTCATTTGGCGTACATTCCTGCCCATTTGACAATTTTAGAATTAAGGTATACATATTCCGTTTTAAACTTCAACGCGCCACTGCACATCCATGTTGTTCTAGCGTGATAACTATGGCACAACGGAATGCCTTTCCTGCCTCTCCGCTGCAAAAAGAAAAGAGAGGCAGAGCAGGAAAGAGGAGACAACCGGCTTTGCCTTCTAACCGAAGCCATAGTTGCTAACAACAATGATCTTCTCACTAGAATGAACCAACAAACAGGCTTAGGCAGTAAAGTCAGTCAATTTTAAATGCGGAGGTTCTCACGATCTATCGATCTGTCTGTCTGTCTGTCTGTCTGTCTGTCTGTCTGTCTGTCTGTCTGTCTGTCTGTCTGTCTGTCTGTCTGTCTGTCCTTCCATCCATCCGTCCATCTGTCCGTTCGTACTCAGGGCTCTCACGTTAGCATGTCACAATGGTTCAGTAATGTGTAAGTGTTTCGCACTCTAACTTCACAATTATTGGGCCGATTTTTAAGTGCATGAAACACATGGATGAAACGATGAAGGTGTTGAAATAAATCAGCATTACATGCCAAGCTATGATTAGTATGCCACTTAAGTCATGAAGCGTATGAATGCCACTAAAACAAAGCAGATGTATTTTAGTTTGCTCTGTACTTAACTTAGTACAAAACTTCCAGGCTTTACGTACACGAAGCACATTCGCAACGACTTGAAAGCTGCATGAAGATATAGTGACATCAAGGTTTCGTCATTAAGGAAAAGCGCGGGCTTTTAAATGACAAAGAAGCAGTAGGAACCTGAACCTTGCAATTTACTCAATAGGGTGCCATACACCTATATATAATGCTTCTTATTGCTACAATTTCGTACCCATGGCGGGAATCAGGCGTATTCATTTAAAATGAAGTTTGGTGGGAAGATTCAATGTACAAAAATTAGGAAGGAAATGACTGAAGCGCAAATATTTGGTAATGTGTTGCGGTTCACCAATATCGGAACCTCTTTATAGCGGAACTCGTAGTGTTGCCTTATCCATGTGTTTTACGGAAGAATATTTTGCCAGTAGGAAGCAGCGCCTACAGAAAGGGCAGCGAAAGCATGAAAAAAACGTCTTTGAAGTCGCACTGATTTTGTAGCTGTTTAAAGTACTTTACTATTAAAGCAGTAAGAAGGAGCAGTGAATTTTGCTGTCACCCTGGCGATTCGTTTTTTAACATTATTCAGGGTGAAGCTTGCCACACTGCACTAACGATAAAGCCTCATAACACCGTGAAAATTGCACCATTTTTATTTTCCTCAACGCAGACAGGCTAGACAGTGTGCCAGAACATTTAATATCCCCCATCACCTACGCTGGTTGAAATGACTAGATGGAAAAGCGAAAAATTTTTTGCGGCTGACTGATCAAATATCGGCGACCTAGCTGTGACAGCTGCGGGCCTTGCGCACTTATCTTTTACAGCTCTAGAGTTCTTTACGCACTGAAAACTTCTCGCTGTCCGCATCACTACACGTAGTGCTTACGACGAGTGCCTTTTAGTGCAGAACTTTGACTAAGTGGAAGACGGCTAGCCAGAACTGTGAAAATTTCGACACAGAAGTTTTCACTTTCGAAAGCACGGGGATAAAAAAGTCAGAACAAGTAAGTCACAGACGCAGTCGCAGCGATGTGTAAAAGCATTTATGAACTTCGCAGACCCAGCTGTCTTTTCTTTTGTTAGTAGATAAGAGAGCCTAATATACTCGCATAGCTGGAAGTATACAGCTTATGAAGCCGACAATTTTTTTGTGTAAGTTCCAAATCAGCAACAAGTTATTGGGAAAACCTTTACTCAAGAAGAAATCATATTACCGAAAGCTCTGACGGCAGAAAGCGATGAAAAGGGGAACACGCAATATAAAACTTTTAGCAGGTATGCTCAATTCAACTCATTTTCACTAGAATATCGAAGGTGAGGTCAAGTCAAGTTTGTGAGTACAAGGCGCATATTTTACAGCAAAGCAAGCATTTTTGTTGTTGAACATTGTTAGTGTCGCCGATATGCCTCCAAAAAAGAACACTATAGAATGGCAGCCTCGTCCTCATTGTTTTCTGTACGCGCAATTATTTAGACAGACAACACAGCCAACAAATGCATGTCGGAGCCACACACCTAGCTTACAGTGGAGCTTCGAATTTCTCCATCATTGCCATTTCTCGAACACAGAGGCCGTCATTTTAAATGGCAAGCATTTTGTAGCGAACTTCGATGGCTTAAAGCGTATCTATCTATCTAGCCGCCTGCGACTATTAGCTCTCCTGGCCGTTTCAATAATGGGATCGATACAAAACTTGGCGTGGCATAACATGACTGTATGAAAAACATATTTGACTAGTCATAACATCAAAATCATGCATGTGTCTCATGAATGTCATAAACTACATTTCATGGTCCTGCAGCTCTTGCGGTGGTTTCGTTCACATCACATGTCACAAAAATGGTATCGTTCGACATGATTGCATGGCAAACGCAAGCGACAGACTCTAACATGAAAATTACGACACGCCTGTCATGTAACAACATGACTACATGCCACGCTCATAATATGCCCGCAGTCGCTTTCCTAGCGTCCCATATACCAACTTTGTTATTACCGTACGTGAATGGATGACGAAGGTGTGTGACTGTTGCAAACATGATATTCATGAGATACCGTGTCATGTATCAAAATGACTCATGCCACGCTCGTGACGCGCTGCCGGTCATTTCGCTAGCTTCACTTATACCAAATGTGGTATTACGGGACGTGAATTGATGACGAAGGTGTATGTTACTGGTGCGAACCTGATAAACATGACACGCGTGTTATGTAAAATCATGACTACATACAACGCTCATGATGCGCTGGCGGGCGTGTCGCTAGCTTCAAATGTACCAAACTTGGTGTTAAGCGACGCGAATAGACAAAATAGGTGGATGACGCATCCAAACATGATAATCACGACATGCCTGTCACGTAACAACTTGACTACTTGCCACACTCATGATGCGCTTGTGGCCCTTTCGCTAGCCTATTATAAGCCAAATTTGGTATTACGTGACGTCATTGATCGACGAAGTATGTGACTGGTGCAAAGATGATAATCATAAGATGTGTGTCATGTGAGAACATGTATACATGCCACAGTCAAGACGCCAATACATTTCGACGTGACGCGGTGTGCGTGCTTCCCGGCGTTCATTTCATTGCGTCACGCCGGCGTTGCCACGCCAGCTGCCGGTTCTGCCATATACTCGCAGGCGCGCGCCGCGCTGCGCTGCTTTGACGCGTGCGCGTTTCAGCGCGTCCAGCTTCCCTCCGTCACAAAAAAGGGAGACGCACTGTTCTCGGGGTAACGCATCGGCACGAAATGCAGCATGTCGCATTTCGTGCCGTTTGCCGTCGGGCTGCGCCGACGAACGCTGGTCGCGCCCGTCGTGCCTGGCGTCAGATTATACAGTGCTCGCGTTTTCCAAAGTTAGCGTCGCTGTGCCCAGCGTGCGCGCGCGTCAAGGCTACATTGGAGTATATCGGGTCCTTCATGCATGATGCGCTTGCGGTCGTTTTGCTAGCGCCACATGTACCAAATTTTATGTTACGTGACGTCAATGGATGAAGAAATATGACCGGTGCAAACATGATAATCCTGAGATGCGTGTCATGTAGGAACATGCCAACATACCCTACTCATACCATACATACCACCATACCCTACATACCATACATACCATACCATACATACCATACATACACCAACCAAACATACCATACATTCCAGCATACATACTCTTAGCGTGCTCACGGGCGTTTTGCTAGCTCCACATATGCCCAATTTGGTATCCCGTGTCACGAATAAATGGCAATGGTAAGGGACACATCCAAACATAATAATCAAATCAAAATCATTTTATTTTCCCAGAAAGAAACAGGTTCTCGAGAGGTTCACTGGCTAAAAGCTGTTTATGGACAGCTTGACGAGGCCAGTGAACCCTATACAAGGCAGGTGGGACAATTACAAAAGATGTGTGTAACAATAAAGACCATAAGCTAACATAAAAATACCAAAATACGGTGTAATAAAAACATATATATACATTCCTACGAAACATCCTGATACCAGCATAGCACAGAAGATTACATGGACGCGAGCAAAAAGAAAAAAAAACAAAGAAAGAAAACAAAAGAAAAATCCAGCAACCATAACACCAATATGGCCAAAAAAATAAAATAATAAAAATAAATAAATGATGAAAATATCAGGGAAGATGCATACAAATTTGATCCTTGTGTGTGTGCTGCATCATACAATGTACATATATCAGACAAACAAAATTATACAGACTGAATTATATCATATAACCTATTCGGTACAGCATGGATGCACACACTGAAAGAAAAATGAATTGGTACTATCGTACAGACAGCACATTTTACAACGTGAAAAAAGTTAGCCTATATTTACAAAAAAGGATCGTAGTTCTTTTAATGAGAAACTGTTTACATGACTGTATTTATTGAGAATCATTGGTAAATTGTATTGCAATGTTTGAGATTTATAATTATTGCGAAACCTCGGAACAAACCAAACAGCACTGCTTCTTGTTCCTAACAAAACATTTTTTGCAGTTAGACATGCGGTATTTTTAATGAATTGTTTAAACGAAATGGAAGAGAAATAGTAGGATCGCAGAATGCGAAAGATATACATATATTCCACTTTAATATTACCATAGTCCCGACACGCAAGTTGTGTTGATGACAAATAATCTAAATTAGCGACATGTCTAATAATTTTTTTCTGCATGGTCTGAAGTTTCATTATGTTCGTTTTAGTCGTGGTTGCCCACACCAAACTGCAGTAATTTATGTGCGAAAGAAAAAGAGCATGGTATATTTGCAGTTTCACCTTTGCGGGTAAGATATATCTACAACGAGCTAGCACATCAACTACACTAGAGGTTTTTTTGCAGATGTCAACGACGTGTTGGTTCCAGCTGAGGTTTGATGAAAACGTGACGCCAAGAATTTTATGTTCATCCACAAAACGAATGTGTTCACCTGCGTAAACTAACGCTTGTGTTGATGAAAATATTTTGTTTTTAGCTCGGAATACGATGGCTTTTGTTTTCAGTGGATTAATTTTCAATAAATTTTTGCTAGACCACAAGAAAAGCTTGTTCAATAGCTTATTACACCGGATAATTAGCTCATTTGCGTCAGGGCCTGAAAAAAGTAAGTTCATGTCATCAGCATATATAACAAAGCTCACACTGGGATCAATATCCACGATGTCATTTATGTAAGCATTGAATAATAGCGGCCCCAGTACGCTTCCCTGGGGCACACCATTTAGAACAGGTAAATATGATGACGTATGAGTGCTTAACTGTACGCGTTGCTGTCTATTTTGCAAGTATGACTTTATCAACTGAAGTGACGTGCCACGGATTCCGTATGATTCAAGCTTAAGAAGTAAAATGGTATGATTAATGCAATCGAAGGCCTTGCTGAAATCAAGAAAAACAGCTAACGTGAAAAGATTTCGTTCAAAATTTTGCAGTATCATTTCCTTAAGTGTTAATAGGGCCGTCTCCGTTGACCTTCCTTTCCTAAAACCAAACTGAAAGTCAGTGATTATATTTCTGGAGCAGAAGAAGGCAGATATACGCGTATAGATTAACTTTTCTAATCCTTTAGAAAACACAGGAATAATAGATATAGGTCTATAATTAGTCACCAGGTTACTGTCACCACCCTTGAACAACACAGTCACTCTGCTTCTTTTCATATCTTCTGGAAAAACACACGACTCAAGTATCAAATTAAAAATGTGGCTGAGCGCTGGAGTAATGCAATCTAAGACATATTTTATAGGTTTTATTTGAATGTTGTCAATGTCTAGTGCCTTACTGTTCTTTAGGTTCATGAATGTCGTGTAAATTTCTCGTTCATCTGTTGGTGCTAGAAAAATACTGTCGGGGCGTGTATTTCCTGGTGTAGCCCTGAAAGAGTTTGCCTGCAAAGGCACGTTTGCTGATACACCCACATTGACAAAATGATTATTCAAGTGATCCGCAAGTTCTTTACCAGCGAGCTCGACATTGTCAACGGTAATCTTAGCTGGTGCGGAGTCCCGCTTACCGCGACCAAGCACATCATTAATTAAGCGCCAAACATAATCAGGTGATTGCTGGGCGCTTTCAGCAAACATTTTCTCGTAGTAAGTTACCTTAGCTCGCTTAAGCTCCCGATTCAGCTTGTTACGTGTTTTTTTAAACTCTGCCAGATCTGTCAGTACTCTTGATTTCAAGAATGAGTTGTAAAGTTTATTCTTAAGTCGTATCATACTAGCAAGAGAGGGGGTCACCCAGGGTTTACGTATTTTTTTCGATAGTTTAACTTGCTTGAATGGGAAGTGTTTTACGTATATACGTACAAAGGCAGCAAGAAATTTTCGATAGGCTTCGTCTGCAGAAGTTAAGTTGAAAAGAAAAGACCAATCATATTCACTAATATCCTTCTTAAAAGATTCCAAACTGTGGTTTGTTACAGTTTGTATTGTATATGGTTCACGATACATCTCCTTAATATTCGGCTTGTGGGAATAACACATAAATACCGGGCAATGATCACTTATATCTGATGAAACTGTTCCGCACTGAAATACACTGGCTTCGATATTTGTTATTAGTAAGTCAAGGCACGAGACAGATAATGGTGTAACACGTGTAGCTGTGGAAATAACATTCCTAAAACCGGCACATTGAAGCATGTTCAAAAAATTCGTAGTAATAGGGTTATCATTCAAGATATTGATATTGAAATCACCACCACATACTAGAGTGAAATTATTGGATGATACGTAATGCAGAAATTTATCAAAAAAGCTTTGAAAGCTCAAAATATTGCCCCCTGGAGGACGATACACAGCAGCTATCATGTCTGAATTGTGTCTGAGTGCCAATACTTCGTAGTCCTCACACGTGACACAAAAATCTGATACTAAATTATACTTCCAGCGACCGTCTACGTGAATAGCAACGCCTCCACCACGCCTGTTACGACGGTCAAGGAAAAATGCTTCATATCCATTAAACTTCTGCCGGCAGCTTGCGCCGTCATACCATGTTTCAGTCATCATGATGACTTGAAACTTGAAGTGGAAATCATTGAGAAGGTAGTGTATGACGTCACTCTTAGACTCTGCAGATCGAGCATTGAAATGTAACACAGTCGAATGGAATCTGTTTTGAGCACTAAGCAAATGAGGCAATACGAACTCGTGGTATTCCATCTTTCTTGGACCAAACAGTGAGCCCTTATGAACTAGTAGTTATCTTAGATAAAGAACTTTCATCATGAATCTGAATTACAGCTGAAAGCTCGCTCTGCCTCGCGAAAATCTTGCCATTCGCTGTCCACACAGATTTCCAGTTGCATTCATGTTTTTTTCTTATTGCCATTCCAAGTAGCCGTTTCAATGTCGGGCAAAGGTGCTCATTGATGTATATCGGTGTCGAGATATCTAGTCCCACGTCTTTGTTTGTTAGTCGAGCCTTCTTTGCTTTCCTCAGAGTTGCATCACGCTTCGCTCTTGATTTGAATTGTACAACGATGTTGGATCGCTCAGGGTTTCGCGTAGGCACAGATCATGACACAGATGTCATTTACGGCATATAACCTCCACCTCGTAACGTTCTGCTGATTTTTAGGTGATATATCAACCTTTCTAATTTGTGCTTCGCATATCATCGATTCCCACTGTACGTGGTATCTGCCAGTTTAATCCCCTCACAATCACACCACACAAGGCGAAGATTGAATCGTGCTGTCGCGGCCTCGATTCTCACTTTATTGATACAGTAACACAATAGAAAGCATACATGATTTTAGTTGTGCTTTTTGGCCTATCGTGATAATCCTATTTTGGTCTTCCTAAGAGGAAGGAAGGAAGCAAAGGAAGAAGGCAGGGTTTTCCACCGGGGATTAGGGAAGGGAACAGGAAAGTTGAAAAAGAGGGACGAGAAGGAAGAGAAAAAACAAAGATACAGACAGTTAATTCCTTGCCGCATGTAGAGCTCTATAGTAAGTCTGAGGCGTTCACACAAACCGATCATCCCTAAAGAACACAAGAGGTCTTTCACTTTCCAAGAGCCTGTGTAACACGTTACTAATCTGAAACAGCAGCAGAAAACTGAAATAGAGAAGCGTAGCTGGGCCGAAGCTATTGTTAGCAGTCAGAAAATGTGCTTGCCGTCACAACAAGCTAACCAGGAATAAAATATTTGTTGATTAACTGTTAACTCAAGTTTGTACGTAATGTTGTGTGTACGTGAAATATACGACTTAGCCTGCTTTACAATATGCGAACAAAATATTAATTATTACAACCATGCAAAACCTAATGGAGTATCTACATATTGAACTTCTGGAGGTATATGACGGTTGTCAGCGTTTGTTTCAATTTCATTAGGGACCAGTGGTATTCTGGTGGTATGTCGCCACAAGTCCCTTATTTAATGGCCAACATAGGTTACACTGGTCTAGAGTGCACCATCCTTCGAATCATCTAGTGTATGGATTGATTCATATGTGGGGTTTAGCGTCCCAAAACCTCCATATGATTAGGAGAAGTACCGTAGTGGAAGGCTCCGAAAATTTCGACCACCTGGGGTTTTTTAACGTGCGCCCAAATCTGAGCGCACGGGAGTACAGCATTTCTGCCTTCATTGAAAATGCTGCCACCGCAGCCGGGAGATCTATTGTATTAGTTTGCCAAACCCAATGAATGATCGAGTCATCGCTTGTACTAGAACGGCTGTCTAAACCTAGTATACAAAGCACAGGACGTCTTACCGGGATGGTTTTCAGAGTTATTAGAGGAGGGGGGGGGACATAAAAAAAGCAAATACTTGCTTCGTCATTGGCACTTATTTCACACCTCCAGAATAAGGAGAGGAGTACAGTTCCTCGGCCTTTCACGGAGTCTATTTTTTTCTGAAGCTGTAGTGGCCTTTTCTTATCAACGCTATGTCAGTCTCTCCTACTACATGCGTGGACTGGCTCTGTGTGAAACTTCTTCACCTCATAGGATTGCGCGTTTTGGCCGTGGTCATTATCGGTTGCCACATAGGACACCTCATATTCGCAAAAATGGCCAACGCCAAAGAATTATTTATAAGAGAACTATCTCTACAAGAACTGTTCGGCCATCATAAAACAACATCGGCGCTGGTAAACACTCATAAAAGTTTATTAGCAACGGCAAAATGTATTGACTTGCAAACACTTCGCTTGTTAGTGAGTGCTGTGCATCATAACATGTAGTGGTGGCCATTAGTCCTTGCCGTGCTACTGCATAGTATATACCAACGCGCCCTATGAGCCACTGAATTCAAAGATAGATAACTGGAGATGCACAACTGCTACCTATCTAACATTAGATAGGAATAGTTCACACAACTAGCCTTGCAGCAATTGCGTAGTTTTCTTCAGACTTGAGGTATGTATGTACGTGCGTAAGCGGAACGTGTGTTAACTTGTCAGACTATTGCACAAAAAGGTTTTGGGGAGGGCACGCAGACAGTGGTTATGACCCGCAGGTCACGCGATCGAGACCCGGCCGTGGCGGTTGCATTTTCGATGGAAGTAAAAATGCCGTAGATCCGTGTGCTCAGATTTGGGTGCATGTCAAAGAGGGAGTCATTAAGAGATAACTTCTTAAATTTCGACCAAGTGGTCGAAATTTCAGCACTCCTCCACTACCGCGTCTATCATCATGATATAGTGCTTTTTCGACATCAAACTCCAAATAACAATCAATATCAGACTGTGGTGATGAAAGAAAATTGCTGCCACTATCCATTGAAGCCAAATTCCACAGAGGGAAACTACAAAAAGCGTCTCAAGCACGTGAGGAGCAGGCTGCGTTTGGTTCAACCAACGCATGAGTCTTTGTCCTAATTTAATATATAACTTTCATAATTTAATAATAAGTATACTCATGAGCTAAATGCACCTGGCTATATAGCCGCAAGCATATTTTGTCCTTTGGCATCCTATGAGGACACCATTTGTTGAAGCATAACCGTGCACAAAAAACTGCACACTTAGGAAGTCGCGTACATCAGTCATTCTTAGTGCCAGTATCAATATGCTCCTTCAATGCCCACCTCGGTGGTACAGAAGCCACGGTGGTTGGCTGCTGACCGGAAGGTGGCGACATCGATTGAGGCCACGGGAGTTGCATTTTGGAGAAGGCGAAATTGTAGAAGCCCCTGTACTCTGCGATGTGACCATCATCATCATCATCAGCCTGACTACGTCCACTGCAGGACAAAGGCCTCTCCCATGTTCCGCCAGTTAACCCGGTCCTGTGCTTGCTGCTGCCAATTTATACCCGCAAACTTCTTAATCTCGTCTGCCCACCTAACCTCCTGTCTCCCCCTAACCCGCTTCCCTTCTCTGGGAATCCAGTTAGTTACCCTTAATGACCAGCGGTTATCCTGTCTACGTGCTACATGCCCGGCCCATGTCCATTTCCTCTTCTTTATTTCAACTATGATACCCTTAACCCCCGTTCGTCCCCTAATCCACTCTGCTCTCTTCTTGTCTCTTAAGGTTACACCTACCATTTTTCTTTCCATTGCTCGCTGCGTCGTCCTCAATTTAAGCTGAACCCTCTTTGTAAGGCTCCAGGTTTCTGCTCCGTAGCTAAGTACCGGCAAGATACAGCTGTTATATACCTTCCTCTTGAGGGATAGTGGCAATCTACCTGTCATAATTTGAGAGTGCTTGCCGAATGTACTCCACCCCATTCTTATTCTTCTAGTTACTTCAATCTCGTGGTTAGGCTCTGCGGTTATTACCTGCCCTAAGTAGACATAGTCTTTTACAACTTCAAGTGCACTATTACCTATCTCGAAGCGCTGCTCCTTTCCGAGGTTGTTGTACATTACTTTCGTTTTCTGCAGATTAATTTTAAGACTCCGTAATCATGAGTTGCAATTCGTCCCCTGAGTTACTCAGCAATGCAATGTCATCGGCGAAGCGCAGGTTACTAAGGTATTCTCCATTAACTCTTATCCATAACTGTTCCCATTCTAGGTTTCTGAAAACCTCCTGTAAGCACGCGGTAAATAGCATTGGGGAGATTGTGTCCCCCTGCCTTACACCCTTCTTGATTGGTATTCTGTTGCCTTCTTTATGAAGCACTATGGTAGCAGTTGATCCCCTGCAGATTTCTTCCAGAATGTTTATATATACTTCATCTACGCCCTGATTCCGCAGTGTCTGCATGACGGCTGATATTTCTACTGAATCAAACGGCTTCTCGTAATCTATGAAGGCTATGTATAGTGGTTGGTTATACTCTGAGCATTTCTCTATTATCTGATTGATAGTATGAATTTGGTCAATTGTTGAGTAGCCTGTTGGAAATCCTGCTTGTTCCTTTGGTTTATTGAATTCTAATGTTTTCTTTACTCTGTTAGCAATTACCTTTGTAAATAGCTTGTATACTACAGAGAGCAAGCTGATCGGCCTGTAATTCTTCAAGTCCTTGTCATCTCCTTTCTTATGTATTAAGATGATGTTAGCGTTCTTCCAAGACTCTGGTACTCTTCCCGTCAGAAGACACCTCGTAAACATTATGGCTAGTTTTTCTAACACAATCTGTCCTCCATCTTTCAGCAGATCTGATGTTACCTGATCCTCACCAGCAGCTTTGCCTCTTTGCATGCTCTCCAAAGCTTTTCTGACTTCTATCATTACTGGTGGGGTGTCATCTGGGTTACTGCTAGTTCTTATAGTATTAAGGTCGTGGTTGTCTCGGCTACTGTACAGATCTCTGTAAAACTCCTCCGCTATTTTAACTATCCTATACATATTGGTAGTTATTTTGCCTTCTTTGTCCCTTAGTGCATACATCCGACTTTTGCCTATCCCAAGTTTCCTCTTCACTGCTTTGACGCTTCCTCCGTTTTTCAGAGCGTGTTCAATTCTCTCCATGTTATACCTTCTTACATCGCATACTTTACGCCTATTAATCAACTCTGCGATGTCAGTGCATGTTAAATAAAAAAAAACAGATGGTCACAATTTCCGAAGCACTCTCCTAGGTCGTCGCTCAAAACCATCTTCCCGTTTTGGTACAGAATAACACAGATATTATTATTATTATTATTATTATTATTATTATTATGTTTCGTCAATCCTGACATGATATAAATTTTCGAAATGCTACACATAGAAGATAGGGGAAAGGTCCGAGTTCTATAGCGAACGCAACGTTAGCTCATCTTCCCTTTCCACCTCACCTTCCCCGCACCAGCCTTTTTCCCTGTTCCGCTTGTACCGAGAGAAAGTGCAGGGATAGCGGCCAGCCACTTGAGATCATTACTACACCCGTGGACTACAGGAGTAAAATAATCGGAAAAGGGAGACTTGAACCAGCTTACCAAGCGTGCATCCGCAAGTCTGCAACCTCCATTTACCTCTCTACGAGGACTCATGGCCGCACTGGATTACTGCGACAGGTTGAATCTATACATTGCTTGATACCACAAACAAATGAACAAAAGGAACGCTACGCGCCTGTAGCTTATTCGTCTACGCGTTAGACAAGCAGATGACCCAATCGCAGCAGAGTAACTATTGTTTGCGTATGTATTATGGGGTTATAGTGTCTTGTTTTTTAAATATGATAGTATTTCTTGGGGACCTTTAACGGAAACAAATTGGCAACATATCCACGGAGTGAATGATGGAGAGTGGGGCGAAGCATTCGTTTGTCCATTTGTTCTTGCTTCCGTCCGTCCATGCGTTTTCTGTGTGACCGTCGATGCGTCCATCTGCCCGTCCGTGCGTGCGTCTGTTCGTGCGTCCGTCCTTGCGTACGCCCATGCATTGGTCCCTGCATCCATTCGTGCGTCCATCCATGCATCTGTCTGTGTGTCCGTTCGTCCATTTATTCAACACTCCAAGTTCCACCATCTCGCATTTTTTCATCATGAATTCCCCATATAGAAGCACCGCCATCCAGCGGATATTTCAAGGACTAAACGACAAGTGGCACACGCACACTTTCTTACGGCTTACGCTTCGGTTCTACTTCCCGCCTTTAACCACCTCGAGTTCATGGTATATACTGGTTCACTGTATTCATGGCACTGCGGCCTAACGCTCGCTAAACCTTTTTAAAACCAAGGAGGTTACGCCCGGCGAGTATAACGTAGCAATTTTTTTCCTGCCAGATAGAGCTCAATGTACATGCCAATGGCTGCTAATGGGAAATGAGAGACAGGAGAATTCGGCTTTTACTTTCTTACAGCTTGCGCTTCGTATCTACTTTCCACCTTTAACCACCTCGAGTTCATTCCTGATATATACTAGTTCATTGTATTCATGAAACTGCGGCTCAACGCGCGCTAAACCTTTCTAAAACTTACGAGGTTACACCCAGCGAGTATAACGCAGCAACCCTTTCTTGTCAGGTAGTGCTCAATGTACATGCCGATGGCTGCTATCGGGGATTGCAGCATGCGCGTTAACTGAAAGCCGAATGCTCCTGTCTCTCATTCCCCAATAGCAGCCAGTGGCATGAACATTGAGCACTATTTTTTTTATTGTTCAACAATGCGCAGAAGAAATCTCTCACCGGCACCACCTTGGAGGTCAAAATGTTATACTTGTTACATGCTACAGTGGCTACGAGGGACGAACGGGTGCCGCTATAAAGAGCTTCGCCCCTAAAATTTTGGTTGTTCTGTCTGTCTGCACATTTATCTGTTTGTCCACCCTAACGGTACTTCAAGCGGCACTGAACGGCCAACCCCATTCGCAACGCCCACCAAGATTGCTCAAGGTTTAGAGTTCATAGTTGTGCGATCGTCAATTAAAATGCAATTATTGCGCATATCTGAGCCACCATAACAACACGTCAAAGTTTCGTATGTCTGCATTTCTACTAGAAGTGGCCCACACAAGTAACTCTATAAGGCATGTAGCGTTTTAGCGCACTGCACTGACAGTGCAACGCGATGCTTAAAAAGTTGCTTCCAACGCTTTGCTACGAAGTCGCGGAGGTGGCACTTGCCCGTCGCTTTGCGTTCTGCACCTTATCACCTCCGAGACGGGCGCGCATCTTTCTCCGCGGGCTGCACGCCTTCGTTTTCGAAGACAGCTGCAAGATGGCGCTTGTTTCTAACGTGCCTTGATGCGCTCGTTCGCCTCCGCTACACGCTCGAGGCACTCTAACACAGCACCTCCGAAATACTCTTCACCAATTTTCTTGCGCAGAACATGAAATAAACGTTTTGTTCACTCTCTCTAGACGCAAGACTATCGTCTTTCTATTACATTTGCGGTGTAACAAGCAGAGTGGAAACCAATTTTTTTCTTTTTTTGTTCTTTCACTTTTGTTCTTGCTTGTTCTGCTTTATTAGTTCTCTATTTTCTAAAGGGTTTTTATCGCGACATTTAGTAGACAGTGTCATCTTGCTTATCACATCATCAAAACTTCACTTATATTTATTCATTTTGTAAGATGCTTTTCCAGCATTCATTCCACTGCCCGTAATTGTTATATCACGAAGCGAAACTTTACCGAGCAGATTCGGTGAGAACTGCGAGGTATACAAGTAGTTTCTCATCGTCATTACTTTCTCGTTTTTGTATCTACATTTCTGAGTTGGGGGCTCACAAAGGCATTCAATGCGCGGTCACTTTTGCTATCACAAGTTCATCACTATCAATTATGAGAATTTCAACAATGAATTCGTTATTTCTGCATTTGTCATATTATATTTTAAAGGCGTTCTGCAAAACCTTTAGACTATGATCAGAAAAGTATGCCTATCTGTGGTCAAGAAACCTCAGAACACGCATGCTAATTAATGAAGCGCAGCACACGGTCCAGAATTTCTAATGAATTCTCAACCTTAGCTAAAAATTGTTTTCTCTTCTCTCAATATATGACACCACTTGCCCAAAAATAACTCCTTCACAGACCAGTAGCTAACATTGGCTGGTACGAAAGGTAATGAGGCCTCCACGAGAAGCCGCAACCTGTCCACGCTTGCGCGCACGATTGCATTGAAAATCCACGCGTTCATAGAAGGAGACAGAGAAAGTCCGCGAGGTTAAGTGGCAAACGGGACGTGGTTTATTCCCCCTTGCCAATACCACCCCATTTAGCTTCCAGTGCTCTGGTCGGGGCAACAATAGAGAGAAAGTAAATGCAGCGTGCAAGAGATTTTTGCAATTGTCCGCTAGTACTGGGTGTATTCTAAATATTTTTCGGTTGTCAGTTCGCGAAACAATGGGCCTCTTTATTGAATTAATCCAGTGGCTACTTATAAAGATGTTCCAGGGTTACTATAAGCGCGTTGAAGTGAAAAGACATTTTTTTCACTTGCCCTTAACGCAAACAAGAATTCAAATCTTTTTTCCTGAGTAGACTTGCTTGAATAATTTATTTCAGCCATAAAAGTTGCACATTTTAAACACTTTTTATATCATTATCACATCTAAAACTGCCTTTCTTTCACGGCAAAACTAAATATACACGATCAAGAAAATGAAAAAGACGAACATTGCCTAACGCAAGAAACATGACATGAAACTCCGGAAAAACCATAAATGGCTTCGCAGCTAATCTTACCATTTCCTCACCACAGCGACCTAGTGCAAAAGCCATCAAGCAAGGCGTGAAATAAGCGCTGCTCCAGTATAGTTACGCAAGCACACGTAGTAACATTCCTGGTTCTTTGAAACATCATCTTCAAGGAATAATGACGTTGCTTATCAAAGTGAGCAAAAGAATGCCTCCTTACCGAGGCTCTCTTACTATACAAGACGCAATTACTATAAAATTATTGTTGTTATGCGAGAATTTATAACCTGAGGAACACATCGGTCAGCTTAGAAAAATATACATATGAACTATGGAAGTTCTGAAATAAAGGCGACCTAAAGACAATCAGAAGGCAAAAAGTGACTCATGGGTGATGACTAAGCACCAAGAATGGCTAAGCCCACGATACACATGTACAAGTGTATATGCACACAGGCAAAAAATTATCCAGCACACGTCCAAAACTTGCCTCAAGTCAGCAGGTCACACATATAAAAGCATCAGAAGACTGACATCTTTTGAAAGATAAGTATAATTTTAAAAGCACAAACGCCAGGCCTGCATGCAAGGCGCTGCACAGTCACGGTGAAAGGTAGAAGAGCGGTATTTCAGAGCATTTTCTAAACACTGATTGGGCAACTTCTGCAAGCACACTTGTTGGGTGCCTATTACGGCATTAGTAATGCTAGCATTAACTGTGCTATTTTTCGTCATTCTTCTAAAAAGCGTTGTATCCGCTAAACACTGGCCAGGAATTTTGTGCCAATTGTTCATGCAGTGGCTGACGACGATGAGGAATTACGGCTGAAGGAAGTATTCGCCACAGTTAATAGCTGAAAAAGAAGAACCTCTTGTAATGGTTTGGAGCATCGAACGACCCACTTGTTACGCTATTCGCGTTGTGTGACGCCTCGATCGTTGCTGTTTCGCTGTTCTAAAAAGCTTTATTACTTATATTAACGTGATTCTTTTCCCGACATCAAGCCTTCCTAGGGCAAGTTTGCGAACAAGTCCCAAACACCAGCATGGCTCAGTGGTAGAACCACTGACACGTGGCAGACCCGCGTTCGAGCTCCGCTGTGACCTTGGTACGTGATTTATTTTTCTTATTTCGCAATACGTTACGGACACTCATCGTTGCGGCGGCGGCGGACAACTACGGCACTGCGCATGACCCGAGTTGTGGTCTCATAACATCTATCGCTATAAAAGCACAAATTCCTTTTCACGCGAGGCATCTGAAGCCTGGTTAAAGAATTTGTCATCATATTTCCTCATATGTCACTTATCCGCGGGTTCCCATGTGGCATTGTCATTATGCCAGTCCAATAGACATCATGCCTGATACAGAGGTTGACAGCCGGAAATATACTAGGCAAACACTAAGTTCGAACTCCTACGTTTGCCTAAGTGGTTCTTGTGCTTCTTGAAACTATACATTAAAAGCAACGAGTTTCCCTATTGTAACTGCGCCCGACACATTAGAAAGGAAGGAAAGAAGGAAGGAAGGAAGAAAGAAAGAAAGAATGAATGAAAGAAAGAGAGAAAGGATAGAAAGAAGAAGGAAAGTGAGAAAGAAAGAATGAATGAATGAAAGAAAGAAAGAGAGAAAGAAAGGAAGGAAGAAAAACAAAGAAAGAAAGGAAGAAAGAATGAATGAATGAATGAATAAATGAAAGACGAAAATAAGGAAAGAGAGAATGAATGAATGAATGAAAGAAAAAAAGGAAGGAAGGAAGGAAGGAAGGAAGGAAGGAAGGAAGGAAGGAAGGAAGGAAGGAAGGAAGGAAGGAAGGAAGGAAGGAAGGAAGGAAGGAAGGAAGAGCTTGAGAACTGTGGCACACAACCAGGCTGGGGGATTTGCCAAGGACCGGGTAGTTCTAATGAAATACTGTAAAGAACATATTGACAAACTGACTGAAAAATTGGCATATATCCTTTCGTGTATAAACGGTGCGCCATCATCTGAAACATCATAACCTAATAGCTCTGGCGACGACGGAGAAAGAACCTCGACTACTAACGATAACCTCCTCCATAACAACGCGTTGCATGCACAAGCGGGAGAACTCAATATCTTCATCAGCTGGTGCAGAAGTATCCATCGTAGTATCCACATGACATCATTGCTGACCGTCATCCTTCTCGCTCCATAACGTGAAAAAGACGTTCATGCCTAAATGTGTACCCCCAAAAGGAGAACTCTCCGTTGAGCCATTAGCAAGTCGTTTTCGCGTAGAAACTTTCTCAAGTAGGCCATCACCTTAATATTGACCCGTGTCTACATGTGGACAAAAACGATGATGGGGGATTTAGCGGACACCAGGTAGGGGGCCTCTGCCTTGACGCGAGAACGAAGAAGATCTTGTGGCTCAGCTGTTGAGAACACGCTGCTTTCGCTGCCTCTAGGCGTACTTGTGCTTTGTTCGCGTTGTACTGTGTCCTCGACACGACCGCCATTGCGCAGCAACAACGTGACGACACTGAGTTGATTGGCTTAATTAACTACTTGGAAGGCAGATCTCAGAAGGCGCCAAGAGTTTTCGCAAGAGTATTGTCATCGTTTTGTTTACGGGGCGGAGTACTTTACAAAAGCAATTTTTCGTCGACAGGATATGCCTATCTGCTCGTCATACCAGCAGCCCTTCGTACCGAAATACTCAAAGCATGCCACAACGAGGGGACCTCTGGCCATTTGGGTTACATGAGAACGTTGGCCAGAGTACAGCAAAGGTATTACTGGCCGAGACTAACCACAGCCGTGAAGCACCACGTTCGTACCTGTCTCGACTGCCAGCGACGCAAGTCACCACCGACTAAACCAGCTGGCCTACTGCAACCCGTGCAGGTCCCAACAGCTCCATTCTACCAGATAGGCATGGACATTTTGGGCCCACTTCCTATGTCCACTGCAGGAAACCGCTGGGTTATCGTCGCGACGGATTATCTGACCCGTTATGCCGAGACAAAAGCTATTCAGAGAGGTACAGCAGCGGAGGTGGCAAGATTTTTCATCGAAAATATTGTACTGAGGCATGGTGCACCAACCGTCGTGATCACAGACAGAGGAACCGCATTTACGGCAGCTCTTTTGGATCACGTCCTGATGCTGAGTGGAACAACGCATCGTAAGACCACTGCCTACTACCCACAAACAAACGGGCTGACGGAGCGTCTTAACAAAACCATTGAAGACATGCTTTCGATGTACGTAGACATTGAACACGAAAATTGGGATGAAATCTTGCCATACATAACGTTTGCGTACAACACGGACAAGCAAGAAACGACCCGCATGACCCCGTTCAGCCTCGTTCATGGACGAGAAGTACGAACTATGTTAGATGCGATGCTGCTGCAAGAAAGTGACGACATCGACCCAGACGCCAACACGTTTACGGAACGCGCGGAAGAAGCTAGACAACTGGCACGTTTACGGATCCGCCAGCAGCAAGAGTACAATGCAGGCCGCTACAATGCTCACCGCAGAGCAGTTGTCTATCAAACTGGCGACAAAGTATGGATTTGGACACCCGTACGGAAACGAGGACTATCAGAAAAGCTCTTTAGAAGATACTTTGGGCCATACCGAGTGCTGCGAAAACTGAGTGACGTCACTAACGAAGTTGTTCCCGACAATTCGTGTAGTACCAATCGTCGCCAGCACCATCCTGAACTCGTTCACGTAGTGCGCATGAAGCCTTACGTCAGCGAGTGATTGCGTGAGACTTATATTTTAACAAAAACTGCATTATTGACTTCGCATCGGGTCGATGCTCTTTGAGAGGGAGGCAAATGACCCGTGTCTCCATGTGGACAAAAACGATGATGGGGGATTTGTGGCTCAGCTGTTGAGAACACGCTGCTTTCGCTGCCTCAAGGCGTACTTGTGCTTTGTTCGCGTTGTACTGCGACAATATATAATATGCACTCTCACCACACAGTATACTACTAAACTGGAAAAGCTGGGCGCGAGACATATTGGCCTTGTTCGCTTAATTCTCCAATATGGTTTTCATCACATCGTTCCTAAGAAGCTCCGCCGCTAACGAGTTCGTGGTGGCTGTAAACCCTGTTACGTCCTCACTACGCATGCTACGCTGAAAGCACAGGCAGGTGTCACGTGCATCGAATGCTCTTTATCTGCAGCACTAAACGCTGTAAGAATGTTAGAGAGAAGCTTTACGCGACCACTACGTGTTTCCGCAGAATGAGAAGAACAAAGCGTGACTATTTTTACATACGAGAAAATTATACTCACAGAATCATTTCCACTGGTTCATTGTATTATAGCAGTCATAAGAACCTAAGCAGTTGCAATCGCTGTGCACCTTTACGAAATGGTCTGTTCGCTGCTCTTGGAGAATGCTCCCCAAGTTCACCTTTCGTGTTCATATATAGCGCGCTGTGGATTGTGGCTTGTCGGTTTCGTGTTTTGAAGCCAAAAGTCAGGTGACGAGTCTGAAACTCTCCGCCTGGTTTGGGTATTCATGAAAAGAAATCTTTGCTGTGCATCGTAGCCAGGCATAACCGCCGTTCTTCAGAATGTTTAGTGCAGCATTATTTTTGTTTTTCTACACAGAGGCTTTCAACTCAACCTTGGGAATAAAGATTGCCTTGCTGTCTCCACACATCAAGTGCAGAAATGCCAGTCTTTGCATACCTTTGCTAATGTGCTTTGAAGTTTCGTATTTGGAACTGTACTAAGAATACGAGCTTAAAAAAGATCGTATGAAAGTGATCTAAATGTATGCAAAACTAAACATGATTGATGCGGCTCAAAAAACACACTATATAAAAGGATGCCGAAAAAATGTGGTAACGTACCCTAAATAATACCCTACTAACAATTGAGAGCACCATTGGTACACCGTACAGGCTCTCCTATTTTTTTTCTTAACACACGGTGCTGCTAACGATGAGCACCAATCATGAAAGTGCATACTAGCATAAAAGTCCTTTGATTTTGCTTCTACAAACATGTTTTGATGACTAGATTTTTTTGATTGTTGACGAGTGAATAATGATATGCTAGCGCTTATATAGCTAAACATGGTATGAACTCGGCCTGTACAACGAACGCAGATTGTGCTTTATACAATGATAGACAGGGTGTAAATGGAAATAACTGCATTGCTCATTTACATAATTGACACGTCCTCTTTCACGCCAGGGCCTTATGTGTATGCGCGGTAAATTCATGCATTTGCAACCCGTTGACTCCACCGAGAAGATCTTTTTTCTATTTCTGGGCTCCTTCAGACTTCGCACGTGCAGTATCTGGTAGATCCCTCGGTGGCCAAATCGTGGTAAACTTTTCAATCACCCACAAACAATATAGCACAATAAAACTCCATGGGGTCATACATATATGTCTCCTTTTATATGATTTACTCGCTTCATTTTATACGCGTTTTGGCCCAGTTAAGCCGTTCGTGAGCCGTATGCACGCACCAAAGTGCAATCCAAAGTCAGTGCTACCCTTGAAGATGCACTAACTCAGGGCTTCAAGCTTTTGCAGTGCTTTATATGCGAAAGCTGGGATAAATCTCCCTCAGAAAGTTCAATGTGCGTGGGTGGTACGATGCACTTGATGTATCGGGCGTCTGGGTCTCGATGTGAAGTGCCCGGTCACTGCTAATCTCGCCATTTTCGCCGGCCTCTATGCAGACCTTTTACCACTTAGTAAAAGCCATGCATCCACACGCACCTCTTAGCAGTTCTTCGAAGGCTTCATGCATCGAAGGCGTCTCATCTATCATTAAATATATGGCCCTCGCTACGAAGTATATGTCAGAACCCGTATATGATGAAACAACTTCACGATCGATGGCGAGATGCGGGTTCTGGGCAGAAAGTCGATAAGTGAGGGCAGCACAAACACGCGCATAGCAATGACGACATAGTACGCCGTACCACCCATTTCAGTTTTTTCCTCTGTATTGACATCACGCTCGTGTCGCAGGACTGACACCATGCTGTGTTATTGTAATATAGCAAACGTTAGCTATGTACTACACCCGATCCCTGGACGTTCACTGTAGTCGCGTATTGATATTCCAGTTATCTTCGTGACTCTTGTTTTTTTTACTTCTGTAATATGCCACTGCCGAGTAGCACTCATAAGAATTAAGCAATGTACACAAATGGTAAACTGGCATGATGCCAACGTGAGTATAGTACGCACTACGCTGATTTCTCGTGAGTGCGACAGCAATCCCGTTTGGTCAGTGTCCGTCTGGCATTCGTACTATTCTACAGAACTGTGAACGTATACCCATTGATCAGCTTAGAGTTGCTGCACTTATGAAACACGCTATTATCGCTGGCATGAACATGCATATAGCCAGACGTATGAATAAAACTTTGTTACAATAAAATGTTGACATAAAAATGTGAGAAAAGAGTATACAATATATTTAGCCTGAGCTCTCAGTGCTCTTTTCTGTTTATCTTGTAAATATTATCTGGGATTTTACGGTTCCAAACTATGTTACGATTATCAGGTTTGATGAGGTTTCATAATAGAAGAAGCCGCTTTCCACAAGAGATAATGCGGAATGAAATGTCCATAACAATAAAAATAATTGTTGCTTTGTTGCGCATCAAATTCGCAATATGCATATGAGAGGGGCTGTAATAGGGCTCCTAATAATTTGACCGTTGGGATTTCTCGAACGTGAACTGAAATCTAAGCAGGCAGGCGTCTCGCATTTCGGCTCCATGGAATTACCATCGCCATGGCCGAGATTAAATCTCGTGGCTCTACGGCCAGCACTCAAGCACTGTAGTCTTCTTACAACTAGACGGTGGGTAATTCACATATAGACACAAATACCACATTCTCGAAGCTTTAATGTATACGTATGTATGACAGAGTACTCCACGCATACAAACATACAACAACGCTCGGACATCAGTTATTCCTTGTACTCTTTCAACATTGCCAAACGCAAAAATTTGAACTCCTGGAAGTCAAATAGAGCAAAAGCGAATTCGCTTTTCCGTGAATACTTTGTCAAGCATAAAACTATAAAAGTGGCACTTCATTCACGTTATAAGTTCAAGTGAAGCCTGTTTTCAAAAGTTTTGCAAGGGCTTACAACAACAAAGCACTGTGCGTAGATGGCAGTTTTTCATTCGCCTCTGCATGCGCAGCGGCACACAGGGAGCAAATGAACAAAAAAATCCAGCATAACGCAGGAACGCCGCCACACCCACATCCCCTGTAAATACAAACTCAAAGAAAATTCGAATTGCTATATGTTTGCGTACTACAAAGAATCGCGACAATCAGGTGATTACTTATACGAGGAATCGCCCTAACAAATTCACACAATGCATGTCGACACGGTTCGCAAATCTCAATATACGAGCATCAAGTTACAAAAAACGAACACTTTGTTCCAGACCCGAGCATAGCAAACAACACTGTGACACCTTTGACACCAACACGCCAGACACGTGAGCGTTTACTTTACTTGGACGATAGAAATCGACATGGTAAATATGTTACACATATCGCTAAGCTATGAAAACAGGTGTTCGCTTTTTACGTACTGCCACGATTCTTTGAAAAATATTGCTGAGGCAAGTGTGCGTGCGTGTGTGTGTGTGTGTCTGTTAGTCAGTATAGAAGAATGGCGCAACCCCGAACTGATCCGTTTGGTAAAGTCGGTGAATGGTGAGTATACCGCATTTTTGCTCTCATAACGTCTGGCACAGTAGGGACGCATTTCTCTGCAACTTACACAAGATGACGTTGCATATAGAGTGTACTGCTACAAAAATGCAGCTTCTGCCGGCGAGCTTACATTTGGACAGCCCCGTACTCCCCCCTACACTTGATCAACACCATAACAATAAAATGGCGTCTGCAGAAGTTTCTGTCTGATGCTATGATCATGCATGGGATTTCGTCATAATTCTTCCTCCACCCGATTCCACACTCTTGAACACCTTCCATCTTCGTCGCAGGGTCTTGATCCTTATCAGTATGCTGGCTTCCAACGATAGAGGCGCACAGTTATTCACTGAATCTACTCTAATTTCCACCCTGCCAGTGCTCACGGGGTCGCACTTCCGATAGTGTTAATCCACGCTAGAAGCTAGTTGCGTGTTCTCGAAAAGAAATAAAAGAAGAAATTAAAAGCAACCTAATAAATTCCCCACGAATGAAAGTCAACGGCAGATAGCGTGCCTATCTACAAAAAAAAAACTACAAGCTATCGGGAAATACCAAGATCAACGCTACGTGTTCGCGGTTTATGCGATGTCTCCCCCGCAGTTCCACCGGAAGACGCCCAAATGAGTCACTGCACCGACGTCTCTGACTGCGAAGTTATAACACAGAAAAAGCAATGGCGTTGATTGCTCCAAGCGGGTGCTTTTATGGTTTCCCAGGCGAACAAGACAGATTCGTTAACGAATTTTCTCACTGGGGTTTGCGGTGAGGCTCTTTTTGTCGCATACGTTTGCTGCGGTAATCTGATATCATCGCATTTGGGGGCGGATACAATTGCGATCTTTACTCTGGAGGAAAGCGACATTTAGGAACATTCTATGATGGCTGTGCAGGATTCTGAGCAAGTTCGTTCCTTGTTACGTGGTACGGTAAGTTAAGCTGTCAGAGTTACTCTGTAATTCACTGACTTAGGTTGATATGTCCTAATTTGGTCTTCGCATTTCCGGAGCTTTTATTCTCCAACGACCGGAAGGGAGGCGAGTTTCGAAAGAAAACACTGATGAACAATTTATTGGCCATTAGTGCTGATGGTGCGTTGGTTTTTTCAATGTGCTGGTGTCTTTGAAGTAGAGAAGTTTAAATTTCGTGGCTTCCATTGCTATACACAAAAAGCATGCAATATAAAGCTGTCGGAATGAAATATAAAGAAAGAATAGAAGCGTTTCAAATAGGTCCGCATGCAAATATATTATGCGCGCTCGTGACTTGCATAAGCGCCTGCTTTTTTTTAATCGTATTGCATTTGCGTATACTCCTCATCATGCTTTAGTTTTAAAGACGATAGACTTTCTTGGATACTACAACCAGAACCTTTTGTCTGGCTGTCTCTTCCAGTCTGTCACATGATTCCAGTTTGTCACATTGTCGATGAAAAAGCAATTGTTATGTATATCTGAGGTGCCACATCAGTACGTAGTTGCTAAGTAGTGGGCTTCTCTACCAGAATATACTTAGACACGTAATTCTAAAAAAACACTAGTGTTTCTTATGGTGCTGAAAATGCGACGTTATGCATGAACAAAGACAGTCAGAAAATCGATGACATTTGCAGTTAAGCCCACAATTGCGCGGTCTATTTCGGCGCTCTTTATTTTCGCGGGTAAGAAAAGAAGTAAAAGATGTTTATGTGGTTTTTGTGTTCGTATGGTGATCAAGGGTTACCAACAATCTAGCATTTCGAGAGATAGACACAGTGCTTAACCACTTCTCTGGCCGTTCACTGTATCTGCTCTCTGCGCCCCACTTTACCTTCCGCTTGCGCCTCACTCTGGATCGTTCGCAGGCCAGGTGCCTCTGAACAACATCGTGAAATTTGCGCTCGAGACGCCGTTGTGAAACGCCAACGCTGAACCGAGAACGCTGTTTCGATCAATTAGTGATATTATTAAATGCGAAGCATTTCTTAGCGAACTTCGGCGACATTGAGCATATCTATCTATCTATCTATCTATCTATCTATCTATCTATCTATCTATCTATCTATCTATCTATCTATCATCTGTCTACCATTTATCTATCATTTATCTATCTTTTTATTTATCTATCATTTATCTATCACTTATCTATCTATCTATCTATCTATCTATCTATCTATCTATCTAGCCGCCTACGACTTTTAGCTCTCCTGGCCGTTTAGATAATGGTATCAATACCAAATTTGGTATGGCATAACATGACTGTATTAAGAACATATTTGACTAGTCATGACATGAAAATCAAGACATGTATGTCATGATTGCCATGATTTACATTTCATGTTTCTGCAGCTCCTGCGGAGGTTTCGTTCACATGGCTTATTTCAAAACTGGTATGGTATGACATGATTGCATGGCGAACACAGTTGACAGACCTTAACGTGGAACATCAAGACATACATGTCATATAACAACATGACTAATTGAAACGCTCATAATGTGCTCACTGGCCGTTTCGCTAGCATTACATATACGAAATTTGGTATTACAGGACATGAAGGAACGACAAAGGTATGTGACATGAGTAAACATGATAATCATGACATGCGTGTTATGTAACGTATGACAACATGCCACGCTCATGATGCGCTCCCGGCCGTTCCAGTAGCTCTATATACCAAATTTGGCATCACGTGACATGAATAGGCGACGAAGGGAAATGACACGTCAAAACATGATAATCATGATATGGATGTCAAGTACGACATAACTGATGCCCAACTCATCACCTTGTGGTAATTTTAAAGTGACATATCAACCTTCCTTACTGCTGTTTCACATATCACCGATTCCCACTGTACGTGGAATCTCGTAGGTTCAAGATAAGACAAATTGCATGCAAAACTGTCGTATTTCAAAATATTTTTTTACCAAAACAAACAGAGAATGGAACCAACAAACTTCTATCATTTCCACCATCCTAAATGATTTGTTTTATTATGTCGGAATGAGTGTGTTCTATTTTTCTTGGGTGTGTTGCATTTTTAATGGTATATGTACTTGTGTAGTAGATTGTGATAGAGGCGACTTTGATTATTTGTTTGGCTGGCTATCTATCCTTTTTGTATTCTACTTTTTGCAAACACTCCCCAACTGTAATGCCAATCGGTGCTGTAGGTATTGAATTAAATTAATAAAGTGTGAAAAGATAAGCATTTCATTTAAACAAAATTAATGTACCTCTTCACGAAAAGTGGTCTAACAACTGACATGCGCCCACCACAAACTTTACATAAGTTGCCATGTTACAATTTTAGCAATAATTTTTAGAGAATCACTCAAAATATACTGAGAATAACGAATAAGAATGTTGAAAGAATACATACAACCTTCATTTTAGAGATGACGGTGATTACATGCAGACCTTTCAATAAACAGCTATATTTCTAGATAAAGATGATTTGTGATGCTATAGTTTATTCTGCGACGCAAGCTGAATTTATGTAGATCGAAATCTAAATAGCTATAAATATATCCGTATAATGCCATGTTTCACCTGATATGGATGCTATTATATATAACAATATATAGATTATTGCCATATGTGACCATACACAGCAACGCCCATGTATGGGTATATTAGGGAGTAGGTATATCGGGTTGTAGGAGGCCCACATAAGGCTATATTTAAAAAATGGGCATATAGGGTTATACAAGGTCGACACATGGGGATTCCATATAAAGCCTGATATGCCCAATTCCTGATGTAGCCTTATATGAGGATTTCATATAGTTTCTTATAAGAGATTTTCGTAAGAGGTGCGACGTACACCTCTGCAACACGCGGACATGTAGTACTTTACTTACTAGAACCCGGATACGTAGGAAACATAAATACGCTGCTTAAACCTTTCAAGCCCACAATGTCATAAATTTAGATCCGATAAACTTGTACGAAAGCTCAAATATCTCAAACAGAAACCCCCGCAATCAATCGAGGGCATGAAGAAAATGTGAACCGTTCTTTCTGGTTAAAAACAACTATCCAGATGTATAAAATTGCTTGACTACTATTGATAAATCGACATAACTCAATAAGCACACCGCTCACAAACATACTGCTTGCCACTGTCAACTACTCGAGTATTGAAGATACTTCAACAAGCTCAAAGTATTACTTGAAGTGTGGGCATACTAGTTTACAAGTCGGAATAATATCTTCCTGACGAAGCGAAATAATATATGTAAGAGAGCCGACCATTCGTTAGCAAAAAAACATGTTTTTGCATGAGGAGAGTGAGCTGCGACTCTGACAGTTTTCTGGTATGCAATGATATTACCAAACTACACATGTGCAACACATGACACACCATTGACAAATGTATAATTTTTTCTAATCGTAGAGCACACGTTTGAAGAAATTATTTGGTGAGATCTTGGTGCATGGTCGAAAAACCGATATGAAAACTGAGAAAATAATAGTGCCACGTTCCATTTCCCAAGTTTTTGTTATCCTCCCAAAACACCACACGATTCTCAGCGCAAACCGCGCCTGCAGTTTTCGAGAAGGTTCCGGACTGTAGTAGATCATTTTGATAAGATCACGCCCACTGTGCGAACGGTACAGATTGTTCTGGAACCTACGCCACCGCCAGCGATAACGCTAGAACATTCGACGGCAAGAGTATAAATGCCGACGCGCTTCGCCGCTTGTCAGTTGTTGATCGAAGGCCGACGCTCCGTTCGCCGCTATCAGTCTCAGACTGCTATTTGATCGAGAATGCTGCTGTAATTGGACTTTCCGTTTACCGGGCACAGGTTCGCTCCAATAAACAGTTAAATCCCAACACGAAGTCTCATCTCTTCGGCCACGTCACGACCCCGTGACATCTGGTGCCCCTCCCATAGCTTTCGACGTCAATCCCAGACTTCCGAACGATAAGCAAGAACAGCTCAAGGCCCTGCTCCTGCAATACGAAGATTGCTTTTCGTCGTCATCGAAAATTCGGCAGACCCCACTCACGAAACATCGCATCATAACCGAAGAAAATGCCAGACCACTCCGTCAGAGTCCGTACAGGGTTTCGACGCGAGAATGTGAGGCCATGAAGAGACAAGTTAATGAAATGCTGCGGGATGACATTATCCAGCCGTCAAAGAGTCCATGGGCATCCCCCGTAGTGTTAGTGAAGAAAAAGGATGGAACGCTACGTTTGTGCGTCGATTATCACTGCCTGAACAAAATCACAAGAAAGGACGTGTATCCTCTCCCACGAATAGACGACGCACTTGATCGGCTACATAACGCCAAGTACTTTTCGTCAATGGACCTCAAGACTGGCTATTGGCAAATCGAAGTCGACAAAAGAGACCGAGAGATGACGGCGTTTATTACATTGGACGGCCTTTTCGAGTTTAAGGTGATGCTCTTCGGCCTTTGCTCAGCGCCTGCAACGTTTCGACGCGTTATGGATACAGTACTGGCAGGATTGAAGTGGCAGACTTGCCTTGTTTACTTGGACGACGTCGTCGTGTTTTCCTTGAGTTTCGACGAGCATCTTCGGCGCCTTGAAGCTGTACTTCAAGCCATCAAGACTCCCGGACTCACACTGAAGCCAGAAAAGTGCAGATTTGCGTATGAGGAGCGCTTGTTTCTGGGGCACGTTATCAGGAAGTCTAGAGTTCGTACCGATCCACGGTAAACAGCCGCCATCGCCGACTTCCCACTGCCCACTGACAAGGAAGCCGTACGCCGATTTCTGGACCTGTTCGCTTATTATAGGCGGTTCGTGAAAAACTTCGCCCGCATCGCCGATCCTCTCACTAACCTTACCAAGGCCGACGTGAGTTCAAGAGGAAAACGCCACAGGAACACGCTTTCCAGGAGCTTAAACATCGCCTCCAGACGCCTCCGTTACTTGCCCATTTCGACGAATTCGCCGAGACGGAAATACATACTGACGCAAGCAGCGTAGGTCTTGGCGCCGTTCTTGTGCAGAGGGCTGACGGACTTGAAAGGGTTATTTGTTACGCCAGCCAATCGCTATCCAAAGCAGAAGCAAATTATTCCGCAACAGAAAAGGAGTGCCTCGCCGTCATCTGGGCTACGTCGAAATTTCGCCCCTACCTCTACGGCAGGCCCTTCAAAGTTGTGAGCGACCACCACGCCTTGTGTTGGCTAGCCACCTTGAAAGACCCTTCAGGTCGCCTCGCAAGATGGAGCCTGAGACTTCAAGAATATGACATTACTGTCATTTACCAGTCCGGCAAAAAACACTCCGACGCCGACTGTCTCTCTCGTGCGCCTGTCGACCAACCGCTACCCGACGACCCGGATGACGACTACTTCTTGGGAACGATAACTACCGACGACTTCGCTGAACGACAGCGGGCCCACCCGGAACTTAAGGCCCTAATAGAATACTTCGAAGGCAGGACCGCCGAAGTCCCGAAGGTATTCAAGCACGCACTTGCATCGTTCTTTCTACGAAACGGTCTTCTACAAAAGAAAACTTCACCGCTTCGAGCTAAGTACCTCCTTGTGGTGCCTTCAGCTCTGCGACCAGAACTCCTGCAGGCCCTGCACGACAATCCGACGGCACGGCACCTCGGTGCTTCTCGCACGCTCGCGAGGATACAAGAATGGTACTACTGCCCACGTCTTACCACCGACGTCACTCGTTATGTGAGGACATGCCGGGATTGTCAGCGACGCAAGACACCACCGACAAGGCCAGCGGGACTTCTGCAGCCAATTGATCCACCTTGCCGACCTTTCCAGCAGATTGGTATGGACATACTGGGGCCGTTCCCGACGCCGGCTTTCGGAAACCGACTACCTCACCCGCTACGCCGAGACAAAAGCCCTGCCAAAAGGCAGTGCATCCGAGGTAGCTAAGTTCTTCGTCGAAAATATCGTCCTACGTCACGGTGCCCCGGAGGTCCTTATCACCGACAGAGTAACGGTAGTTCACTGCCGACTTAACTCAAGCGATCTTGGCATACAGCCAAACAAACCACCGCCGGACGACAGCGTACCACCTACAGACCAACGGCCTCACCGAGTGGCTTATTAAGACGATCGCCGACATGCTGTCAATGTACGTCGATGTCGAACACAAGACGTGGGACGCCATTCTTCCGTATGAAACCTTCGCATACAACACGGTGGTGCAGGAGACGACGCAGATATCTCCATACAAATTGGTCTACGGAAGGAGCCCGGCAACGACGCTCGATGCCATGTTACCCAACGTCAACGACAAAGAAAACCTCGATGTGAGCGAGTACCTTCAACGCGCCGAAGAAGCCCGACAACTTGCGCGTCTCCGTATCAAGAATCAACAGACGACCGACAGCCACCGTTACAACCTTCGACGACGCTTCGTGGAATATCAGCCCAGTGAACGTGTTTGGTGTGGACGCCGATACGCCGACGTGGACTAAGTGAAAAGCTTCTGCGACGGTACTTTGGACCGTACAGGGTGGTTCGACATCTCGGTCCACTTGATTACGAGGTTGTCCCCGACGGCATCACGAACTCTCAACGACGCCGATCGCGACCTGAAGTCGTCCATGTCGCGCGCCTCAAGCCGTTTTATGCGCGTTAAAAAACTGAAACAGTGTTTTTTGTATTATTGTTGTATCGTATTTATTCATTGTACTTTCTTGCATTATTATTGTACCTTCATCATTAGTTAAAGCATCGGGACGATGCCTTTTTTCAGAGGGGGGCAATGCCACGTTCCATTTCCCAAGTTTTTGTTATTATCCCAAAACACCACACGATTCTCAGCGCAAACCGCGCCTGCAGTTTTCGAGAAGGTTCCGGACTGTAGTAGATCATTTCGATAAGATCACGCCCACGGTGCGAACGGTACAGATTGTTCTGGAACCTACGCCACCGCCAGAGATAGCGCTAGAACATTCCACGGCAAGAGTATAAATGCCGACGCGCTTCGCCGCTTGTCAGTTGTTGATCGAAGGCCGACGCTCCGTTCGCCGCTATCAGTCCGAGACTGCTATCTGTGCGAGACCGCTGCTGTAATTGTACTTTCCGTTTACCGGGCACAGGTTCGCCCAAATAAACGGTTAACTAACTAACTAAAAGTTCAAACTAACTGGGATATGTTTTCTTCAGAAGTTCGCCGACTAACCGATAAGTACATCCCCACGAAATTCATTACGACTCATGCACAATGCCCATGGTACAACCCAAGCATCAAACGCCTAACAAACAAAAAGAAACGTTTATATCGTGCTGCTAAACTTTTTTAGACTAATGCAAAAAGGGCTGCCTACAAAGAAGCTTCTGATAGCTATGTGACAGCTCTAAAATGCTAAAGAAAATTTCATGTCGAATGTATTACCTTCCATGCTAAAATCAAATGTGAAACAATTTCGGTGCACTAATAACCCGACGTCTAATGATTCCATCTCCCTCCTAGATATGTATGGTGATTATATTTCTGAAAGTGAATGTGCTGGTGTCCATATTGAAACATTTGTAAACAATTTTTCGCATAAATCCAACAGCTCTTTGCCACACCTACCTTACTGCAATTACGTCCAAATGCCACCAGTGAAGATGGACGCTCCTGGTATTGCCGCTCTTATAAGCATTTTGAAGTTTCATTCTTCACCTGGTTATGACAGCGTTGACGCTAAATTTTTGAAAAATACATCTGCAACTAGCTCAAACATCTTGGCAAAAATTTTTAAGCAATCACTTTCTTAAGCAATTTCAATGGAAAATCGGGAAGGTGGTTCCTATCTATAAATCCGGAAATAAATGTTCTCCTACTAACTATCGCCCCATTTCCCTTACTAGCACCTGCTGCAAGCTTCTAGAACATGTATTATTCACAAATCTTGTACATCTCCTCCAATCAAACTCCTTTTTCACTCCTGCGCAACACGGGTTTCGTAAAACATACTCCTGTGAAACACAGCTCATAACCTTCACTGAAAAACTGCACACTATCCTGGACAGTTCGTCTCAAGCAGACTGCATTTATTTAGATTTTTCTAAAGCATTCGATAAGGTCTGTCATCAACTTCTACTTCACAAACTAAGTAACCTCAACCTTGATAGAAACGTGCTACAATGTATTGAATCATTCCTTACCCGCCGCACCCAATTTGTTCATGCTATTGGCTTTAACTCTTCTTTCAGCGAAGTGCGCTCTGGGGTCCCACAAGGATCCGTCCTAGGGCCCCTTCTATTTCTTATCTATATTAATGACCTCGCTTCAAAATTGTGCTCTAATATTCATTTGTTTGCAGACGACTGTGTGATATTTCGTAAGATTAATAATAGTGACGACATTAGAATCCTTCAGTCAGATCTAATCGCTGTTTCTAACTGGTGCCAAACTTGGCTGATGGAATTAAACATTAACAAATGTAAGGTTATGCATGTATCCCGCAACCCCAAGCATCAGTAAACTTGTTATCTAAACAACATAGCTTTAGAACTAGTTACATCATATAAGTACCTTGGAGTGCACATTACAACTAATCTCAGCTAGTCAACACATATTGAACATATCATCAACAACGCTAATAGCATGTTAGGGTATTTACGCCGCAATTTTTCTAGAGCCCCATCGTCACTAAAATTATCGCTTTACAAATCCTTAATACGCCCCAAGTTAGAGTACGCAGCATCAGTATGTAATCCAAGCCAAGAAAATCTAATCGCTTCTCTCGAGCTTGTTCAAAATAATTCCGCTCACTTTATCCTGTCAAACTATAACCGTACTGCCAGCATATCTTCAATGAAAAGCAGCCTTTCCTTTCCCTCTTTATCATCACGCAGGAAACTTTTTCGGTTAACCATGCTACATAAAATATATTATCATTCCTTCCTGCGCAACGAACTCTTACCCCAACCACTATACATTTCCCATCGCATTGACCACCGTCACAAGGTTGGCATTAACTATTATCATACAAAATCTGCCACTCAGTCATTCTTGCCCCGTTCGTCCCGGGAATGGAACCACCTTCCGCTGAAATTGCGGGTATCACCAATTACCGACTGTTCCGTGCTGCCTTAGCCAATATTGTATATGCAGAAATATCTGATGTTTAATCTGTGTTTGTGTGACCACATTGTTGCAATAATACTAATTTGTTTTGTCTTTCCTTTTCCTTTTTATGTACACAACATTTTTTGTAACCATGCTACCTCATGTTATGCCTTTGTTCTGTACCACTCCCCTCTGTAATGCCTCTGGCCCTGAGGGTATAATAAAATAAAATAAATAAATAAATAAATCCCAACACGAAGTCTCCTGTCTTCGGCCACGTCACGACCCCGTGACAATAGCAAAATAACACAACGTCAAGGCTTTTGGGGGGATAAACAACAAGAGGGAAGGCAGGGAGGTTAACCATGCACATGTCCGGTTTGCTACCCTACGCTGGGGAAATAGAAAGGGGGCATAAAGATGAGAGAGAGAGAAAAGAGAAGAGAAAGAGAGAGAGAGAAAAAAAGGAGGATTGTCAGTCAATCGGCTGGCACGTATGCAGCGGTGGCACTACACAAAAGTTAAAGGTGGTCACTTGCAATTCGCGATTAAGGGTTTCACCCTGGACGATTAGCTTGTACGTTAAGATGAAACGCTTGACGTTGGCGGATGTTATTAGAGCGTAATTGGGCTTGGCAACATTTTGTGGCTTGAACAATCTCTGTGTACTGAAGCTTTTTTCAAGACGCAAAATCACTCGTTCTCGTCATGGACTGTAACTTCACACGCACCTTGTCGGCTATTGGTCCTTAGGAAACTGAGGTGAATATTCACTGTTCAAAAGAGGCCGCTGTGGTAGCTCAGTGGTTAGAGCATCGAACGCGTTATTCACTGTTCAAAAAGAATTAGCCATGCCATCGCGCTGGCATATCCCAGTCCGTGCTTGCGATTCCACTGCGGGTAGCGATCTGAAAATCGGTGCAGCTAGTGGATTTGCTTGAACCTCACAGTGTTCAGTATAGTCAATATTCCCTGTGGTACAAAGAGTGGTCTGAAACAGAACTCGCAAGAGAAACATGAGGATGAGTAGTGTTCATACAGGCCACGATTTCGAAAGTACGGTGATAATCATTGATACGCAATAAGTCACAAATGCCAAAACAGGCATTCAGAGGCACGGTAAAACATGGTGCCCGTACTAACCTATAATCGGTGCTCATATATAAAAGCATTTTGATTGGAATGGAAAAAGCAGGATAAGTATTTGCGAAAAATTCTGCCTCTGCCTGATAGTTTCGATGTGGTGAGGAGCATTTAAATGTCGGACCTGATTGATATGCGGGGCTTAACGTCCCAAAACCTCCATATGATTTTGAGAGAGGCCGTAGTGGAGGACTCCAGAAGTCTTGACCACCTGGGGTTCCTAACGTGCACCCAGATTTCAGCACAGGAGCCTACAACACTTCTGCCTCCAACAGAAATGCAGCTGCTGCAGCCGGGATTCGATCCCGCGACCTGCGGGTCAGCAGCCGAGTACCTTAGCCACTATACCACCGCGGTGGGGCTGAAATGTCGGACCAGCACTCTAACTTCTAGAAGTCAGAAGACGTTCTTATCAGAGATAGCAATCTGTCATGACATATTCAGAACCGATGCGCTTGAGCATAGCAGTAGAGCGCAGATTTTCGAAATGCTCTGCGCGCGTTGCTAAAAGCATTACGTCAAGCATGAGGCCCCTACGGCCTCGTAGCGTTTTGCGGATGACAGCACAAAACACCACCTCATATATAGTGCGACACACGGTACGGAACAAGCGACTTTTTGTTTTGCAGTACCCGTGGACCAGAACGTTTTGCTAAGAAGCGTAGCCTGTTTTCAAAATTTTCTTCTCATCACCCATGTAGTCACTTTAAAGATAATCTCTTTCTTAGCATGTGAGGTCCATGCCGCTTCATTAATGGCGGCGGCAACAAACATTGAGCAGCGTATTTGCGTAGGAGCCACGCTTTAGTGTTCTAGCCACGTTAATGAAAATTACACAAGGTAGCTTTGTGATTTTACTACGACGTGTGCATTAACATTTGCTCGACTCTCACAAAGCATTTTGTTTCGCGCGAACCCGTTCAGCATGCATGTATTTACTGAACACGTTGAAACAGGAAGGCCTACCTAACTCCTATTCTATACGTCTTGATCAACTCACCAACGCATACATAACTCTTTCTTCACTTTGTTCATGTGCGTGTGGTTCATTACTATGCCCTCATATCACTTCTTGATTTTTTAGTTAAAGATAATGTTCATATCTGCGCCAGGTGCACTTGCATATTCAAAGAAGTTGAAACATTGGTCAAAAAAGAGAGGTTGCCAAGCGTGCTGCTCACAGGAAACCTTTGCTGAACATGTCATTTGGGGCGTAACGGTCTGAACATGAAAACAGATGAAAGAAAAACAGATCTTTCCCGTCTCCAAGTTTCCAGCATTGCGGCACAATTGACTAGTTCAGCGAACTTAGTACTAACTCGTCCAGGAGAAAGTTTTTACCGGAAAGCCATCTATATGCTTCATATGCTTCTTCAAGTCCCAAAGCAATACTTCCCGCCATATTCATGCGAGAGTTTTTTGTTCGGTTCCCACTACATCCACCTAAAAGAGACAAAAAAGCAAGGGTATGTAAAAGACTTTATTGCTGATATGCAAATGAACTCACTTTCATTGCCCCAGAGAATCGAATCGAGGCTCAGGAACATCTGGGGTCATTCACATGTCGGCTGCTGGAGTCAGCTGATTCCTGTGCCTATTATACAGATAGGCTAGTGTCTCGATTGGGTGCTCACAAGCATAGGTTTGAAAGTCAGTGCAGTGCTTTTTAGTCGGGCTATGTCAGAAGTCCGGTGGCGTGGATGCTTTGGCAGGGGGGAACAAATGAACAGACAGACGGATGGACAAGAAAGAGAGACGGACATACACACAGACGTACGGGCGGACAGACAGGGATACATACAAGACTTACGGACAGACAGACATACATACTGCCGGACAGACAGACATGTGACAAGACGGCTGGACAGGCAGACGGACGAACGGATGAACACAAGGACGCTCACCCCTATTATTATCATTCACTCCGTGCATATGCTGCGATTCAAAAATGCAAACGCATTTCTTAGTCGGGCTACGTTAGATGGCCGGTGGCGTCCGTGCGCCGGCAGGTGTCTCTCTGCTCTCAATCTCTCTCCTACAACAGAAGTTGCAGGCCTAGCGCTTTTCTTCACAGCTAGCAACCGCAGCAGCTGGTGTGGGTGGAATAGCGGAGAGTGAATGCAGAGCAGGAGCGCGCTCGGACATGTGAGGGCGCTCCCAATGCGGAAGTTCGCAAGAAAATTGACTGGTAAATACTTAGAAAACAGCAGAGGGCCCAAACAAAAAGATTTACTGGTAAAGAAGCTGCAGGAAGTTGAGAGTGATATGTGGAGAATTGGCATGATTAAAAAGTCCGCACTAAAGATCTATCGAACTTTTAAGCAGGAAATTGTCAAGGAAAGAATTTGTGATAATACTCGGGGTAGTTCTTTTCTGTTTGAGAACAGGACAAGAGTATTGTGAACCAAGACATATCGGGCCAAATACGAAAGGATAGACACGGTATGCAGTGCGTGTGGAGGGGAGGAAGAAACTGCCGAACACCCGATAATGTTCTGTAAAGGGCTTCACCCTATAGTTCAGGATGATGGCACAGAGTTTTTCAAAGATATTGGGTTTAAGGACAGGAAGGGAAAATAGACTTTAAGCGGGTAGAGTTAACTAAAAGGAGCTCATCTGATTGGGGGCCAAAGTCAAAACACGAGTGAAAACAAACCCTTCGCTGCAAAGTACGAGTCCTCAACCTCACTATTTAAAGGGGAAAAATTAATCTAGTTTCTGGTTCACTAAGTATTACGGTTTTGTGGCGTTAGCCACCACCCGATCTAAAGAGTGCAGCTATATCCATCCATCCATCCATTCATCCATCCATCCATCAATCCAACTGCCGCTTGTGTGAAGCCAGTGTAGGAGAGGGTACGTGAAGTGCTCTGCCACACCTTCTCTCACAGTTCGCTCTCTCTCCTCTCTGCGCCCCACTCTCCCATCCGCTCGCTCTTGCGTATATATGAGACGCATGCCTCACTCTCGCCCGCTTGGTGATGAATGTGTACATATAGTGTTACTGTACAAATGCTCGTCTCGTCATTATTCACGCCAATAAACTTGCTTCACCATGTATTTCCGGCGCGAGAAATGCATTCGCATCTTTCACTATTCCTTACGAACAGCTGGTGCAAATATTTTTGCAAAAGTCTCCATGTACACTGCCTTGTCATCGGCACCTATCTTAAGACCGCAGTAGTGAGCATTCAAATTATACAAGACTTCTGAGATTCAAGTGGCATAGCTTAAGAGCGCCACCCGTTTTTGTCTCGCTCGCCACAAGCTGCTGACGATTAATTGCGCAGCTCGCATTTCACTGTTATGTCGTGATTGACACTTCAGCGTCAGTTATAGAGGTTTCACGAATCAATCGCGCCTCGGATTTGCCATCTTGCTCACTTGGTGATTGCGGAACCACGAAAAATTTATCAGAGCTTCTTGGAACCCCGAAAAGGGGCTTACAGAACCTTTAAGTTCACCGGAAGCCGCTTTAACAGACTTAAACTTAAGATTTCGTCTGGTGTAAAGGAAATATAATTTGCCCTTTTATACTCCCGCCAGGAGAGTTTTCCGTTCGTGTGGGTTAGCTGCTGTTAATTTTAAATGCGAAGCAATTCTTGGTGAACTTCGGGGACTTTGAGCGTTTCTATCTATCTATCTATCTATCTATCTATCTATCTATCTATCTATCTATCTATCTATCTATCTATCTATCTATGTAGCCGCCTACGACTTTTAGCCCTCCTGGCCGTTTGGTGATGGTATCTGATACCAAACTTGGTATGACATACCATGGCTCTATGGCGAACATAACTGACTATTCTCAACATGAAAATCAAGATATGTATGTCGTAAATGTTGTGATTTACATGTCACGGTCTTGCTGTTCCCACGGTGGTTTCAATCGCATGATGTGTTGCAAAACTGGTATGGTGTGATACGACTGCATGGCGATCACAGGCGGCAGACCCTACCATCAAAATCATGACATGCCTGTCATGTAACTACATGACTACATGTCACACTCATGATGTGCTCGTGTCCATTTCGCTAGCTCTGCATATAACGAATTAGGTATTATGGCTCGTGAATGAATGTCGAAGGTATGTGACTCATGCAAACATGATAATCATGAGATGTCTGACATGTAACAACATGACTACATGCCATGCCCATGATGCACTCGCTGCCGTTTCACTAGCTTCACATGTATCAAATTCGGTATTACATGACGCCAACGAACGACATAGGTAAATCACACGTCTAAACTTGATGATCATGATATGAATGTCCTGTAACAACATGAGAACGTCCCACCCTCATATTATACTCCGGCCGTTTTGCTACCTCCACATATGCCAAAATTTGGTATTTGGTGACGTGAATGAATGACGAAGGTATGTGACTGGTGCAAACATCATAATCATGAGATGCGTGTCATGTAAGAGCATTATGCGTGTCATGTAAGAACATTATGAGATGCGTGTCGTGTAAGAACGTGCCACACTAAAGAGGCCAATACACTTCGAGGTGAACCGGCGCGCATGCGCCGGCATTTGTTTTATAGCGTTACGCCGGCGATGCCACGGCAGGCTTCGATATCGCCATAGTAGAGATCACTGGATCTGCCCACTGACCTTCATTGTGGATCTGTATACCATATATTCTAAGGCGTGCACCAAGCTGCGTTGCTTTGACGCATGCACGTTTGAGCGAACATGGCGTCCATTCGTCACGAAGAGAGGCAGACGTAGTGCTGTTCAAGAAATGCTGTCGGCGCGAAATGCAGCATGTCGCATTTCGCGCCGGTTCCCACCGGGTCGCGCCAACGGACGCTCGTCACACCGGTCGTCTCTGGTGTCACACCATAGAGTGCTCGCGTTTTGCTAGCGTGGCGTCACTGCTTCAAGCCTGCGCGTGCGTCAACGTTGCGTCGGAGTATATTGGGCCCATCATGACGCGCTGGCCGCCGTTGCGCTAGCTCCACGTGTACCAAATTCGGTATCAAGGGAAGTGAATAGACGAAGAAGGTATATGACATGTCCAAGCCTGATAATCATAATATGTGTTTCATGTGAAACGGCTCTCTGCGCAAGGACGACAACGAAGTGTCTATTTCATGGAACGCTTCTACCCTTGTCTCAAATTTTCTATTTGTTTTACCGCAAATTCTGGAAGCTGCTGCTCCCTCCTTGCGAGAATGGATGAAGAAGCCTCTCATGATTTCCGAGGTGGTCAACCGCTACGTCTGGCAGCGGCTAGGAAACGTGGCACCACCTCAAGTGGCACAGACAGCGAGGCAACGGAGCTCTATTCCGACGGTTTCGAGTCATCGGATGATGACTACACAGTCGTCATGAGCCGCAATGCAAAAAGAAGACTGCTACGAACGTCGTCGACGACGAGTATATCCACCGTGCAGGCTACCGCGCAGCGTTGGCCACACACTATACTCTTCATGGCTGTGGACCCTTCAGCCAACCTACGGCGGCTTAACAGGCAAGTTCTCTCTGCATACCTCGAAGGACTCGCTCCAAATGAAATTAAAGACGTCAGGATCAACTCACGGAAAAATATTCTGGCAGTTGATGTTCTACACCGTAGTGCGCTGCAAAGCCTTCAGAACATCTCGGAAATCGACAGAGTCACAGTTAAATCAGTGATCCCCACTGTCCGTAAGGGCAGTGTTGGCGTGATTTATGACGTGGACATTTACATTCCCGCTGACGATTTCCCAATCTTGATAAAGCCAACTACAGACGACATCCTCATCAAGCACATCACAAGGCTCGGTCAGTCAGGATGCCTGAAGATTGTTTTTGAGGGAGACAGTCTTCCCCCACACGTCAAATTGGGCCACGTTCGCCATCAGGTCCGTCCATACATACCGAAGCCCCTACAATGCTTCAGATGCTTCAAGATGGGACATGTCAAAGGAGTATGTACCAGCAATGTCGTGTGCCCGCGGTGTGTCGAACCTCATTCAGAAGACACCTGCCACGCAACTGCGTTCAAATGCTCCAATTGCCACGGCGCTCATAAAGCTTCGTCTAAAGATTGCCCACGAGTGAGAAATGAACGCGCGGTGCTGAAACGCATGGTGCGCGACAATTCAACGCACAGGGAAGCCGCTGCTACTGTCAGGCGACGTCGGCGTCACCACAGAAGATCATCACGCAACGTGGCATCTGCCGATAGGGACCCGTCATCTCAAGCAAGAAGAACTGGCCCCCCATCGTCAAGCTCTGCGAAGACGGATAGACCGAAAACAAAATCAGGGTCAAGACTCCCACCTCGTGAAGAGTGGCCATCCCTTCCACGAACACAGCCTGTTTCAGAGGTGCATCGATCCCCGCCAACCTCGATGCCATCACGAACCACTGATGAAAAGACAACTGAGGATCGCCAGGTCATCAACATGTTTCAGACCCTTATGAGCGCAATGCGCCTGCTCCTAAGCAACATGAACACCCCATCAGCGCAGAGCGCACTCCAAGTGCTGGACACTTTGAGTCCGGTGCTTGCAGCTCTAAGGTAAAACGATGGCTCGCAACATGTTATCCTTTCGCGAAGAGGTCATGAACGCATGTGTCCTTCAGTGGAATGCCAGAGGACTTAAAGCGCGTATGTCCGAGTTCCGGCAATATGTATTCACGAACCAGTTCTCCATAATTGTGATTTGTGAACCGAACCTGTCAGCCCAGATGAGACTGTCTGGATTTGAGTGCTTTATGTCTTCTACTCACGGAGAGCACAGCAAGGTCGTTGTGTTCATACGGCGTGACTAAACTTATGTTCATCACCCTGTACCTCCTGACGAAGAAAACGAGTACGTGTGCCTAACAGTAAAAAACAAGAAGACCACATTCACCATCATCGGAGCCTACTTACATGCATCAAGTCGTCTAGACCGAGAGCGCTTGCGCGGAATTTTGAAATCGACTCTCCAGCCATGGGTGATAGCTGGTGACTTCAATGCCCACCACTACTTATGGGGAAGCTGCAGGGTCAACACTAGAGGTAGACAGTTAGTGTCTTTCGCTTCTGAATGTGAACTTATCCTCGTGAATGACGGCAGCCCTACTTATCTGCGCGGATCGGCCTATAGCAGTTGCCTGGACCTCACTTTCGTCTCACGCTTGTTCACACGCAGAGTGCACTGGTTTTCGGATTTGGAAACAAGGGGTAGTGACCACATCCCAACATACCTGAAGATTGACGGCTTTCCAAGTCTCAAGTCCTCCAGAGCCGTCCAGTGCACCGATTGGGAAAAAAATACAAGTTAATCATGGAGGACTATGTTGGCGCCTCACCTTTCAACCTAGAGGACGCAATAAAGAGTGCGCTACAGTCAACGACGCGTTCGCTTCCGGTGAGCTCATCTCGCACTGATATGGACATTGATCTTGAGAAACTCCGAGCGATTCGTCGTCGTGCAGAACGACCTTATAGACGCACGAGGTAACTTGATGATCTGAGAGTGGCCAGACGCACACAAAAGAAAATACAGCGTCACACGGACAAGTTGGACAAGCAACGATGGGTATCTTTTTGCGAGTCTTTGGATCCCAGAAAGCCTCTGTCACTAATCTGGAGAACTGTCCGGGGTCTTCGTACAACCATTACTCAGCGCTACCCATTAAAATCTCTGGCACTTCACTTACGCTGCGCAGAGATTGATGTCGCTAATTCCTTCTGTTGAAGGATTGCCTGCGGCTCAAATTCAACTGGGACGAAAACGCCCGACTTTTCTGTATCCTCACGTGATCCCCGAATGGAGATTTCGTTTTTAATGGACGAACTAAAGGCTGCGCTTGCTTTGTGTAGACGTTCTTCAGCGCCAGGACCTGACGGCATCACTTACCGCGCTCTGTGTCACCTAGGAGATCAAGCTCGGCAGGCAATCTTGCAGCTGTACAACGACTCCTGGCAAACTGGCATGGTTCCACAGAAATGGAAGTCAAGTCGCCTGATTCCACTTCTTAAATCCGGCGAGTCACCCTTGAACATTTCCTCTAACTGCCCGATTGCCCTCGCGAGCTGTGTGGGAAAAGTTATGGAAAGGATGATTTTAACGCGTCTGGAATGGTATTTAGAGTTCTACGAAATATATCCAGATGCCATGTCCGGGTTCAGACGAAGCCGCTCGTCAATTGACAATGTAGTTCACTTGGTGACATATGTAGAACACCAGAAGGCCTGCAAACGGTTATCTGCTGCTCTGTTTCTTGACGTTAAAGGGGCCTACGACAATGTCACCCACAAAGCCATTCACAGCGCACTAGAAGGAGTGGGACTCGGTGGCAGGATATATACGTGGGTTCAGAGCTACCTACAGAATAGATCATTTCACATGCAGACAGAGAATGGCCCGACACCCGGGTATTACTGCAGCCTAGGAGTCCCGCAAGGCGGAGTGCTAAGCCCGACGCTGTTCAACCTAACACTCATTGAACTAGTTGGCAAGCAACCAAGCAGTGTACGACTTTCCATTTATGCTGATGACATCTGTGTGTGGACATCAGGTGTGACTCGACTTCAACTTCGCGCTCGACTTCAGAAGGCAGCATCAGTGACATCGTACCACTTACACAAACAAGGGCTTGAAATCGCAAATGAGAAGTGTGCAGTCGTGGCCTTCACCAGAAAACCAATGTCCGCTTACGGCATATCAATTACCGGCAGTTGGTGTCATGCAGCCGGAGTCACAGGTTCTTGGGAGTCGTAATCGAAAGTAACCTGTCTTGGACACCCCACGTAAACTACGTGAAAAAGCGGCTGGCTGCCATTTGTCACTTATTCAGGTTTCTTGCTGGGAAAAGTTGGGGAATGTCTGTCGAGTATGTTACAGCTGTTCAAGGTATTATTTATTAGATTCTTGCGGTACAGCCTACCTGTTATATCTAACGCGTGAAAAACGAACCTGCGTACAATCCAAAATATTCAAGCCCAAGCGCTTAGGATATGCCTTGGTTTACCCCGCTGTGCATCGACAGCTGAAACAATTGCCATTGCACAAGACTACTCAATCATGACGCACATCACAATTGAAACGATGCGTACGTACCTCAGGCAACATGCTAGGAATCCTTCCCACCACTTAGCAACCCTCGCTACTGAGTGGCCCTGCACGAAATTTAGTGCAATTTTCTGTGCTCATCGTGCGTCGTTTACGTCAGATTTTACGCCTGCTGAGAAACTGGTGTATCCTCTGTGGTGCCTGACACTTCCACAAGTACGTGTTTGAATTCCAGGAATACAGAAAAAATCAAATTTGCCTTCATCAGCCCTAAAACAATTGAGCTTGAGTCATCTGCACGAAATGTACAACAACCAAGTGCACATATACACCGATGGTTCAACCACCGCGTCTGGTTCTGGTGGTGCGGTGGTGATTCCAGCTAGAGGAATCACTCTGCGAATCAAACTGTCATATGTCACTACGTTCACAGCGGCAGAACTTGCGGCTTTGCGTGGCGCCATAGAGTACATCAAATCCCAAAGACCGAGTAAATGGGCTGTGTTTCCCGACTCAAAAACAGCACTACAGAGCATGCAGTCAGTCCTTCGACGAGGTTGCCATGAACAATTAACTTACGAAGTTGTCAAGCTCGTTCACCACATCACAGAATCAGGCCACGAGGTCAAGTTACAGTGGCTTCCTGGCCATTGTAGGATCAGTGGCAATGATTCCGCAGACAACGCGGCTCGCACATCGCACCAAGAAGAACACATCCTTCCGATTCCTTTGTCAAGGACTGACGCTGCAAAGCAACTTCGTCACCTGGCACGTAGTCTGAGCCTGCAGGATTGGAACACCCCAAGCATAAGACACACGAGACTATACCAAATAAACCCTCGACTGGAACTTCGACCTCCATCCGGTATTCGTCGACGTGAAGCTTCACTTCTTTGTCGCCTTTGGTTGGGGAGTTGCCTTCACAAAAGCATATAGAACCCTCATCGGATTGACCGACAATGCGGAATATGACGTCTGCTGCACCAAAGAAGACATCGACCATCTGATATGCCATTGCCCTCGATTAGCCTCTTAAAGACAGAAGCTTTCGGACGCATTGCGACAATAGGACGATCGGCCACTCTCTGTGCAGATGCTATTGGAACACCGTCATCGCCTTTCGTCGGCTCAAAAAGCAGTCAAAGCTGTCTTGTGCTTTTTGAGAACTACAGGCCTATGTGACCAGCTTTAACGTTTGTGTAGTGCCACCGCTGCATACGCGCCAGCCGATTGACTGACAATCCTCCTTTTTTTTTCCTTTTTTTCTCTCTTTCTTTTCTCTTTCCTTCTCTCTCTCTCTAATCTTTATGCCCCCTTCCTATTCCCCCAGCATAGGGTAGCAAACCGGGCATGTGCCTGGTTAACCTCCCTGCCTTCCCTCTTGTTGTTTACCCCCCCCTCATGTAAAACATGACTACATGCAACACTCATGGCGTTCTCACGGCCGTTTCACTATTACCACGTATACCCAATTTGGTGTTACGTGACGTGAATGGACGATGAATGTAAGTTACACGTCCAAATATGATAATCACGATATGAATTTTGTGTAAAACGTGACTACACGGTACGCTTCGCGCTTCGCATATCATTCATTCCCACTGTACGTGAGATCTGCGAATTTTTTTCGTATCCACTTTGTGACCCCCCAGTCCTTGTAAAACTCGGCAACACGTTGGCAGAATAAAAGCAAATAAATAAATAAATATAAAGAAAGTCAACTTCGTCAGAAACATCATGCAGAAATACGATGCCCCTATTTACCTTCCACCAGAAACCCACTATGCTGGACTCTCGAGCATCTATGACTCGCGCGTGCAGCGCACGAACGTTCGTTTTTACATGTGTGTGCCTCTTTTCACTTGATGGACATCACGCTGCTGAAATGTCTCTCCGAAGATTTCGCACCACGACGCCTCTTTCTGCCATTTATCAAATATGCCTTGGTTGCAAATACTTGCAACCAGTCATCCACGCATCGTTGCCGTGACATTGCAGATGTTGCCTTAACGGGGCAGGGTTGCTTCAACATTACAAAAACAATGCGTTCTGTTAGGAACCAAGCCAAAAGAAATTATTCAATTTCTGAAGTCCACTGCTGTGGCACGCATTCACCTGAGATGCTTGCCTCGCCATCAGCACATCCGAAGCTTCTTGTAACACACACAATCTGCTGAAGTGCGTGCTGGTATGAAATATTGTTAGGTGCATTTTGTATCTGGTGTGGATTTCATAGCACAGCTTCCCGCCATACAGCTGTTTAGTAGTTGAGGTGATGCACTTCTAAGCACAAAAACCATGTTCAAGTTTAAGCAAGGCCGTCGTATCTTCTTCCTTTTTCTTTTAAGTTCTGGTGCTTGAACCTAGACGTACATTTTCAGAGATATTTGTAGGAGTTTGCTTGTTAAGATTCTTACACTCGCCGCTGTTCATTTGTGGTGGTGAGTAAACTAGTTCTCATAGCTCTCGTTAGAGGCGCCACTGGGCTCTCTCTCGGCAGCGCTCTCTCCGGTGAGTCATGCAAGCTCAGCTCTGCCGCTTGGATGGTGCCGCGTGCTCTATACTCGGCGACAACTTTCTGTGGCAGCACAGCCGAAGCTACGTGAGCGGACCTTCTGGACATATTTGTTACTACGCCAAGTAGTCCACTTTCGTGTGACTTCGGTTTTGGTTTCACAAGCTCGTCCAACATGTACTTTTTTCACACGACCACCATGCAATAAATCTTACATTTATTTGGGACGACATAAAATCGATGGTAATTTTTAAAAACAATAATACAAAGCTTCTGCGAAGTGCCCAAATTTATTTCAAAAAACAAAACGTACGACTGAGCAGTTACTGGGAGGCTAGAACAATGCAAAGCCAAGAAACCAATTCCTAAATGTCAGTGCGTACTTGGTCAGCATTATTGTATTCCCTCTTCTAGAGACACAAAAACTTTCTGGAGACGCTCACGTTATTTTGTAGTGCACGTGAAGGCAACAATGGGAAGCAAAAATCTTGGCACCGATCAGTCATGAGCGGGCGTCTGACGTTCTTAAATCCAAGGGGGTGAAATGCAATCTTTACTCGCCCAAGAACGCTGTTTTTGCACCCTCAACAGGGTAATATGCATGAACGCGTCTGGACCCGCCGTGGTGGTCTTGTGGCTGAACTACTCGGCTGCTGACCCGCAGGTCGCTAGAACGAATCCCGGCTGCGGTGGCTGCATTTCCGATGGAGGCGGAAATATTGTAGGCCTGTGTGCTCAGATTTGGCAGCACGGTAAAGAACCCCATGTGGTCCGAATTTCCGGAGCCCTCCACTACGGCGTCTTTCAAAATCATAACGTGATTTTGGGACGTTAAACCCCACAAATCAATCCAAGAATGAACGCGTTTGCTACCCAGGCGAAACGAAAGCAATCACTCTCTCCGTAGACACTGACGGGAGTGGTGTTATGGTACGTGATTCTCAGCGTTATTGTATCAACAATATCAGGTACAGAAACAGTTTCCAATCGCGCTTTTTCCTTCCATGCAGTTGGTTTTGCTGAAGACTGGCAGGTCGCCGGTGTCACTTCAAGGCTGCTATAGTGAGTGATTAGAGTCTCACTTTAGGTCATTTTTTGCACCCCTCACCACCTAGAGAGGGCGCTAGTGCCAGCCCAATATGATTGTCGTTTGGGGGATCGTGCAGCTGCACGATCCCCCAAACGTCAAATGTCAGCGTGCAGCTGCCGCTGGTACTGTGGCTAGATTACGGAAGTGTGATGAACACGCCGTCTAGTGCGTAACACCTTGGGAGGAAACCGCCAGATGGCGCTGGCACACGTTTGCACGTGTGCAGTTCAGTTCGGACAGGCACGGTGGATGGACGTGTTTTTGTAGCACTTATTACATTGTACGGCTTTTCCGGGGGTCAGTCACCAGATGTTTACAAGTTTGTGCGTGTGTGTGTGCTTGTTGCTCTGTATTTCTTTCTCTTGCCACCCTGTTGGGGAGGCGCACGTATATTGAACACACAATTTTTTGTAGTAGAGCCTAGACTTTCTCTTCTGCGTATGGCAGGGATCGTGTTTTGTAAATATCGAGTAGAACTAGTCATAACGACAATTGATGTCATAACGACATGGGTAAAAAAGCTTTGAAATGTTCAGAACGCGGGGTAAGTTTGAAAATGAACCCAAGTGCAGAAGCAAATGAGAGGAGTCTGGCGCGAAGTGTAGGCAATGTGAGGTCGAGAAAAAATGAAGAAAACGATGGTTGCCCAGAGTGAACTGCTGTTGAGAATCACCGAGCTGGAGACTGCGTTGGCGACAGGGCAAGAAAAAACCAGGGCAATGCGAGAAAGGCTGCAGTCCGCCAAGGAAGCACTAGCCGAGGTGAACAAAGGAGCGGCCGACGGAGAGAACAGTAGGGCACCAGCAACCAGAACGGCGGAGAAGAAAGAACTAGCAAGTTTGGAAAATACAGGTTCAGCCGGTTCAACTGTCGCAAGGCCCAGCTTCCGCGAAGTAGTGGTGGTGCTGGGAGGGGACAAAGAAGCTGGCGTCACAGGTGCAAGTAATCCCCAGGTGCAGGACGCACCAGCTGACAACTCACAGCATGTGATAATTGCTGGGGACTCGAATTTAAATCGATGCGCACAAGCAATCAAAGAGATTGTAAGAGGTGACAAGAGGGTTGCAGTAGGGACGTTCCCAGGATGCAAGCTGGAAGCAGTCATGAGGCAAGCGAGCGCGAAACTCAAAACTACAGCTGATAGAGGAAACCTCGTGATAAGTTCAGGTGGTTTAAACGATGTCTTAAATGAATATATGGCAGGAATAGCGACCACACTGGCGAAAGGGGTAGATGACATGCGCGCCACTTCTCCTCAGGTACAGGTAGTTATATGAACGATACCGGAGGTACCGGTGCGAGAGGGCAACCTGCCAAGAGCGGTTGTCAATGCAAAACAAGAGATATGGTGGATTAATGGAGAGAAAGGCTTTGAGGCAGTGGAAATAAACAGAGAGGTGCATAGGTGGGGTGGCTTTCAACGAGACAGAATTCGCTTCGATGAGCGGATAGGTCATAAGGTGGGTTGGTGACTTGCAGAATGCGCAAAAGGTTTTTTTGGAGCCACGCGGGCCCTTCGGGGTGCAGGATAGCTAGTAACGGGGAAAACAACCATGAAGACTCTTTGACAGGTGGTATGGACAGATACGACTCCAAAGTGGCACCAGTATCTAAATAGGTAGAGTCCGGGAAATAAATAGACGTAGCCACGAACGCCGAGCCAATTCAGACATAAGGTACATTAACATGCAGGGTTTCAGGAACAGGCTGAAGTGGGAAAATATAGAAGAACAGCTAAGAGAGGAAAGGCCGAAGGTATACGATTTTGTAAAAACACAGTTTAGGGACATGGAACAACCCCCTAACAATCCGGACTACGCGTGGGAATATTGTAATAGAACAGACGGCAGCAGAAGGGGGGTTGTCTTGGGGCTTTCATTCATAAAAGTACAGACTGGCAAAGGGTCAGGCAGGAGTGCAAGATACATTTATGGCTAAAAGGGAACGTGGCGGGGCAAATGAAACTCCTTGATGTGGTGTAATTGTGGACGGGAGCAAATGCTAGAGAGGAAAACCAGGCAATGGTAGAGTGTATATCAAAGGACATTCAGGAGTTAGGAAAGAGTGCGAGATAATTATACTAGGAGATATGAATGCGCACATAGAAGATATAGATGGGTTACCGACCCAACAGGGCAAATAACATGGGAGGTAGGAAGGCTGCAGTCGACGATAGATTACGCAGTGATGTCACTTAGGATGTATGATAAGCTCAAGGGAATGCACATAAATGAAGGTGGCTCCAGAAGTAATATTAGTGATCACAAACGTATCAAGCTAAGTTTTGGAAGAGCAGTGAAAGTGGGTAGGAGACAAGATGAGCAACTACAGAAAACGTTTGTTCAAAAAATCCAATAGAAAAAGCTACTAAAAATTGGGAAAGTAATCACTGATGATAAAAACAGTGTGGCCATACACGAATCTAATTAGACTGTTTGAGCTAGAGCTTTCTAAGGCACGTGACAAGTCACCCAGGAAAAGAAGACACCAACACAAGAGTTGGTGGTTGAGGAAGTTAAGAGAGCCATAGCAAAACGTCAGGAAGCCTCTAGGGAACACAGACATGTTAAGCAGCAGGGTGAACCGACAGATGATGTTGGAAGAAATTGGGAAATCTTTCTAAGCTGTTGAAGGGATGCATCCCTTCTGATCAATGAAAAAAATTAGAAGAAAGGGAGCTCAGTGGCTGGCAGAAGTACATAAAAAGCTGAGAAAGGAAAATGCTGAAAAGAGGGTTTCTAGCAGTACATCAACAGGCCCAGATGGCATTCCAATTATGCTAATAAAGACATTGGGTCCGAAATCTAAAGACACTCTGAGAGAGGCATTGAGCAAAACAATAATCGATGGTGAAGTCTCTGATGGATTGAAACTTAGCAGGATGAGCATGATCTATAAAGGAAAGGGGGACAAAGCTGACATAAACTACCGTCCTATAACAGTGACATCAGTGGTCAACAGGCTGGCGATGCAGATTATAAAGGAAAAACTGGAGGCATGAATACAGAATGAGAGGGTGCTGGGGGAACTGCAGAATGGGTTTCGGAAACACAGGAGGTTGGAAGACTGACGCAGCGCATCGAAATAGCAGAAAAGGAACACAGGCCCCATTGGGTAGCAGTTTTGGATATCAAGGGAGCATACGATAGTGTGATTCAAGAGGACTTTTGAGGAATATTGGACACACTAGGTGTGGAAGATGGCGTCACTGATTTTTTAAAGGATCTCTATAAAGGTAACAAGGCAGTTATAAAGTGGAAAAAAGGTATCCAAGCCTACAGAAGTAAAACGGGGGCTTAGGCAGCGGTGTACTCTGTCACTCTTGCGATTCTTGATGTACCTACAAGGATTAGAGGCCAAATTAGAGGGAAGTGGACAGGGCTTCAACCTCTCTTTCATCAAACAAGGAAAATTCTTTGAACAGGCACTACCAGCATTGATGTAAGCAGATGATATAGTGCTAATGGCTGACAACAAGGCAGATTTGCAGAGATTGATTTACATATGCGGTAATGAGGGAGAAGGGTTAGATTTCAGATTCATTAAGAAAAATATCAGCAGTCATGATTTTTAATGACAATGAAGGTAGTGAGCTTAGAATACAGGAGGTTATTCTAACGATTAAAGATAATTACAAATATCTAGGCGTATGAATAAGCAATGGGGACGAGTACCCAAGAGAACACGATTTATACGTGACGACTAAAGGTAACAGGAATGCAGTTGTGATGAAAAACAAGGCACTGTGGAAACAGAATAGGTATGAGGTTGTCAGAGGAATATAGAAATGGGTCATGGTTCCTAGCCTGACGTTCGGCAATGTGGTCTTGTGCATGAGATCAGAGGTTCAAGCTAGATTAGAAATTAGGCAACGTGGAATAGGTAGGCTTGCCTTAGGAGCACAAGGGAATACACCAAATCAGGGAGTACAACGTAATATGGGATGGACAACATTTGAGGGCAGGGAAGCTAGCAGCAAGAAAAAATTTGAGAAGCGATTGAGAGAAATGAGGGGAGCAGCGATGGGCTAGGAATGTATTCAGCTACTTGTACATGAAGAATATCGATACAAAATAGAGGAAACAAGGAAATTGACTAGCTTATACTTAGAAAACAGCAGGGGGCAAAACCAAAAAGTAATATTGGTTAAGAAGAAGGTGAACGAAGCAGCGACCGATATGTGGAGAATTGGCATGATTAAGAAGTTTGCACTAGAGATCTCTTAAACTTTTCAGCAGGAAATTGCCAAGGAAAGGATCTATGATAATACTCGGAGTAGTTCTCTACTGTTTGAGGCCAGGACAAGAGTACTGCGAACCAAGACATTTCGGGCCAAATACGAAACGGTAGACACCGTATGCAGTGCATGTGAATAGGAAGAGGAAACTGCTGAACACTTGATAATGTTCTGTAAAGGGCTTCCCTTTTGGTCCAGGATGGTGGCGCAGAGTTTTTCAAAGCACTGGGGTTTAGGGACTGGTAGGGCAAAATAGACTTTAAGCGGGTAGAATTAACTATAAGGAGGTTATCCGATTGGTGGCTAAAGTCAGGGCACGAATGAAAATTAAACCCTTCACTGCAAAGTACGAGTCCTCAACCTCACTATTTAAAAGAAAAAAAAATGAATCTAAATTTTAGTTCACTAAGTATTACGACTTCGTGGCATTAACCACCGCCCGATCTAAAGGGTACAGCCATATCAATCCATCCATCCATCCACGTCACCCAAGGCAGCGATGCGCTGCGCAGAGACGGGAATCAACCACGCGCGCGGGAAATGTGAAACATTTAAAATATATTTTTCTTTGCTCTTGCAAGGTCTCAAATGACGACCGCGAAGATATGTTGGTTAGCTTTCAGAAAACAGGATGCCTACGTGGGTGCGCGACTAAACAGAAATTTTGTCAGGTCGACAGTATGCCGAAAGTGAGCGCTTCACGGCAATGAAACATTTGATCGATATGAAGTCGTAGGAGACTGGAACGATGAACTCAGTTGTGAACCAATTTCTTGCAACACCTCCATGGCGAACCATCATTTCCTCATGCACTAATCTGTAAATAAAGCCCCGTCATTCATAACGTCCTACTCAAAGACGAGAATCACGAGCGGTATCTGTATGAAATCCTTTTATTTTGTGCACACAGGTCATACAAAGCCTTTCCGAGTAGTGACTCACTATCTCCTTACAACAATGCATTCTTAATAGTTGGTTGCTCCCTTCTTCATTCCCAGGAAAAAAAACGTTTTATAGTTCACAAGCGATCCAAAGAACATTGGGCTGCAAGCCTAGGTGATGCGCCTGAGCTTCAGGTACTTCCTCTTTTCACGGGAAGATGCGCACTCCTTGCGAAGTACCTTTGTGTAAAAATGCAAACGGATGAGCAGAAAAAACTTGGTTACTTGATTAGTGAGGCTCCGACCATGTGGGGCGCAGCCCAGAGTGACACTTTTTTTTCAGGCAGGAAACAAGCTTTTCGAAGCTGTGACTGTGAAGCTCGTTGTAGCTAAACAACCTTGAATAAGTGGTTTCAAGGGCGTCTACAAATGCGAAAAGCTTCTCTGAAAAGCCTGTTCACAGCCTTCTGCGCAAGGGGGGCAAAGGGGGCTGACCACCTGGGAGAGGGGCGCTAAATCTGTTCTATACAATGACTAGGCAGCGGGGCACTGTTTAGTCATCTAAAAGGGGGGCGTAAACTCTGCTTCATACACTGATTTATAAGGAGGAGGCGCCCTGCAATGAACCTTTGCCCCCCCCCCCCTTAACAGCAAGCACGCGTATGGGCTGACCCCTTTCAATGGAGACAGTTTTGTCATTCACAGTGTGCTCGAGGTGCCGCAAGATGGACATCTCGCCGAAGTGCAGCTCGCACAAAGCCAAGTTTACTTCAAGCAGCTTGTCAGCGCATGGGATCGCTCTCCACCACTGCGCTAAGAGAGCTTCGTCCTTAGGAACACCAAACAACGCATGCTTCTGTTTAGCTGACTTGTAGCCTGTAGTGAATGCCGCGATGAAGCAATGACTTTGTTTTCGTGTCATGAGAGTGCATACAGAAGCATTGGTGTCAGAGTGCCACCGCAACTAAAAAAAGCAGGACGAACGCACCTGTCGAAACTGTCGGAAACGTGCAAACAACGTTGGATGGATGGATAAACTAATGTGGCTGTAACCTTTAGATCGGGCGGTGGCTAACGCCACCAAGTCGTAATACTTAGTGAACCAAAAACTAGATTTATTTTTTCCCTTTAAATAGCGAGGTTGAGGACTTGCAGTGAAGATTTTACTTTTCACTCGTGTCTTGACTTTAGCCACCAATCAGATAACCTCCTTCTTGTTAATTCTACCCGCTTGAAGTCTATTTTGCCCTCGATGTCCCCCAACTCCAGTGCTTTGAAAAACACTGCGCCATCGTCCTGAGCTACAGGGTGAAGCCCTTTACAGAACATTATCATGTGTTCGGCAGTTTTCTCTTCCTCTCCACACGCACTCCATATCGTGTCTACCCCTTCGTATTTGGCCCGATATGTCTTGGTTCGCAATACTCCCGTCCTGTCCTCAAACAGTAGAGAACTACACCGAGTATTATCATAGATGCTTTCCTCGGCGATTTCCTGCTTAAAAGCTTGATAGATCTCTAGTGCGGACTTCTTAATCATGCCAATTCTCTACATATTGGTCTCACCTTCTACATTTCTTCTTTACCGCTAATATTTTTTTGGTTTGGCTCCCTGCTTTTTCTAAGTATTTGCCAGTCAATTTTCTGGTTCGCTTCCTTCATTTTGTATCGTCATTCTTCATGTAAAAGTAGCTGAATACCTTCCTAGCCTATCGCTGCTCCACCATTTCTCACTATCGCTTCTCAAATTTTATCTTGCTGCTAGCTTCCCTGCACTCAAATGATGTCCATTCCATATCTCCGTGTACTCCCTGATTTGGTTTACTCCCGTGAGGTCCTCAGGCAAGCCTACCTATTCCACGTTGCTTAATTTCTAATCTTGCTTGCACTGCTGATCTCATGCACAAGGCTGCATTCCCGAATGTCAGACCAGGAACCATGACCCCTTTCCATATTCCTCTCACAACATCATACGTATTGTAATTCCACAGTGCCCTGTTTTTCATCACCACTGCATTCCTCTTTCCTTTAGTCGACTTGTATATTTCGTGTTCTCTTAGATCCTCGTCCCCATTGCTTATTCATACGCCCAGATATTTGCCTTTATCCCTTATCTCTAGCGTGATCTCCTGTATTCTAAGCTCACTACCATCACTATCATTAAAAATCATGACTGCTGAATTTTTTTACTGAATATGAATTCTAACTTATCTCCCTCATTACAGCAGATGTCCATCAATTTCTGCAAATCTTTCTTGTTTTCGGCCATTAGCACTTTAATATCTGCGTACTTATTGCTGGTAGTGCATGTTCAATTAGTTTTCCTTGTTTGACGAAAAGTAGGTTGAAGCCCAGTCCACTCCCTGTAATTTGGCCTCTAATTCTTGTAGGTACATCATGAATAACAAGGGTGACAGAGGACACCCCTGCCTAAGCCCACGTTTTACATCTGCAGGCTTCGGTACCTGTTTTTCCCACTTTATAACTACCTTGTTACCTTTATAGATATCTTTTAAAAGCTTAGTGACTCCATCCTTCACAACTAGTGTGTCCAGTATTCCCCACAAGTCCTCTTGAACCACGCTATCGTGTGCTCCCTTGACATCCAAAAAGGCTAGCCACAGGGGCCTGTGTTCCTTTTCTCCTGTTTCGATGCACTGCGTCAATGAGAACAGATTGTCTTCCAACCTCCTGTGTTTCCGAAACGCATTCTGCAGTTCCCCCAACACCCCGTCATCCTCTATCTTTGCCTCCAGTCTTTCCTTTATAATCTGCATCGCCAGCCTGTAGACCACTGATGTCACTGTTGTCACGCTCATGATGCTGCGCTCGCCTCCGTTTAGCTAACGTCACATACACCAAATTTGACATTATGGTACTTGAATACATGAACAAGGAATGTGACTAGTGCAAACATGATAACCATGAGATCTGTGTCATGTAACAACATGACTACATGCCCCGCTAATTATGCGCTGGCGGCCATTTCACTAAGTTCACTTATACCAAATTTGGTATTGCTGAACATGAATGGATGACCAATCTACGATACTTGTGCAAACATGATTAACATGAAATGCGTGTCATGTTACAATATTACCACATGCTACACTCATGATGCGCTTGCGGCTGTTTCGATAGCTTCGCATGTACGAAACTCGATATTACGCGACGCGAACGATCGACATAGGTAAATGACACATACATACATGATAATCACGGCATACGTATTAATCAAGAACATGACTACATGGCACACTCATGATGCACGCGCGGCCGTTTCACTATTTTTGCAAATGCCAAATTTGGTATTACGTACGCCAATGAAGGACGAAGGTATATGACTGGTGCAAACATGATACTCATAACATGTGTGTCATGTGAGAACATGACTACATGTCACAGTCAAGGCGCCAATACATTTCGACGTGTCGCGCTGAGCGTGTTCACCAGCGTTCATTTCGTCGGGCCATGCCTGCATTGCCACGCTAGACACCGATCCTGCCATATACTCGCAGGCGCACGCCGTGCAGCGTTGCTTCGACGCAGGCGCGTTTCAGCGCGTCCGGCATCCCTCCGTTATGAAAAGAGGGAAACGCAATGTTGTCTGGGTAACGAATCGGTGCAAAATGCAGCATCTCGCTTTTCATGCAGATTGCCATCGGGCTGCACCGACGGACGCTGGTCGCACCGGTCGCGCCCGACGTCACACTATTGAGTGCTTGCATTTTCCTAACGTAGCGTCACTGTGCCCCGCGTGTACGTGCGTCAACACTACAACGGAGTAATTGGGCCTTTCATGATGTGCTCGCGGCCGTTTTGTTAGCTCCACATATACCAAATTTGGTGTTACGTGCCGTCACTGAACGACAAAAGTATATCACTGGTGCTAATATGATAATCCTGACACGCAAATCAAGTAAGAACGTGACAACATACCTCGCTCATAGCGTGCTCGCGGTTGTTTCGCTAGCGCCACATATACCAAATTTGATATCACGTGACATGAATAGATCACGAAGGTAAACGACACATCAAAACATTATAATCATGACACGAAAGTCATGTATGGCATCACTGACCTCCACCTCGTAACGTTGTACTGATATTAAAGTAACACATCAACCTTTCTCATACGAGCTTCGCATATCATCGATTCCCACTGTACGTGGGATCTGCCAACATTCTTTCTTTCGCTTGCGACAGGAGCGCCCCCTGTAACACGCCACTTGCTCCAGTAGAGAGAGGAGCAAGCTGCGCAGATCAAAAGAAGGCTGTACGTTTGCGAAGGTATTCGCGACTCCACCAATTCATGCGGCACCTAGCGGCAATATGGGCAAGCTGCGTACTGAGGTCCAAACAGCCCAAGTGCCAGTTTTATACGGTACGAACACTGGTAGGATGATGCCGCCCATGAAGAAAAAATTGGCAGCATATCCGCGGGGTGAATGTTGGAGAGTGGGGCGAAGCATCCGTCCGTCCATTCGCTCTTGCTTCCGTTCGTGCATGCGTTCGTCTATGTGACCGTTAATGCGTCCATCCGCCCAGCCGTGTGTGCGTCTGTTCGTGCGTCCGCACGTCCATCCGCGCGTCCATCCTTGCGTTCGCCCATGCATCCGCTCCTATGTCCGTTCATACGTCCATTCATTCGTGCAGCCATCCGTGCGCCCGTCCATGCATCTGTCTGTGTGTTCGTTTGTCCATCTAGTCAATACTCCGAGTACCACCATCTCGCATCTTTATATCATATATTCTACATATAGAAGCACCACCATCCAGCGGAAATTGCAAGGAATAAACGAGAGGTGGCACACGCACATTTTCTTACGGCTTGCGCTTCGTGTCTACTTCCCACCTTTAACCCCCTCGAGTGCATGGTATATACTAGTTCACTGTATTCATGGCACTGCCGCCCAACGCTCGCTAAACCTTTCTAAAACCAAGGAGGTTACGCGCAGCAAGCATAACGTTGCAACCCTTTCTTGTCAGATAGTGCTCAATGTACATGCCAATTGCTGCTAATGAGGAATGAGAGACGGGAGAATTCGGCTTTTAGTTAACGCGCACGCTGCGAATATATTATTGTGCAACAACGCACATGAGAAATCTCCCACCGACACCACCTTTCAAGTCAAAACGTAAAACTGCTTACGCACTACGACGAGGGACGAACGTATGCCACTTTAAGGAGCTTCGCCCCTGAAAAAAATGGTCAAGCAGATTTCTTCTTTCCCGGTGATGCAACAATGTAAAGTTGTTAACTCGAAATTATTTAATGACCATTGTATCCAGTGACTACAAGTCACTGCGGCACCCGAAGTATGTTAAGAAATTTCAGAGACGTGGTGCGCCATGTGCATTACACACGGGACGCAACCACTTCAAGAACACCACTCGCGCTAGCGGGACCACTGGTGTCGACTACAATAAGATGCTCCGCGTCAACAACCCGCACCCCTTCTACAACGCAGCGTGAACTGCAATCAAGATGCAGAAAACTCAATATTTCTGTTATTGACAGCGGACACGGTGACCTCCGTGAATCCGGTATGCTGCAACTCCGCAGCGCCCTCTCAAGTTCATTTGAGTTGCAAATAGGGGCTGTAACACTGCTTACGTTTGGCACGCTTCCTTTCTCTTTCCTGGGAGCTCACTCAGTGAACACCCTTCGTTACCGCTCTGCAGCATGTCCCTCCGAGAAAGTCAAGGCAGCAGCGAGGTCGGCTCGCAACGCAGCAGTCATTCGGGCTCGTCGTCAAGACCTTGCGGGGAGAGCCTAGGAGACCGAAGCGAACAGGGTTCGCCGCTAAGCAATACCGAAGCTGTGGGCCAACGAAGCCGAAGCAGCACGGGCTCACCAACAGGCGCACTTTGCAGTGAGTGTGCGTTAAGCAGAAACAGCATGAAGCAGCACGGAGCGGCACAGGCGCGAGATGCAGTGGCCAAGCGCCTGAAGTGATCGCCACCTGAGTTTAACGGAGCGGACGCCCTCTTCAAGCGTACTTTCTCGACAATAAGTTCAGCCGCAGCTGCAACTTGCGTGGCCGCTTGTCGTTCCACAGTAACTTGACCGCAACCTGCAAGCATCCGCAACGAGTAGACCCTGTGTTTCCGCCATCGCAGTCCTTCAACGAAAATTTCCTGTCGTTGCCACATCATTGACCCCGCCTTCAGGCTACTCTTGAAGACACGGGTTTTCGCGGCGAAAAGTTCTTACCATGAGTGTTAAGCACCAACGCCGCATAGGTGGTAACCTCACCCATAAATAAACTCAACCTGACTCACTCAGACTCAGATCGAGCCCTAATTCTGAGTGACTCCGTGTGAATAGTATTGCAGTGAGATTGAATCCAAGCGAGTTTGGTTGAATAAAATGTTAATGAGTGTGAGCCCATGTTAGTCCAAAGTGCAAAATATAATTCTTCAGTGAGTCTGGGTAATCTTCACTTCCGTTTGTCGACCTAAGGTCCTATCTAGTCTTCGTGAGCATTACTACCAGCCTTACATAAATTCACGTATATATTAACGTCTGCCCACACGTATTTCAAAGCAGGGTCGTTCGTGCATTGTTTCCATGTTTATTAGGTAGAGGCGTGAATTACTTATGAAGTTAACTTGACCCTACGCCACCAACTTTTTCAGAGAATTTCGTGATTATCATACCTTTTGTTATCTACTCTTCAAAAAATGGGTTCGAAAGCGCTCAGAAATTGTTTTCGAAGATACCATGTGAAATGGCCCCAAGAAGAGCACTGATTACGTGAGATATTGGTGTTAAAAAGCATTGAGAGCACTGTCGAACAAGCTAATTCTAGGCTGACAGACTCATGAGTCAACTCACTCGGACTCACTCATACTCAGACCGAGCCGTGGGTGAGTGAGTCTGGGTGAGTAATATTTTTGTGTGTTTGAGTACGGTGAGTCTGACTGAAAAACATTTTCGTGAGTCTGAGTCTGAGTGAATCTATCTGAGAAACATTATCGTGAGTCAGATCTTGGGTGCGTCGAAAAGTCGAAATATATTTCATGAGTGAGTGAATCTGAGTGAGCTGCACAAGTTTCGCCGATCTATGAGCACCAGCACCGATATCCTCCCAGGCCCTTTCACCTGCTTGCTCTCTACCCCTTTGACGCAGAACTGTTAGCTCCACATCTGTCTTTTATGAGCGCCAGGCGTTTGACTCACAGCCGCACCCAGCCCAGCAAAAAGAGGCAGCTGGTTAACGTGCCGATCGACGTGGTCAAAACTGCGCACTGCCTGATTCGTAACGCACCTGACGCCAGCGGGTATGACGCACACATCAAGTGCCGGATTATTGACAAGCCTTCCTACAGAAGACGCGTCAAGAAACGCGACGTGCATCTTCGAGCGAGCTCCTCTAACCTCATTGACTTTGTGGATGTGACCGTAAATACTTTCTTGTCGATCACTGGATAAACTTTATCTACCAGAATTTTCAGCAAATGTCCATACTGAGCGCAACCATAACGCAAAGTAACGTTATTTTCTATTCATTGCTATCTACATGATGGCGTATGAGGTGAAACAGTTTGATGCAATCGCGTGCTCAAATAGAACAGACTGATCTCGCAAATGCGATGCAGTTTTGTTCCAGAGATGGCAAGCCGTCTAAGCATTTTTATGGAGCAATTAGCTTTTTTTAGAGAGCGGGAGGGGGTGGAAGCGCAAAAGAAATTTGTTTTATTTGATCAGCGCACACCACTCCATTCGACAACAGTCATGTTTGCTGAACAGTGTGACGGCGCAGTTTTTCGTTTGACGCACAAAGGGCATTTTAGATGGCTTAGTCGGTATACTTACCACTCATGTCGACAAGAGCAATGCTTTTCTACAGAGTATGGCAACGCTGGAACAACCTGAGGGTACAATTCGGCTATCCAAGAATGCCCCATCATCAAACAGTAACTCTTGCATTCTTTTCCTTTCTGCACAGATTTCTCTGTGCCGCAACACAATTACCTGGGGCTATGTGGTCACATCACGGTCGTCATGAATGATGTATGGGGACGGGATACTTAGCGGACAAACTGTAAAGAAACGAAAGTGGCTTACCTGCTTTAGCTATAGCGGGTGCATAAGACTCGTGCTGGGCTGCAGTAAATCTCAGATGTCGGCAATACGGTGCATCGAGCAAAAGAGAGGTGACTTGGGCTGGTTGGTATCGCATTTTTCAAATAACAGTACTTTCTTTGCGCGAAGGGAACGTTTCGTGCTCAGTGTTTTATCTCAGTTCTTTCTGAAAGTGCACCTACTCGCCTATTCTGTCCTATTTGTCTTCTTTCTGAAATGTGCGCTCTGTCCTATCTCTCTCATTTTTGAAAGGTTCCCAGCAAACTAAGATTGTATATTTCTTTCAAAAAGGTGCATGCGGAATAATAAATTACAAGTCTCATTTAGGTAATTCTTTATTCACATATGTATCATCTGAAGGGTACACTGGATAATAAAGTAGAGGCAGCCTTACTAAGTGGTTAAGGGTGCTTATAGGAAACTTGTTTGCCTGCATGCAATTTCTCAAACGCACTGAGACTTACATCCGCAAATAACAAGGCGCTATAGAGGCCCATTGATTACGAGAAGGCGTTCGATTCAGTAAAAATATCAGCCGTCATGCAGGCACTGCGGAATCAGGGTGTCGATGAAGTATATATAAACATCCTGGAAGAAAACTACAGGGGATCAACTGCTGCCATAGTGCTTCATAATGAAAGCAACAGAATACCAATGAAGAAGGGTGTAAGGCAGGGGCACATAATTTCCCCAATGCTATTTACCGCATTTTTACAGGAGGTTATCAGAAGCTTAGAATGGGAACAGTTAGGGATAAGAGTTAATGGAGAGTGCCTTAGTAACCTGCGCTTCGCCGATGACATTGTATTGCTGAGGAACTCAGGAGATGAATGGCAACTCATGATTACGGAGTTAGACAAGGAGAGCAGAAAGGTGGGTCTTAAAATTAATCTGCAGAAAACGAAAATAATGTACAACAACCTCGGAAGAGAGCAGCTCTTCGAGAGAGGTAATAGTGCACCTAAACTTGTAAAAGACTATGTCTACTTAGGGCAGGTAATAACCGTGGAGCCGAACCACGAGATTTAGGTAACTGGAAAAATAAGAACGGGGTGGAGCACATTTGGCAAGCACTTTCAAATTATGACAGGTAGATTGCCACTACCCCTTAAGAGGAAGATATATAACAGCTGTATCTTGCCGGTACTTAGCTACGGAGCAGAAACCTGGAGACTTACAAAGAGGGTTCAGCCTAAATTGAGGACGACGCAGCGAGCAATGGAAAGAAAAATGGTAGGCGTAACATAAATAGACAAGTAGAGAGCGGAGTGGATTAGGAAGCAAACGGGGGTTAAGGATATCATAGTTGAAATCAAAAAGAGAAAATGGACATGGGCTGGGCATGTAGCGCGTAGACAGGATAACCACTTGTCAATAAGGGTACATAACTGGATTCCCAGAGAAGGCAAGCGAGTTAGGGGGAGACACAAGATTAGGTGGGCAGATGAGATTAAGAAGTTTGCGGGTATAAATTGGCAGCAGCAAGCACAGGACCAGGTTAACTGGTGGAACATGGGAGAGGCCCTTGTCCTGCAGTGGACGTAGTTAGGCTGATGATGATGATAGAGGCCCACACGTTTGATGTTTGTATTGTCATGTGAAGATATTGTTTTTATTCTGAAAGCGAAAGTAATAAACAAAAGAAGGTCACTATACTCACTTGACTAAACACAACTTTGACTGACAGACTGCCTACAAATGATGCCAGGCAACTGTGTGTCAGGTAAATGTGTAAGGTTAGTCTCGCGTCGACTAAGAACGTGCACTAAAAGTTCGCTGAAACACTCTGCATGTTTTATATCTAGGCTGCATAACGCCTCGTAAGGTGATTTTTCAAATCTAATATTTTTTACAAGTAAAAAAGGTAATCTTTGTTCACAACAGCCTAAAGCAGTGAATTATACAATTTTCAGAGAACAAGATTCATGCCGAAAACTGATTCTTTCTCTTTGGGCAGTTTAATATATATGTCTGACTTTACTACGATAACTTTCTCGTTATAATTTGTATTTTTTACCACTGATTTGTGTTAGCGTACAATGTGAAAAAAAGGTAGAGGATCCTTAGGCTACGCCGTTAGATGTTGAACTCAATATTGATATGCAGTCCATAGTGAGCACTTTCAACACTTAGTGCATACTTTTTATTTCTTGATGCTACCCGAGATGTTTACATTGTGAATTGCAACATTGTAAGTAGAAAGTGGCTTGTGTCAATCAATCTTTCGCTTATGGCTGCATTCTATGTAATAGGTAGCAGGCGTTAAACTTTATTCATTTGAAATCTTTTTGAACTTGCTATGCACCCACTACGTAACCTTGAGAGAATAGGCACAGTAGCGTGTGTTCCTTTTTAGTAGGTGGCTTTAGACCACGAAATTATGGTAAGCACAAGTTTTGACAACTATGTTGATGCGATTGTACCACACATTATTACTGATACAAAATTTTGCATTGTGAAGCATAATACAGATGATAAATATTGTATTGCAAAGCATGTATAAAGGACGCCTGTGTTTGTATTGTATGAAAGTTGCCTTCCAAGGTTTCCAAGTTATTTTCCCTGTATTCTCAAGCACGCACGTAGTTGTGTAGTTGAACACCTGTTTACCTTGCAAACGACCCAGCTTCGATCGTCAATGAGGCCCATAATTTTCCATTATTTATTTTAAGTGTATCTTCCTGTATTTATCGGTCACCCACACGTTGATTATTTTCGTTCACACCCAACGACGCCGACGCAAGAATTTCCGCGAAACGAGCTATTTACCGCTATCGTGTTGAAACAAGTGTTTCAAGCGTATTTTGATGTTTTCTCAGGATATACTCATTTAGTGACAACAGTGACATAGCTTGCCTATTCCTAAGCAGTAAATAAAGAAGGTGTGGGTCAGGCCTGCGTAATAACAGCGGACTTTGACGACCCCTTTTTCTTATTACTACAGCTACTATAATGTACCATACCGAGCATGCACACTGGTGCCTCAATTTTGAACACGCTATACAGTGATCACGTTGTCAGTAAAGGTGATTTGAGTTGTCATTATGCGTATTACCAATTGCTGTTAGCATTCATCACTATTGTTATATATAATGTGACATTCATATAGAAGCCTTAAAAACCTCAGCAGCATTGGCGGCACCAACACGACTGACACAAAAAATCACCATCATGCGACGATACAGGACGTGACACCATTGTGACGTTATCGTGAGGGCAATAAACTCCCCTGGTATGACTTGTGCTTCTTGCGCACTTCTCTGATGCAGAAAGTAGTTGCCGTGACGTCTGTAGTGTACATGCTCTCCACTGATTCATGTGCGCAAATGGGAAACGTGATTTGTCTTCTTTGCTGCTTTCCCATGTAGCCACCTCTCCGTTCTTCGTTGTCGAACACGAACATTGTGCGCGATCAACAGATCACACATCATTTTGTGTGTTTACGACAGCGCAAGTGGGGACGGCAGCGCGCACATGTAGCCGATTAAGTGCGAATTTCTGATAGGCTCTAGCCCTTAGTGATAATATTGCTCACGTGCTTTTAAGAACTCAGGGGCGACAAAAATGCGCCGTGCCTTGTAAGGGTAACGTAAAATGGGAGAAAAACCACCACTCGTCGTTGAGCGTGGGCCCTTTCAAATATGAAAGTTTCAAACACAATATGTAGAGGGTGGAATGTTTTGAGTATCACATCCGCTTCCTTTTCTGATGAAATCCGGTGTTATTCAGGCTGCTACACCAAATTTACTGCAGCACTGTGAAACCTCGGTGATGCGTATCTCGCGCAATAAGAAAAAATATTTGTATCACTTGGCGTGTAACCAGAAAACATCAAAAATCAGTATACAAAAACAAACCTGGCTGACATCTTCACCACTTGCTTCTCAGGCAGCAACATAACGAACTGCTCTCAATAACTGCACTAAGTTTTCTAAACGTCGAATATCGTACTTGTACTCGTAAATAATTCCCGCTTACGCGCAGCTAGGCGCTTTGCTACCGGAGAGAGTTAGTAGCCCCTTCGTAAACATATTACGCTTTTTGCGTCATACTGAAACATTGTGGCGAAAGTGACTCAAGAGCGCTCTGCACACGGATTAAGTAGAGAAAATACCATGCTTTCTTGTTGTTTTTGATCAGGGAGATGCGCGAGATGTTTGCTGGGAGCTTTAAGCTGGGCACGCACTATCGGAAGCTTTGCTGAAAATCGGGGTATGTCATACAAGTTGGAGGGCTTGCAGGTGTGCGCGTTGCCAGCAGTCGAGTATGTTGACGTTGCGAAGACTGGCTTCTTCTCTAAGGCCATCTCCCTCTTTTTTTAGTCCTCGCCCACCATCAATAAGGCGCCTGAATTTGAGGACATATCAGGAAGGTACGCCATGGCTGCCTTGGCAGTAGCACACGCTACTGCAATCGGAGCTAAAAACAAGTGACCCCAACGACATTAGAGCGCATTAGGACCTCCGGGAATCAAGCGTACAATCTCGGAGGATACCACGTGCTACTTATGGCTCCTCCTGTCAAAATGACAACACGCTAAGAATGTCCACGCTTGCGTGTTTCATAGCCGCGCGTGATGGACGGGTCTTCCTCACCAGCGCCGGCAACAACTGTTCGTATCTGCACGATCGCCTAATTCTTACCAAATGTTGTGGGCCGAAAACAATTAGTAGCAACCGTAATTCATTACACTAAAGGCTAATGGCTTTATTCTGGGACCCTAGAGAAATAAATATCCCACCAAAATTCGAAGTAGCCCCGGTCGTGTCCCCGCCACTTCACTGAATATGACTTGCCATTGTTAACCAATCAAATGTTGCGTACGTAACTTCGGTGCGATTCCTTATTGAAATTTCGGTAAGGAAATCCCTATTCGTCCGTACAGTTCAGGGTAGGGCATAGATTTTGAAACATTCTCCTGTTTTATTGAATACCCATTAGTCAGTTATATGGTCAACCATTAGATAAAAGGCAGGGTTGGTGGGAAAAATTTTTCACATTGATGCTGATGTGGTAAAATGAGTACTATGCATCGAAATCTCAGCGATACTGAATAGTATCGCTGAGATTTGCTTCCTTGATTGATACCGTACCACATGCTTCTCTAAAATGACACGTGAACATAACGAAATGAAGGCCTTGTAAAAAAAACTACATTTAGACTGGGAGGGCACCAAATAAATGAAACAAGCTAAGAAATAGGCAAGCTGCTCGGCCAGAACATCTTTTCTAACCAATTGTCTTGGAAACCCGGTGAGTTTTGTATCGCTGTAGTGAAGATAAATGAAGCCGCCGAATCCCTTTCCACAAGTTGGCTCACCTAGCGTCCTATAATATTCATTGACAAATGTGAAGACGGGTAGCACAATAACATCTTAATTTTGTTCATAGTAGACCGTTGCCTGATATATTGTAAGTCCAAAACCCGGGTGTTGAGAATGTAGCTGGATTGAGTGTCTCTATTTTTTATACAATCAGCTTTTGCCTGGCATCTGTTTTATTTTGTGTTATATAGCTGGCGATAAAACATATACGCCCGTCCTACTTTCTGTAGTCAGGACTAAGAGCTAGCTTCATGTTGTCATTCTCGGTGTCTTATCTTTCCTGAAACTGGATTAGTTGTTGACAAAGATTCACCCCAAAAATGGGAGAACGAAGCGTTGTTACGGGGCACATTATTGATATTGGCTGCTATTGGCAGCTGTATATTGTAATTATGAAAGAAAATGATCCAATGCCGCCCTGCTGTTTGACTAAGGTGACTCGTGTGGCACGTGCACGGAACGCCTGTAAGCGGTAGACATGTTGGCGTAGTTTTTTAGGGTATCCATTTAACGTGACAATAAAACAGGACTGGTCCTCGTCATGAACGGGCACGTGCACTCTTCATACTGTTCTGTCGTTGTCGCCGTCTTCTTCGTCTTCTACTTCACTCCTAGAACACCTGCGGCGATTCCATCAGCCAGAACAACAATATCAAGATGAGTGAAAGAAAGAGTGTAGTAGTAGTGAAAGTAAAAAAACACAGAAACAGAAGAATTTGTTGCTAAAAAATTTTACTCAAGTCGTCATTGAAACCAGCGCTTTCATGATTCAAATGCGAGCATGACGGTCAAAAATCCTGCGGTTTTCAAAGGGCATCCGTGAACCTCACGTGGTCCAAGAGATTATTTTGTGTGCCCACAAAACTCAGGCCTCAAAAATAAGATATGTTTTTGAAAGAGCACTTAGTCGCGTCACAGTGGTAGCTTCTAACTTTTGGGATGCTTGACGGCATAGCATATTTGTAATGAAGCCGATTTGTGTACCTCCTCCACAAGACGCGCTCATAAGTTTGAGTTTAATATTCCGCGACATATATGTGTAAAAAAAAGCTTTGTAAAAGTTTGCACAGTTGTAAAGCAAACATAGATAAATTGAGCTTGGGTTTGACTGCAGACCGCACAACTCATTGACAAGCTGAAGCTTTTGAGGTCGGAAAGACAGGGTACTATTGTTGAACCATATTTCTTTGGTAGAAATAGAATGCACCTATCTCCCTTTGGCCATTTTTTCTCATTGCAAGTGGTCCCCAATTAGTTATATTGGTACAAAAGGGCTTCCTTACACATCCTTCACTTAGAACCACATCGCTAGGCAATCCAGCCACGGTATTGGAGCATGAAATGGCCTTGTGTAGTAAAGTACGACACGTGAGTATAAATGGGAAATGATAATGAGGAGTAAAAACGTGACGCAAATAAAAAAAGGGAAAAGAGTAGACTAAGGCATGGCATAAGTTGAATAGAGATGAAATGCGATAAGAGAATCACAGAAAAAGAAAGAATAAAAAATGATATATAGAGGTAGAGGTAAAAAAAAACAGGCAGCTAGCGAGAAAGAGAGAAAGAGAGATGAAGCAGGATAGCAAACGGTAAGGAAGATAAAAGAACAAGAAAAAGAAAGAAATAGAGGGAGGAGCACATAGATAGAAAAGGAGGGTGAGAGTCAAAGAAGGGGGCGACAAAAGGAAGTGAGGTTGAGTAGAAAGCGTGAGAGAGGATGAATAGTGCAAGAGAGTAAATCATAGCTTAGACAGAATAAGGAAGACAGAAGTAGAAACAAATGCAGGAATAGAAACAAGAAGGAAACTGTAGAATCACATAAGAAGGAAAGCAATACACAACTAAATAGTTTTATATCTCTTTTCCCGTTGTGTATTATTTCCGAATGATTCATGCGATAAATATATAAAGAAAAAAAGAGCGAAGAAGTGTCAAAACAGAACAATCAAAAGAAAGTAGATGAGAAAAAAAGTTGAAAAATACAGAAAGTATGCGTAAGTAGATAAAAAGAAAGAAAGATTCGTTGATTAATATGTGGGGTGTAACGTCCCAAAACCACCCTTTGATTACCAGAGACGCTGTAGTGGAGGGCTCCAAAAGTTTCGACTACCTGGAGTTCTATAATGTGCACCCAAATCTGAGCACATGGACCTACAGCATTTTCGCCTCCGAATGAAAAAAAAAGAAATGAGGAAGGATGGAGAAACCTAAAGAGTAACAAACAAGCCCAGCTCCCCAATTCGTAAGCTATTGGACCACTTTAGTGCGAAGCTGCTCTAATTTTGTCTCAATTGAGCAACATTATAAAACAAAACTACAATAAAACAAAGTTTTACTGCGAATAAGTACACTGGCATGCAGACCATCTTTGAAATACTTAATTACAAAAATACTTTACGCAATAGGACAAAAATGAATACCTTTACCAGTATATTATAGAACACTTCAGGATTATTACGAAGCAAATATAATGAATTCATTAGCATTTATTGGACATTCGAAAGCGTGAACGAAGAATGCCAAGCAGCATATATTGCTTCATGGATATTGTCACGGGGTCGTGACGCGGCCGAAGACAGGAAACTTCTTGTTGGGATTTAACTGTTTATTTGGGCGAACCTGTGCCCGGTAAAGGGAAAGTCTAATTACAGCAGCAGTCTTGCGCAGATAGCAGTCTCGGACTGATAGCGGCGAGCGCAGCGTCGGCCTTCATCAACAACTGACAAGCGGCGAAGCGCGTCGGCATTTATACTCTTGCCGTCGAATGTTCTAGCGTTATCGCTGGTGGAGGCGAAGCTTCCAGAACAATCTGTACCGTTCGCACAGTGGGCGTGATCTTATAGAAATGATCTACTACAGTCCGGAACCTTCTAGAAAACTGCAAGCGTGGTTTGCGCTGAAAATCGTGTGGTGTTTTGGCACGATAACCAAAACTTGGGAAATGGAACGTGGCATTGCCCCCCTCTGAAAAAAGGCATCGTCCCGATGCTTTAACTAAAGATGAAGGTACAATAATAATGCAAGAAAGTACAATGAATAATTTACGATAAAACAATAATACAAAAACACTGTTTCAGTTTGTTAACGCGCATGAAACGGCTTGAGGCGCGCGACTTGTACGACTTCAGGTCGCGATCGGCGTCGTTGAGAGTTCGTGATGCCGTCGGGGACAACCTCGTAATCAAGTGGGCCGAGACGTCGAACCACCCTGTACGGCCCGAAGTACCGTCGCAGAAGCTTTTCACTTAGTCCACGTCGGCGTATCGGCGTCCACACCCAAACACGTTCACTGGGCTGGTATTCCACGAAGCGTCGTCGAAGGTTGTAACGGTGGCTGTCGGTCGTCTGTTGATTCTTGATACGGAGACGCGCAAGTTGTCGGGCTTCTTCGGCGCGTTGAAGGTACTCGCTCACATCGAGGTTTTCTTCGTCGGTGACGTTGGGTAACATGGCATCGAGCGTCGTTGCCGGGATCCTTCCGTAGACCAATTTGTATGGAGATATCTGCGTCGTCTCCTGCACCGCCGTGTTGTATGCGAAGGTCACATACGGAAGAATGGCGTCCCACGTCTTGTGTTCGACATCGACGTACATTGACAGCATGTCGGCGGTCGTCTTGTTAAGCCGCTCGGTGAGGCCGTTGGTCTGTGGGTGGTACGCTGTCGTCCGGCGGTGGTTTGTTTGGCTGTATGCCAAGATCGCTTGAGTTAAGTCGGCAGTGAATGCCGTTCCTCTGTCGGTGATAAGGACCTCCGGGGCGCCGTGACGTAGGACGATATTTTCGACGAAGAACTCAGCTACCTCGGATGCACTGCCTTTTGGCAAGGCTTTTGTCTCGGCGTAGCGGGTTAGGTAGTCGGTAGCTACCACGATCCACTTGTTTCCGAAAGCCGACGTCGGGAACGGCCCCAGTAGGTCCATACCAATCTGCTGGAAAGGTCGGCAAGGTGGATCAATTGGCTGCAGTAGTCCCGCTGGCCTTGTCGGCGGTGTCTTGCGTCGCTGACAGTCCCGGCATGTTCTCACATAACGAGTGACGTCGGTGGTAACATGTGGCCTGTAGTACCTTTTTTGTATCCTCGCGAGCGTGCGAGAAACACCGAGGTGCCCTGCCGTCGGATCGTCGTGCAGGGCCTGCAGGAGTTCTGGTCGCAGAGCTGAAGGCACCACAAGGAGGTACTTAGCTCGAAGCGGTGAAAAGTTTTTCTTTTGTAGAATACCGTTTCGTAGAAAGAACGACGCAAGTGCGCGCTTGAATACCTTCGGGACTTCGGCGGTCCTGCCTTCTAGGTATTCTATTAGGGCCTTAAGTTCCGGGTCGCTCCTCTGTCGTTCAGCGAAGTCGTCGGTAGTTATCGTTCCTAAGAAGTAGTCGTCATCCGGGTCGTCGGGTAGCGGTTGGTGGACAGGCGCACGAGAGAGACAGTCGGTGTCGGAGTGTTTTTTGCTGGACTTGTAAATGACAGTAATGTCATATTCTTGAAGTCTCAGGCTCCATCGTGCGAGGCGACCTGAAGGGTCCTTCAAGGTGGCTAGCCAACACAATGCGTGGTGGTCGCTCACAACTTTGAAGGGTCTGCCGTAGAGGTAGGGGCGAAATTTCGACGTAGCCCAGATGATGGCGAGGCACTCCTTTTCTGTTGTGGAATAATTTGCTTCTGCTTTAGGATAGCGATCGGCTTGCGTAACTAATAACCCTCTCAAGTCCGTCATGCCCTCTGCACAAGAACGGCGCCAAGACCTACGCTGCTTGCGTCAGTATGTATTTCTGTCTCGGCGAATTCGTCGAAATGGGCAAGTAACGGAGGCGTCTGGAGGCGATGTTTAAGCTCCTAGAAAGCGTGTTTCTGCGGCGTTTCCCACTTAAACTCCACGTCGGCCTTGGTAAGGTTAGTGAGAGGATCGGCGATGCGGGCGAAGTTTTTCACGAACCACCTATAATAGGCACACAGGCCCAGAAATCGGCGCACGGCTTTCTTGTCAGTGGGCAGCGGGAAGTCGGCGATGGCGGCTGTTTTCCGTGGATCGGGACGAACTCCAGACTTGCTGATAACGTGCCCTAGAAACAAGAGCTCCTCATACGCAAATCTGCACTTTTCTGGCTTCAGTGTGAGTCCGGAAGTCTTGATGGCTTGAAGTACAGCTTCAAGGCGCCGAAGATGCTCGTCGAAACTCGAGGAAAACACGACGACGTCGTCCAAGTAAACAAGGCAAGTCTGCCACTTCAATCCTGCCAGTACTGTATCCATAACGCGTTGAAAACTTGCAGGCGCTGAGCAAAGGGCGAAGGGCATCACCTTAAACTCGAAGAGGCCTCCGGTGTTGTAAACGCCGTCTTCTCTCGGTCTCTTTCGTCGACTTCGATTTGCCAATAGACAGTCTTGAGGTCCATTGACGAAAAGTACTTGGCATTATGGAGCCGATCAAGTGCGTCGTCTATTCGTGGGAGAGTATACACGTCCTTTCTTGTGATTTTGTTCAGGCGGCGATAATCGACGCAGAAACGTAGGGTCCCATCCTTTTTCTTCACTAACACCACGGGGGATGCCCATGGACTCTTGGACGGCTGGATAATTTCATCCCGCAGCATTTCATCAACTTGTTTCTTCATGGCCTCACGTTCTCGCGTCAAAACCCTATACGGACTCTGACGGACAAGTCTGGCATTTTCTTCGGTTATGATGCGATATTTCGTGATTGGGGTCTGCCGAATTTTCGATCACGACGAAAAGCAATCTTCGTGTTGCAGGAGCAGGGCCTTGAGCTGTTCTTGCTTATCGTTCGGAAGTCTGGCATTAACGTCGAAAGCTATGGGAGGGGCTTGGTTCCTCTGAGCAGGTTCCGCAGAATCGGCGAGGGCGAAAGCACTGGTGGCTTCGACAATTTCTTCGATGTATGCGACCGTTGTTCCTTTGTTCACATGTTTGTACTCATTGCTGAAATTCGTGAGCATAACCATGGCTTTGCCTCCCCGAAGCTCTGCAATTCCTCTTGCGACGCAAATATTTCGCGTGACCAACAGATGCTGACTGCCTTCAACGACGCCTTCCAAGTCAGGTGATTTAGGAGCGCCGACTGAAATAATGACGCTTGAGCGAGGCGGAATGGGGACTTGTTCTTCCAGCACATTCAAGGCATGATGTCCTGACGGCGTGCGCGGCGGTAGTGCTTCTTCTGTGGATAACGTTATCGACTTTGTTTTTACGTTGATGACAGCACCATGGAGGCATAAGAAGTCCATGCCAAGGATGACATCTCTCGAGCTTTGCTGTAGGACTACGAAGTCTGTAGGATAAATACGGCCGTTAATGGTGACTCTCGCTGTGCAGATTTCTGCAGGCGTTACGAGATGACCTCCGGCTGTGCAGATTTCAGGGCCTTTCCAATCTGTCTTAACTTTCTTTAACTTCGCGGCGAACGACCCACTGATGACAGAATTGTCGGCTCCAGTATCGACGAGAGCGGTCACACTGTGGCCGTCGATAAGAACGTCGAGGTCGCTAGTTCGCCGTCTCGCATTACAGTTAGGGCGTGGCGTCGGGTCACGGCTGCGTCGGCTTGTTCCGCTGCTTCCATGTTGCGTCGTTAGGCCACCTTCGGTAAGTGAGCTTTCGCCGTCAGGGCTTTGCCCGTTTGGCGTTGTGTTCGGAAAGCTCCGTCGCGGCGTCGTCGTCGTCGGAGGATCTTTGGTAGTTCGCCGCACAGCAACTGCACCTCCACCGGTTGCTGCCCTTAGTTTCCCGGATACAGGCTAGGAGACCGGCCCCGCGTTGGGCCAGAGTACTGCCGGTGGTGCGGTGACGTGCGGGGGCTGGGCGACGGCGAACGCGAAGGGCTTCGTGGTGTCCACCGAGTTCCTGTCAGGTAGTCGGCGATGTCACGTGGTCGTTCTTCTGGCTGTGGACGCGGTGCATTGACGGCGAAGCCACGCAGTCCCATCTGTCAGGTACTGGCAACGCGGTATGTGTGTCCGGCCTCGCCGCAGTGGTAGCAGAGCGGGCGATGGTCAGGGGTGCGCCAGACGTCAGTCTTCCTCGGTGCACTGCGCTGGGCCGCTGGCGAAGGGTATGATGTCGGTGGGGGTGGTGGCGGCGGTGGCGTTTGTCGACGGAAGTGCGATGGGGCGGCGTTTTGGCGTGGACGGGGAGGAGCGTTGTGGCGCAGTGCAGCGGCGTAGCTCATAGCTTCCGGCTCGGGCAGCGGTGCGTGGGGAATTTGAAGCGATTGCCGGACTTCTTCTTGCACCTTGTCGGCGATTGAATCCACTTGAGGCTGCGCTGAAGGCAACAGTTTGCGCAGCTCTTCCCGCATGATCGCTCGGATCATTTCACGCAGGTCGTCGGAGTCACTGGCTTGAGCAGCAGCGCATTCTGAAGTCAGGCGACGATTATACTCTCTGGTGCGCATGTCCAGGGTTTTTTCGATGGTGGTCGCCTCGGATACCAATTCTTGGACGGTGTTCGGTGGATTACTCATTAGTCCCGCGAAGAGCTCCTGTTTGACCCCTCGCATGAGGAAACGAACTTTCTTTTCCTCAGGCATGTCTGGGTCAGCGTGACGGAATAGGCGGGTCATCTCCTCTGTGAAAATTCCAACCTTTTCATTTGGTAGCTGAACCCGGGTCTCGAGTAGAGCAGCGGCCCTCTCTTTGCGAGCGACGCTCGCGATTGTTTGCAGAAATGCGCCGCAGAAGACATCCCACGTTCGGAGCGTGGACTCCCGATTCTCTAGCCAGGTCCTTGCGGTGTCTTCCAGGTAGAAGTACACACGACGGAGCTTTTCTTCGTTGTCCCAGTGGTTGAGGGCGGCCACGCGGTCGTATGTTTCTAGCCAGGATTCCGGGTCTTCAAACGATGAGCAATGGAACGTTGGTGGTTCTCTGGGTTGATGAATGACGATCGCGGGCAGGGACGCTCCGGTTGTCATTGTCGCTGCAGTCGAGGTCATGGTCTTGGTCTTCCGCGCCTTGTCTTGTAGAAGGCCGTACTCCAGTGGGAGACCGTGCTGTCGGCGGCTTGTTCACTGCTCTTGGTTGGCGTCGGCGTCTTCTCTGCGACGGGGGCTGGGTTCACGGCTTGACGGGGGCGTCCGGTACATCAACGAAGCAGCACCTCCACCAGATGTCACGGGGTCGTGACGCGGCCGAAGACAGGAAACTTCGTGTTGGGATTTAACTGTTTATTTGGGCGAACCTGTGCCCGGTAAATGGAAAGTCTAATTACAGCAGCAGTCTTGCGCAGATAGCAGTCTCGGACTGATAGCGGCGAGCGCAGCGTCGGCCTTCATCAACAACTGACAAGCGGCGAAGCGTGTCGGCATTTATACTCTTGCCGTCGAATGTTCTAGCGTTATCGCTGGCGGTGGCGTAGCTTCCAGAACAATCTGTACCGTTCGCACAGTGGGCGTGATCTTATCGAAATGATCTACTACAGTCCGGAACCTTCTAGAAAACTGCAAGCGTGGTTTGCGCTGAGAATCGTGTGGTGTTTTGGGACGATAACAAAAACTTGGGAAATGGAACGTGGCAATATGATGGCGAGGACCTTAGTGTAGGGTCATAGGATAAGCCACGCGATGTGCTTCGTCGCACTATCTGAGATTCCAGCAAGCAATGTTTTTGTTAGAACATTTGGAGACACCGATGATGTCCGAATTTCATACGTTGCTTGTATGAAATGCCTCATGCGCTTCACATAAAAACAACGCAAAAGGCAGCGCTTCCGTCTGTGTCCTTTATTTACATAAAGTACACAGACGGAAGCGGTGATTTATGATGAATTTTACTTACCACAAACGTAAAATATATACTTCCACAGTATATACCAAAAACGAAGAGATGGTTGAAAGCCAAAGGACAAAGACATACTGTCGCATACATAGTCATCATTCACCGCGCTATAAAAATCACGTTCACAAGTTTATTGAAGAAAGAAAGAGAGAGAAAAAAACGTTTATTTTAAAAAAGACCGGTGAGCGAAAATGGGAGGGGAATCGATTTCTGAACTGTAATAAAGCGATCGTCAGCGGCTGACTCACATCCTGGCTTCGAAACATTTTGCTTCAGATTGGCGGAGTGCGCGTGTCATGTTCTTTACAGCTCAGGTGAAAGCGCTGATGGAAGCGAACAGCTGTATTGTAATTCGTGCACGTCCACACGATATATATGAGTGGCGACGGATATGAGCAACAAACACCCCCGAGTCATGGGAGTCACTCTTGCGTGCCTCTGAGCCAGAAGACCAACGCCGGCTCCTCCAGCGCGCAGTGGAAGCGGCGGTATCCCTAGAAATCCCCGCCTCCCTCCTCTGAAATAGCGCAACCAGTCACTGTACTGGTTATCTCTGTTTTTTTTTTCACCACAGCCCCCAACAGCCGTACTTATCACCACTACCCCCAAAAGCCATATTTAGCGACAGCAATTCTGCGCAGTAACCACCTGATGAGCATCATCACAGTACCTTAAATATCCGTGTTCAGTGTTAGGATAAATTTACCAGCGCAAGAAAAAAAACAATTAAAAAGGACACACACACACACAGTGCTAACACACATACACAGTGTTTAGTGTACATGATGATAGAGAGCAAGGTGGCGATGCCCGGAAAGGGCCCTGCAACACTTTTCTAAGTAGCCGTGCATTAGAGTCATTGAGTTTATGGCCTCACGAGTTTACCGCCACAATTTTTTTCTAATTCGTGCAGTACGAGCGGAGTTACAAAGAATACTTGCACGATGCAATTGTGTTTTTTTTCTTATTTCGTACTGCTAGAAGCACTACAAGTTAAGCACAGAGGAATGCCACGCAGAAAGAAGGTACATCACGCACGTCTTGTGGCCTTGAGCAGTTTTTCTATTCGAACACACGAATTTTCAGTGCAGTCGCGCGCACACGCATCCGCGTCGTGGCCTGCCGCAGTGGCGCCTGTAACTTCTGAAACCGAGATATTCTAATCAGCCATTAACGTGATATTTAGACTTTTGACGCAATGATTTTTCTAGTTTTAAAGAGTAATTTTTCGAGAGAAGAGAACGTAAAATTTTCCTGGTTTTGATAATTTAATGCAAATTATTTTTCTCGCGGGCTCTCGGGAACCTCGACGACTGATTGAGAAAAATATCAGTCATGTGGGCACGAGTGAGTTTGGTTGAGGGAAACTTTGACGGTTGTGAGTTTTGTGATCCTTAAGGGCAAAGTACACGTCATGAGTGAGTCGACTGATCTCCACTTTGCTCTACTGGTTCTGAGCTTTACTATCAGCCCTATGTCAGCTCACATTTATAATAATCATGTCCATTCATACATCAATGCAGTAGCTTCCATACGCCAGCTGAGTATATGTTGAACAGTTATGAGTCAGTCATGAGGGACAGAAATTCTTTCCCCCCCCCTCTTTTTTTAGACGAAAGCCTTGTAAAAAACCATATTATGTCAGTCATCAGTTTCTACGAAAATGTCCTAGGTAGATTTTATCAACAGACAGCTCGAGTGTAAATATACAAGAATAAAAGAACCAGGGCACCAGCTATGTGAGATATCGGTTCTCTACCCTAATAGTACCTGTTTTACAAAACGCCCAATCATTATTATTATTATTATTATTATTATTATTATTATAATAATAATTATTATTATTATTTTTGTTGTTGTTGTTGTTGTTGTTGTTGTTGTTGTTGTTGTTGTTGTTGAACAGACTGTCATTAATTCCTGCTGAAGAGACTTATGAGTCGACTCGCTCCGACTCGGATAGAGCTGTGAGTCTGAGTATGAGCGAGTCCAATTGGTGAGAATTTTAGTGAATTAGAGTTAGTCCAATTAAAGAAAACATCGGTGAGTGCGAGTACGAGTGAGCCTTATGGGTCATGTATGTTTCATGAATGACTAATAGTGAGGAATGAATTAAAAAAACAGTTATGTTTCTTATTTACAAGAAATAACTTGTCCCCTCGGGCGATAAAATATTTCGAAGCCAAGTCGCGCGTTCTAAAAGCATGTCCCAAGTATATTTTCAAATGTTGGTTTGTTGGAATATTGGTACAGTGAACGCGTCTCGCGAAGATCAACAACATACTGGCCTTTCGATGCGAAATTTTCGGTGTAAATAATATTAACTACAATAAGGAGAGATCACAGGTTGTAAAGTAAAGAGTTAGTATTTGAAAATGCAGAAATCAGAAATATTAGTTGATATGTTAACTTGAAGTTCTTTTTTTTCATGATTCATTACATACTACCATTCGTAAAATTTGATGTAATAAAACGCTGTCCAACAATCAATAATGAACGGAAGAATACGATTGAATAATAATAATATAAATAATAATATTAATAATCACCATAATAATAATATAATATTAATATTATTATATTAATAATAATAATAATAATAATAATAATAATAATAATAATAATAATAATAATAATAATAATAATAATAATAAACGGCCATTAAAACCTAAGTGTTCGTCGGCACGACATAGCGTGAGCTCTTTTAAAAGGTGACCACTCTGAGCAGCCGTGCACATTAATCAAACAAGAGCTTCATATTTACATTTCCTCATTTGTCTGTATTACAAAACTCGCAGCAATGCTAGTGAAATGATAACGATTATGCAAGTACGTTTATTGTCTGAATCGATTTACGCAAATTTCATGCAAAGCGCAGGTAAGCCATCATTTCTCATCCATTGGGTACAAAGATGAAAATATACAGAAAAAACTATTCCTCGGTGCTTTTAGCGCAAACTTTATTTATGCTTTTAAGAATCTTTATAGGTTTTCAAATGTTGGCTACAATTTAGTGCTTCGACAGAATTATTTCATAAGTTAGAGCATTGTTAGGCGAGCAGGTAATTTTTATACATTCAGAGTAAGCTCGGGTAAGTTAAACGACAGAAAGTAGGGAAGTTGTGTGACGTGGCGAACCTGATGAATATTGCTGAAACGTTGCAAAGACAGAACTGCCAGCGACTGCTAAAATCATATATATGAGTTGCATCGAGAAAAACTCTTCAAAGGTCAATTTTAGAGTTACTTGAAGAATTTGAAATTGAACATGAGCAGAGTTGTTTGAAGAACAAGAAATTCGTCTAAACCTCCCATGAACAGTAAGGCATATGATTATTGTACATTCTAATGCAAATGTAAAGACAGAAAGGTTCACAAAAAGATTGGACAAAAGAATAAATTGCCGCGTGTGGCCCACTATCGTTTTGTCCACTATTTCTTCTTCCCATTTACATTTCATTTAGTAATGCCAAAGGAAGACACAGGCTATACCTCCCTTTGCATTACTGTATGTTATTTCTTAAATATTGTCTGTCATGTACTCCATGCGTGAGCGATACCGCTGGGAAGAAGTGCAACAAAGTAGTCGTAAAGTGTTAAAGGCATGACGAGAAAAGAAGCAGCAAGCGAAAAATACTTCGAACTAAATGGTACATTACATGATACTGCTGACTGATAGGCATAGAGGTATTAAGCTAACATAGCAGTCGTCGACTAGCCAGCTCATTATTCAGCAATATTTCTGTTAGAGAGACAACGTTAAGAGAACCAGAGCGCCCATTATGGGTCATTAGGCGCATTTCAGCGACATTAAGCAAGTGAGTGTGCAGAGCGTACAAAGCCTAAAAAAAGAGTGGATGAGCACCGCGGAAAGACAGATATAAAGGAAGAGAGAAATTACTTCTCGAAAACAGTTTGCCTTTGCTCTCTTACGACAAAAGCAAATACACATAAAGCGACTGCTTTATGTGTATTATGGGTAACGCGACTGCCCTCATTGCAGACAATGGAAGCATGGCGCCGTTAATGACCGTTTTACTTGTATATAATCATACAGACTGAGATAGGGGCCTCTCTACACGGTGTTTTTGGAACTTAGGCAGCGCGGTGACCAGGATGCATAAAAATCTTTAGCAATGCACCACCATACAGGATTCTTTTTTTCTTGCGACATAGACTTGCCTTTGAGGCACAATACTTTTGGGATGTATGTGTATTAAATGGGCGCCGCTCAGCCGCTTTTGTGTTTGAGGTGAAGTAGTGTCTTTTGTAATGTGTTGTATGCAGCGGTTGTGGCTGGTTGTGTCGCTGTAGCGAAGGCTGGCTTGAAGGAGGTGACGGGAGCGTTACAGATGTAACAATGACAGGCATATAAGGTGATATGCATTTGCACGCATCACTGTAGTAGTACAATATGGTCACGTATCACTAACTGGTAAATGTGACCAGTTGCGTGATGATATAACGGCCGATGTCAGGGCCGCCCCTGCCCGAAGCCTTCTAAGCATATTTTTCTCCGCCCTAGTGAGTAGAGAGATTATTGTCTTCGCGTAGTGATGATACCAGCTCACGGAGTCAAGGAATGTGTTTGTAGAAGACATTATATACAATTTTGAACTGCAATGTAGTTTTTCTAAAGTGGATTACGATTTTACAAGTTCAGCTGCACTTCAGATCAATCTGTGGGAACTTCGCGTTCACACAGATAGAAGCTACAACTAGGGGATAATGCTTACAACGCTCTAACAACGGAGCAAAGAATACTAAAGGTCTTGCTGTATGCTTTACTGTTTATTTATGAAATTGTCATACTGGGCACGCTCGGAGCTTCACGACCACTCAAGTAGGGTGTACATGTTCTTCTTTTGTTAACTTTAGCCTATTAACTTTTCTGCGGTGCCATTCGTTCAAGTGCAAATATTATATTCTAGACATGAACTTTTTCATCTTTATCGAAAATTGGGTTCATTTCAGCTGTATCACACAAAAAAGCCTTTCAGTGGTCTCATCGTTCATTTTATTAGGGTGATTGTTCGATTAACTTTGATTCCAATTGACGTCGAGCACACACTTCTGTGGTTATGGCCGTCGTATTCTCCAAATGTGAAAAACGCCAACAAGCATATGATTCTTTGAAAGCAGTGTATCGCACAAAAAGCATATTTGAAAGATTCAACTAGTTGACTAAAAAAACATACAAAATTTTATTGTCTGTATATCTTACCAAGAATGTGTTCGTCCAAAACAAAAACTTCTCGTATATACTACTGTCATTCATACTTGGTCGATAAGGTTTTTTATATTCTCTAATTCAGCGAAACATATTTAATCGTAGTCCAATAAATAACGCTTGCCGGAGGACCGCTTATACCTTAAAAATTGTGTTGTTGCTGTGAGAAAGTGAAAAAATAGGCTACCTTACAGTCAGGCTAAGTCAATGATGGTGGTGGCAAAACTTTATTCGTTATTCATAGAAGAGGTAGAAGGGGTAAGAGCGAGTAGGGGGTCTCTATTCCAGGACTCCAGTGATCCTCGCTACACGCTCCGCCTGGTCCAAGAGGCCTCTTTCAACCTCCAGCCCTGGCCGAGCGAGGATGGTCTCCCACGGCTCACTAGAGTAAGCTCGTAACACAGGCGAGTTTGCCTCATGTGGTCTTGCTGCGCACACCCACGTCACATGCGACAGTGACGGCCGTGCCCCATACCTTAGACAAGCGCTGCCATATAATGTGGGATTCATGCGATGGGCCCTCTCCAAGTCGGGGTAGGTGTGCGTTTGAATTCTTCTACATGCGCGAGTTTCTGCGGTTCCCAGCTGCAGATGCGGTGGGGCTAGACGTTCTCTCGTGCGTCGTTTGTGTTCGAGGATGTTTTGTACCGTAGGCGGATCATCTTGGCATGGGCTCTGGCTCCACGCTCGGTTTCTAAGTTCTCAAGCTAAGGCGTGCACCCTCTCATTCTCTTGCATGCCCTCATGTGCTAGACACCTTATGATTGCATGATCTTCTCGGAGCGAGTCATCTAATACTCTTAGTGCGATTCGCGGTAATCTTCCTTGCACTTACATTCTACACGGTGCTTGAGAATCTGAGATAACCAATGCCGACTGCCCGTCGCTGTCGGAATGTTTGATTGCCATCGCAATCGCTGAGGCTTCAGCTATGGCTGTGCATTTGGTGTTGACTGAGGCCATTATATTAGATTTATTGCGTTGTGTGTTGCGAACGCTTAATACGAAGTGTCCTCTGACAGTCCGAGTGGCGTCAGTGTACAGCACATTTTCACTGTGTTCGAAGGTTTTAATGAGTTGCTTGGCTCACGCTTGCCTTCTGCCTTGACGATACTTGGCATTCATCTTTTTTGGTATTGGTGTCACTTCTCTTTGCGTCCTGATGTTGCTCGGAATGTGATGAATTTTGTCACTGCAGTGTAGTGGGTGTACCGGAAAGCTCAGTTCACATAATAGTTCTTGCCCAGGTTGCGTTAGACACGGTCATTCTGTCTGAGTTATCATAACCGTGGCCTTCGGCTTCTGAAAGGTGTTGTACACACCTGTGTTTTGGAGTCTTTCATTTGCGGTGCTCACCAGCAATCCTAGTGCCGCTTTGGAGGCGCCCCGTATGATCTGGTCCACTGTCTTGATTTCCGTGCAACATCGTTTTTCATGGGACAGGAGAATATGATATCCTGCTAACGATAAAAGCTTGAACCCGCCGTATTGTCTCGCTTTCGTTCAGGCCTCTCCTTTTCTTAATGATTCTTCTAATTGGTCGAGCTATTTGCTTCATTGACGTTTTCAGGGTTGTGACAGAAACTCGCCGATTACATTGGATTCAGGGGCCCAAAACATGCATATTGGTTCTTTCTAAAAGAGTGATGTTTTTATTTGAAAATGCACATTTGGTCTGTTGTGGTAATTTGGTACCTGAACTTTGAGCCATTCGGACTTTTTCGGTGCACAGAGCATACCGTGGTCCGCCGGCAAATATTCAACGGTGCTAATTGCCTTTTGCAAGGTGCTTTCCTTGTGGTCTAATAAGCCTTTATCCATCTATAACTTGATGTCATCTGCATATATTGCAAGCTTAAGGTCTTGGAATTTATTGAGCCTATTCGCTAATTTGTTCATGCCAATGTGAAACAGTAAGGGCGAGACTATGGCTCCCCGAGGAGTTCATCTGTTGTTGAGATAATGTTTCGGCGATCGTATATTTTGTAGTCCTATTGTGGCACTTTGACCAGTTAGGAAGGACCGTATTCGCAAAGTGACGTCAATACATTGTTGAGATCACTCATGCGCGAATGTGCTGCCACTTACTGGTCGCTACCAGATCACCGGAGTCCAGCGTCTGCGGGAAACAGACCCCGGTATGACTTTTCGTCTTCCAGATAAAATCAGCCGAAGACATGCTAATATACTGCACAGGATTCGCCTGGGCGTCGCCTTCACTTGCCACTACCCCCACCTAATCGGCCGTGCAGACAGCCCGAATTGTGAGCGCTGCCAAGTGCGCGAAACTTAAGCTCACATATTTTGTGACTGTGCATTATACGTGGCACAAAGAAAAATGCTAACTGCAACGTTGGCAAGCATCGGGCGAACGCCATTGAGTGAAAGCCACAAATTGTCAGCAATGAACGACCAAACAGTGTCGAAAACTGCTACAAAGGCTGTTTTAGATTTTATAAAAAAACCCTGGACTAGATACAATACTGTAGGGTACTATGCTAAGTGGCCACTGTACTTACGCACAACCTCTTCTTGTCCCCATCATCACCCTTCATTCCTCTTTCCTTCCCTCTTCCCTTATCCTCTGTGTAGAGTAGCAGGCTAGAGTGAACTAGCTCAGGCCGACCTCTCTGCCTTCTAATAAATTCTCACTCACACACTTAGAAAGGACTTGACATAGTGAAATATTCTTTGTCTGCAGCCCGTTTGCCGTAGTTCCTTCATTCAAGTCTGTAGGACATAGTGTCAAATGTGTTCTTTAGGTCCAATGCCACCACAATATTCCCCGCTCCAGTCGGCACGTTAATAACTTCGTATCGCAGTCTTAGGAAAACATCTTGTGTCGACAGATGTGTGCGAAAGCCATACATGTATGTGGATAGGAGGTTGTGCCTTTCGATGTATGCACTTAACCTGACGAGTATTACTTTTTTAAACAGCTTCACGAGACAGGACAAAAGCGATATTTTCCTCAGGTTGTGAAGTGTTTTCTGTTTTTCAGGTTTGGGAATCAGAACCATAGTGGCTTCCTTCCATAGTTGTGGAATCTTACCTGTTTCCCAAATGTCTTTGTGGAAGTGGTCGACTAGTCATACAAGTCTTTCAATGCTGAGGTTGCGCAACATTGCGTTGGTGATGCCATCCTCTCTAGGTGTTGTGTTTTGTCTGATGTCATGTGCCGCTGCGTATAATTCTGCTACTATGGTGGGCTCATTGAGAGTGTCGATAGGTAGTTCTTCATAGCTGAGAGCTTCGACGCTATCGCCCCCTGTTTGCGTATATTTAAGAGCTTCTATCAGAGTTTGGCTGCCACTTTTGTATTCACCCACTGGCGTACCTATCGTTCTCGCTGTAGACGTCTCTGTCGACTGCGAATCTTGCGTGCTGCATAGAATCGCCCGTGTTTTCGCAGTCGACAGAATGCCCCTCAGCAAATCGCAAAAGTGGAGCCAGCTCTCCACTTGTAGCTGCCTGGAATACTCATTGGCCTGTTCGATTGGAGCTGTTATACTTGCCTTTCGTTTTTGGTTCAGCCTCTGGGTTTTCCAACTCTTCGTTCAGGTGCGCCGAGCCTCCCATAGGTGCAATAGGCGTGGGTCAACTGCTGGAGATTTTGTGGTGATGCATATGTTTTTGTTGTGGCTGCCCGACCATCTCTAATTTCCTTCGGCTGTGGTGGGAGGTGTTGCGGATATTTTATGTTTCCTGTACTCTGTGCAGTTTGTGATTTTCGCTTGCTTTAAAATGTGTTTGATCCGGGTGGTGCGCATTGAAAAGCTAATAAGACAGTGATGACTGCCCAGATTTTCATCTAGATTCCTCCATTCGCCTTGCGTTATGTTGAACGTGAACGTAAGGTCGGGGCAGGTGTCCCCACGGACACTGTTCCCTATTCTGGTAGGTGTTAGTGGAAGAGTTGCTAGCTCCAGATCCTGGTTTTCTGTAATTTTTACCAGGTTTCTCCCTTTGGGTGTATCTCGTCTAATTCTCAATTTGGTATGTGAAGCGTTGAAGTCGCCTAGCAGTATGAATTCGTCTTTATTTTTGCTCTAAGAGGTCCATAGCATACTAAAGAATGTCCAAAAAGTCTGGCAGTCATTCCTTTGGAGGGCTGTATTTCTTGCAAATAAATATCTTCGCTTACCTTTTCTTCGTCGTATACATTTCAATAATTTGATGCTCTGTAACGCACTGAGGGGCGTAATGCATACTCACTGCTATCCTTTTGTGCACTACCGTAGCAACACATGGGTATAGATGACTCGTGACTCTGTAGTAATCATTAGGCTAAGCTGCACCCTTTCCTTCTTCTTCAAGGCATATAACTTTAGGCTGACTGATTGCTAAATCAATGTACTTTTGCAATGCCGCCGCTCTTTTTTGGAAAGATTGGCAGTTCCAATGGCATATCTCAGCAGTGTTTGTGGTTGGAAACTTAAGGAGCCATTGTTGATCACACTTTCGACTTTGTCAAGTCTGAGATTGCACTGTTTTAGCCTTGCTTGCCGTAGATGCGGTAGAATTGCTGTTCACTCTTTTACGCATTGGTCCTTGTCGGGCAAGCGTCTTTTTTGCGTACACAGTGAGACATTGTACGCCTTAAAGGATGTAAAATTACCCCAAAAGGTGTAGAAAAACTGCTTTTACGATAAAGCACCCTTTAACACCCATAAATTGTCCATTTAAAAAAAGCATCCCTTGATTTGGGTGCTTTCTTCTATAGCACCCTAAATCTGCCTCTAAGGGTGCTTTTGTGCCTGAGAAGGGTGAAGGTGACGATCTATTAGATGGAATATACAGAATTTTAAAATCTATGGTTTTAGGTACCAAAAACCTCGATATAATTAAGAGGGTCGCCGTAGTGGAGAATTCTAGACATTTTGCCCATTTGGTGCTCTTCAACGAACGCTGATACTGCACAGTGCACAGGCTTCTACCGTTTCGCCTCCGTCTTAATGCGACTGCCACGGCCGGCATCGAACCCGCCACCTTCATATTGGTGGCCGAACAGCGCAGCTGCTGTACGAATATATGAACCTTGCCTTGAATAACGGTTCAATTGACTTAGCATGTGTGAAGTTGCTCTTCAAATACAGCAGATTGCCAGCAGAAGCAAATCGCGTTTCATCTATAATGGCAAACTACTGCAATCCATGTTACGAAAGCTTTCTTTAGCGTTATAGTTTATATGCTTGCTATGGATTATATACACAGACATAATGTCGTCCCGAGTATATGTGTGTTGGTGTGCGTGAGCCTGCGCATGTGTTCGTGTGTCAGCGCGATTCCGCGTACACCAGTGCATGTGTGCGTGCGCGTGTATGTGTGAGTCCGTGCTTGTGTTAAGCGTGCCTGTGCACATGTGTACACCCATGCATGCGTGCGTTTACGGTCGCGCGTGTGCGTGTGGCCATATGTGTGTATACGTGTATGTGTGTGTGCCTGTGAATAAGTATGCGTGTGTGGGTCCGTGGGCCCTCGAATTTCATGTCTGTGTGTGTGTGTGCGGGGGAGGGGGGACTGCTTCCTAAAGTTTAGGGTCCCACACCTGTTCAGTCTGGGAGTCTATATGAGAGGCGGCTTAAGGAATGGTGGTGGTCAACGCAATGTACACCGACTATTCATTACACGGAAAACAGCTGCGCATTCTCGTACCTCATCATTGCTTGCGAACTTGCTGTGGTAGCTGATTAGGTACGCTGAGGCGCTTCTACGCTGGAAAACGTGAGTTATGACCAATTCACGCGGAAAGCTGTGATTGCGCTTATGCACAAACATGGTTTATGTTACCAACATTTAACACGAACATACCTTGCCTTTGCTACAGGTGCATAGCTAGCTCATTGGGCAACCGTGTGAAATTAGGTGCTGATCATGTGGCCAGCAAAAAGTTTGGTATAACAACTTCGGCACGTTTTGTGGTGCGTGAAAAGCCTTCCAAACATCCGCGACTGTGGATTATTTGTTCAAACTTTGACTACGCATTCAGTACATGCGGCACTATATGCGGAAACGTCAGACACGGACAAAGCGAAAAGAAATTCCACTGAAAAAAGGTGTAGCGATGCTCTCCCGCTAATCCCACCGAGAACGAAATAATTATTGTTTCTGGCCGTTCAACGGTGCACTTCGTTTTCCCCAAGTTTTGCTTCACTATTTTTCGCCAACTGCAGTCGCATTCCATGAAAATACTCAAAGAACGCGAGGCTGGTAGCTAACCTGCGCCGCCGTGCAGCTGGGTGGAAGGAGAGTTGCCATTTACAAGTAGTCATTCTTGAAGCGTCATTCGATTGCCTTCGGTGTCGAACTATAGCCCGCCGTATGCACAGTAGCGTTTGCCTTTCGGTGCCCTCTTGGCAGGTTTTCCATTCACCCTGCTCACCCCGGCCAGCAGTGCAGCGGCAACGGCCGTGTAGATAGGGGAAGAGTTGAGTCGATAGCTGTGGCGCCACTGCTAGAGCCTCCTCGTTCTCTCTCTGTCTCATCCGTCTTTCAAATGCGTTGCGTTGTTCTGGGGTCTTGGTCGCTGTGTGAGTTCCAGCGAACAGACGCATCTTCAATAGTGGTAACGCACGACACCGTGTTCGAAGTGACGCTCGGATTAAGGAATATTCATGGAGCGGCGGACGCGGACAACGTGGGCCTGTTAACGGTGAGTGTACTGGTTTCGTAGGTAGTAATCACACAGCGCTAGCTGGGCGCCTGCAGCATCTCTGCCGGAGTAGCCTGCCAGCCATTCACAACAACATGCGTTGAGTGATCACTGCTGAAAGTGCTTGATATTGTTTCAAGATGCGCTTTAGGCTACATCGTAATAATATTTCTATCAATACTCAAATATGCAACGTGCTTATGCATGTGTAAGCGTAAAAAAAGAAAAAGAAAAATTTATGTAGAGAGGCGCACTGTACAAAATTGCTTTATTTTGCTTAAAGACGGTATAGTTTGAGGTGATGATATTCCGCGATGCTCCCGCCACGTGCGCAAAGGTCTTTTAAAGTATTTAGGGCACGTGACACCAGCAACAGGGAAAGATCTAGTAGATTTCCAAAGGTGCGTTGTTGTGGCCATCGCCGTGCGTTGTTCTCCCTCGTTTCTGTTTGCTGTTTTTGTGCTTTGCTTACATCAGCGATAACGTTTGGCGTTATAAAAATTGAGAGAGCATACGTGGCTGTGGGAGCTATGTGTGGTAGCTCTAGCATAAGCCATGGCTGATGCAACGTAGACGGCGTCCGCGCGCGTTGGTGTCACTCGAGCACTCGTACTTGCTTGATTGTGTTTAACTGAGCATTTAGGCACAGGTTACGTTTGTAAATACCGTGGTCAATAACCGCTAATATCGTGCCCCTGATTGCCATCAGAGGATAGACTTGGGTGTCAAAATATGCCAGGCACTTTTTCTGAAAGCAAGCTTTGATGAATTTTTTTAAAAAAAGAAATGCTTTCATACGCGCTAGGCAATACTTAAGGCCCACAACTCTTTAAAAACTGGACGAGCTATGAAATATTTCATTAGATAACAATGAAATAAGATGATGGAATTCTAGATGACAAACTTCTGTGCTAGACTAGGTGCACAAAATACACGTTCGCAGCCCTAGGTCTAGAAAGCAGGCAAATAGGAAGCACAGCGTCAAATTTGGATTAGATGCCATGGACAGAGCTTCCTGTGAGGTTAGAAAGAACGAGGAAATTGTTCATCTTTGATGCCCTTCTAGAGGCATTTAGAATTAAACTGATTGCTGAATTGTCACAATTCCTCAAATTGTTAAAGGCTTGATTAAAGTCAGTCAATCTTTTGACTGACTACTGCCCCTACTGTTCCTGCTGTATATAAATGACATTGTAAGTGTGGTATGTTCATCTGTGCGAATTCGTCTGTTCGCAGACGATTGTGTCTTGTATAAGGAATTTACTTGCCCAGAAAATCAACATGACCTTAATCACAGTTTGTTTAATGTTTTTCAATGGCGCAATTGCTGGGGGATGGCTTTGAACTTAGATAAAACTGTATGCATGCGTATAACCCAGAAGAAAAATCCACTTCAGTATACTTATACATTAAATGAGCCACCTCTACAGCAAGTTTCTGAGTTCAATTATTTAGGAGTAACACTCACAAGTAATTTATCTTGGAATCAACATATTGACAATATCTCCGCTTCCGCCTTCCGTAAACTGTCTTTCTTACGGCACAAATTAAAAAACGGTCCTTCTGATGTCAAACTCCTGGCCTACCAATCAATAATCCGACCAAAGTTAGAATATGCATGCATAATATGGGACCCGTTCACACAGAAAAAAACGTGAATAAACTAGAAAGAATACAAAGAAAAGCTGTAAGGTATATATACTCTAAGTTTTATCACACTGATTCACGTTCTCAGTTAATTAGAGCTAATGGCATTGAACTCCTTGAGTCACGACGGAAGACATTTATGCCTAATTTTCTTTCCCAACTTCTTCAGAGACAAACAGCAGTTGACCCTACTCAGTACCTGACACCCATATCAACAAGGCATACGAGACACCAACACCCCGGAACTCTAACACCTTATTTTGCACGGACAGATGCGTTTAAATTTTCTTTTTTTCCAAGAACAATGGAAGAATGGAACCTTCTAAAAGACTCTGTTTAAAAATTCACTTTGGTTGATCTACTGTGTGTAAACAGTGTGTTGGTTGTGTAAACCTGTACTTGTATGTTGAATTCTTTCCTTTTTCCTTTTCTACGTGACTTGAGTGCCTAACATGTACTTGCTACTTGTGCCCACCTGCCTGGACCTGTGAAGGTCTGCAGTAGGCTATAAATAAAATTAAATAAATAAACAAATACTTTTTGCAGACCTCTTCGCTGGTGCCACGCCCAAGATCATCTTTTCTCATGGAAAAGAGAAAGCAGACATGCCTTCACTGTTTGTACATGAAGAGGTAAGTTTCTTATGCGTCTTTATTAATGCTACGCGTTCTGAACGTTGTACTTTAAAAATTGTTTTTCATACTGGCTGGTTACCCTACAAAGATTTTGATTCTAAGGTGTGTTCAGGCTTTCCTAAGTACCATTTTTGAGCTGTGGTCTTGCACTTCACCTCAATCCGGGAATTTTCTATAGGCTGGAAAACTATCTGATCTGTATCATACGAAAGTATTGAAATGTATGGGCTGTATGCCTCGAGTTCAGTGTAATGTCAATTACACGCCATTTCAAAGGACACACACTACACATTCTTCATATATGGTTCTGGCAGAACAGCACGAATATTATTTTATGAGAAGTCATACTTGCTCCTATTACAGGGCGAGGGGTGCCGCTGACGCCCTGCGTAGTCTAGCCCGGCCCCAGCCTAGAGCAAGCCTAGTTCCTGAACCTCCACATGGATGACCGAAAAATATTCCGTGTCAGTAATGACGAAGATGGAGTGACAGCCCCGATGAGTTCATTTTTTTCTAATTTTCAACATTGTCTACAGCCGGGAGGCCTTTAACAACCACCGTGATAGAGCGGCTTTTTCTCGGTGTGAGTTTGGAGTTTACCAACGAAGTTTTTCAGGCAGTACGACGCTAAAAAGTTTAGTGTCACAATGCCTGAACAACTTTTTCTAGTGTGGTCATGGTAGATAAATAAATATTGTTATTTGTGTAAGCTATTTTGCATAACTAAAGCTGGACCATTCCATGCCAAACGTCCAAGCCACTTTGGCGACCATCTGAAAAACTTTGGCGACCAACTGACTGCGTTGGAAACAGTGAACTGCTAAAATATTTCAGCGAGAAAAAAAAGTTTTGTTCATGTGGCTGTCTTCTGAACTTCTTGGCATATTGCCGTCTAGATGTTGTTTGTGGAAAATTTTATTTTAAAAGTACTACTAATTTTTTTCCAAACCAAATTCGGTCTACATGTTAAGTAAATGTGCTTGTGTAAAGTATTTGAAGCTCAGTAATATTAGTGCAATTTTTTGCCACATTCGCTTCCAAGAATCAAGCTAAAATGTGTTATGTTTGCATTTTCTATTCCAATATTGCACTTCGTATGAATAATTGAACAGTGAATACTTACTCTACAGAAAGTATATTGTGAGGCAAAAATATCTTTAGACCTCTCAAGCAGCTGAAATATACGAGAAAGTATCACGAATTTCACAAAATTGTGATCTTTGTCCGTATTGAGATGCCATTTGCACCATGTTGTGATACAATGAAAACTCAACTTTATGCTTAAATTTAAATAAAATAAAGTTCTTTTTATTATGAAAATAAAGTCTGATCCCAAAAAGGATAGGAAAGAGCGCTGACTGTCAACGGAATTTTATTGAAGGTGCTACGAGCGCTTTTACACCAAGCACAAGAACAGGGCTCATCTCCAACAACACATGCGTGACCATGACAAAATATTCTTAACCGAGAAAAGAATACTCTCTTTCGGAAAAGATAAGTGAAGGTGTACTGATGCATTGATCCTTGGCCTTCCTGATAGAAAATTCTAAAACCTCTTTCATTTTTATTCTTGTTTTTTTCAAAAACCGTGTTTTATGAAACGTAAGACTGCACCTACATTTTTTACAGTATCCGGCCATGACACTACCATGGCCCTTCTTAACATTTAAAGCATGCTGTCTTGCTCGATCATTGAAGCATTGCCCAGTTTGTCCTATGTTTACTTTTCCACATGTTAACGGTATCTCATACACAACATTATATTGGCATTCCGTAAACCTCTTATATTGACGAATGGTGCAAGATTGACTATTCCTGTTGCTGTAATTACATGCACTTCTGAAAGCGTGCAAGGGGCGGAAAAGAACAATATCAAGCGCTAAAAATACACACACTACGAGAGGACACACACGAGCGCTTTCAACACGCCCAACTGGCAGTCATCCTAAACAACATCATATCTGCTGGCTCTTTTTCTAAAATTGTGAGACACTTTATGTAAGTAGTACCATGCAACATGAAAAGGTCTTCGGTCATTCTGTTTTGTTTTTTTTTTGGTCCTGTTTCCTTTAACTTTACTTTAGGCAGGAGGGTTTCGCTAACGAGTGTGATGATGCTGTTGGGGTATTTGCTGGTGCTATCAGCCCAGGAGTGGTAAGAATGTTCTGCCTTTTGATAGTGGGCATTCAAAATTAGTAAATATAGGAATTGACACCACATGTATTCATGCCACCATTCAGAAGTCATATTAGCACAAGGGCGAGGTCAGCCTTAAAAAACCAGATCAAAAGACTAAACGATGCCGGATATCCCAACAGAATCATCACACACGTTTGCGAAACCCTCCTGCAGAAAGTAAAGTTAAAGAAAACAGGTCCAACAAAAAAACAGAATGACCAAAACCTTTGCATGTTATGCCACATAAGGTGTCTCACAATTAAAAAAAATATAGCCAGCAGATGTGATATTAACTTGTTTTTTTCAACCCCTTGCAAGCTTTCAAAAGTGTGTGTACTAAACAGCAACAGGAATAGTCAATCTTGCACTATTCGTCACGAGAGTAGGTTTACTTAATGCCAATCTTAAGTTTATAGAAGTGTTTTTTATGAGGAAGGCCAAGGATCAGTGCATCACTACATCTTCCTTTATCCTTTCCGGGAGTGAGTATTCTTTTCTCAGTTAAGATTATTTTGAAGTGGTCACACATGTGCCGTCGCGCATGAGCACTGTCCTTGTACGCAGTATAAAAGCGGTTGTAGCATCTTTAATAAAATTCAGTTGACAGTCGGTGCTCTTTGCTGTCCTTTTTGTCTCTTTCTGAAGTTGTCGCGCTGTGACTAGAACACATCCACGATGAACGAACTTGCCCAAATTAAACTATTGTTGCTTAACATGTAGACCGAGTTTAGTATAGAAAGAAGAACCGGCGCTTTTAAACTAAATTTTTTTCACATACAACATCTTGACGGCATTTCAGGAAATTCATAAGGCAGTCACGTCATCAAATAGTTTTCATCTCCTAAATATTCCAGAAGTTCACTATTTTCAATGTAGCAAGAGTTTTTCGAATACGTTTGAGATGGTCACCAAAATGGCTGGGACATTTGGCAGGAAACGACCCAGCTGTGTCATTAGCCCAAATTATGCATTACCTCTTTTGTTTTTTGGGTCCTGACTAAGTTTAGTGTATCGCTTTAGCTTATTCTGTTTCTGATCATTTTATTGATTTTTTATTCATTCGCAAAAAATACATGTGCGAAAGCCCGTATATGTTTCCATGTGCATCATTTCTCATAACCAATTCTTACACATCTAGGAATACAAAGCTTAAATCGCTGTGATTGTATACATTTGTAAACACTATCGGTATATATTTTCGTGTGCATCACTTCTTGGGAATAATTGTGTACATGAAGGCGTATACAGTGAAATCATGGTGATTGTATATATTTGAAAGAAATATAAGTATATTGCCACTTGGCCGCTAGTTACGGCGAGCGCAAGCCATGGCTGCCCGCGAGAATGGAAGACGATGTTCTGGGGCAGCTCGTGCTCTGGCCAGTTGTTTATTATTGAAGCAGCCATCTTGCCAGTTTTCGGTGCGTCTCCCCGCTGGCTCAGTTCTTCCTAGTTGAAGACCTTTTGTAGCACGTGACAACTGGTCGAGCTGCTGGGTAACCCCCAGCCGATGTTCCAAACGCCTCCAGGTAGCCCTGTACCTGCAGTGACAACACCTGTCCATTGCTCAAGCCGGAGACTCCAAGGACTACCTCCTGAGCGTGGACCTCTTCCTGAGATGACGTCTGTCACACCCCCGAACGCTATGGAAGGCGCTGCAGCCTCCAACGCACAGGAAAGCGGTGCGACCACGCATCATACACCATGGAAGCCACGTGTGCCGAAGGTGTTCCACGGTTCCGTCTTGGAGGATGTCAAAGACTGGCTGGCCCAGTTCGAACGGGCTTCGGATTACAATGGTTGGACCGACTTCGACAAAATGAGGAACGTGTATTTCAGCTTGGAGGACGGCGCTCGTACTTGGTACGAAAACCGTGAGCCTTTTCCCTCGTGGAGCGTCTTTCGTCGATACCTGCTGGCAAGTTGGGCCAATCCCGATCGCCGCGAACGAGCCGAGCGAGAGATTCAGTCGCGCCTCCAAATGCCGAATGAAAGCGTCATGATGTACGTCGAGGACATGACGAGCCTCTTTCGTCGAGCTGACCCCGACAATATATTGCTTGCATTTGATTTCTATTAACCAATTGTGTACATGAAGGAGTAATAAACTGAAATCACTTGGATTGTGTATACCTAAAAAATTATAGGGATATATTTGCGTGTATTTCATTTGTAGTCTCTATGTGCTTGAAGCAGTATACTAAACTGAAACTAGTGTAATTGTATGTTTCAAAGAATTTCCAATACAGTGAAACTGTAAAAAATATAATAAACATTTGAGGTGTTGCGTCTGTGGTGTACGTATATGTGAACATGTTACACGTCTTGCGACAAAGTTGTGTGGCAGAAGTTTACAGCGATGGCACCAACTACTAAATCAGTTTTATTTGCCTAATAATGGAATGCAATATGCAAGGGCAGCCAGGCTTAGTTTTCTGTAACGCGCATTATGAATATACTGTGAAGTAAATATCGATTCGGCAGAAGTTCATACAGAATTGTACGTGTTTATATATTTGCCCACACGCAATGAATCGAGCTCGACAGGTGGCGCACCATTGCTAATCAGAACAACATTATTCAAGTAGTGTGTAATCTGTGCATGCTGATATCTATTAGTGCTGTCTAAAAGAATACTGGCACCCCTGCCATGGGCACTCAACACCCTTGTGGACCCTTCTCCCAACCTCCTCAGAGGGTGTTAAAAAAATGAAAGACATTGAAGGCCCCCTTCTTTAAGGGTGTTTTTGTAACACCCTACGGTTTTTTACATGTACATCCTACTCTAAGAGTGCATGGAGAGCACCCTTTTTGAAAGGTGCTCAATTTACATCCTTAGGGTGTCGTCTATTGGACAAGCCCATTTACACGCTTTTGGTTGTAAAAATTTTTACCTTGTGCATAGGTACAGAAATTACAGTCGTTGGCCAACTGCCGCAGCGCTAGATTGAATTGGACGGGAGTCTCGTCCAGTTCTTGAATTCTTCGCCGGAATCGGGAACGTGTGCAGAAAGCGTCTTCAGGCGGCGTAAAGTATGCGTACAGAACAAGGCCTGCTGGTACACGTCGCAAGTTGCTCCATCTCCTGAAGCCTGGACGCCTTCTGGCAGCGTCTGCTCGTAAGCAGACTTGTAGTAAGCTTGCAACCCCTCCATTCCAAGCGCGTTGAGCAGCAACACTTTCTTCGTGTCTGGCATAGCGTCCGGGGCCACCGCATCGATGTACACTTGCACGACGTGACGCCAAGTCTTCCATGAGGCACGCCAGGGCGTTGCAGAAACGGAGGTGGTGGATTGCGGGGAACATGCTGCCGCCGAGGCAGCATGTTCCCCGCAAGGGGCCCGGCGCCCTAGCAAGGGGCCCGGCGCCCTGAGCGTGGGCCGCGAAGATGGAGAGGGCAAAAGCCGAGACCCAGCTGACACTCACGAAGGCTCGTTTAGTCACAAGGAGCCACAATATATACAGCAGGACAGCGCCCCCTAACATATGTATTGAAACCAAAACTAAAACCATTACACAACAACACTATCTGAAGCGTCTCACTTAGCAGCACTTTCTCTGAAAATAGTGGAGAATTTTTCAAAACAGAGTTTTTCATCTGCGTTCGGTGTCTTTCTATTGTTGGGATGAATGCTCACAATACTGGTTGGTGTAGGCGTTGACAATTGTACTGCAAGTGAAAGTCAAACACTAGAGCCACGTGCGGTTTTTGCAGACTTCGTAAAGTTTGCTGATTATTAAAACAAATATGAAGCAAACACGTTACTAGTTGTTCAGGGCACGCACAAACTTTTTCTTGTGTTTATTAGCGGCGGTGGATGCCGTGGTCGTGCTTCTCGATCGTTTGGAGGCCCTCACTTAGGCAAGCGAAAGTATCGCTGGCAGCGTTACCAGGCGCCTCTTTGAACGCATGAAAAAAAAAAGTCTCTGGCTCGACCTAAAGCTGCCTCAAGTGCGTAAAGTGCAATTTAAAGTTACACAGGTTGGTGTTTAGGTAAACTAAATCACCTGCAAGGACTTCTTGCTCTATCAGTAGATTGACCGCAATGCGGTTGGATGACGCTATAGCGACCATTTCTGTAGACTTTCCACATCAAATTAAAATTATATTTCCTTTTTATAGTAGAAAATAGTGCTCATTGCTGACGATGTGGTGAACGATCTTCTCAATTGCGTCCATCAAGTAATTTTTAATGGTAATCAGTCTCTTCATGGAATTTTATGGATAAATCTACCACAGAGTGACAGTAGTAAAAAAAGTCACAGCGTTGCCGCAAAGGCACATCAATGAACGTGATAGTAAAAATAGAAAAGATCACGCGAAGGATGACAAGCAGATCAGAATGTGCCCCACGTTTTTCCGGCACAAATGACACAGGCAACATAATAACAGGTACAGAAGAACGCGAAAAAGCGTGTCAGTTGTTACTTTGATGTGTCCGAAAAGCGCGCCCTTTTCGCAAATGGAGACTGTGCAACGAGTGCAGTGAGCTTTGTGCGCCTGGTAACTACAGCAGCATTGTTCCAGAGAAAGCTCAAGGTGTGCGATTACCCCCACTATGAGATAGGCAAACGCACACGTGAGCGTCTCCTCTCTGCGGGGCAGAGTACGCGTGGGATATAAGAGCGCGTGGCACTACATGGGCCGATCTGCTGACGCGTTCTCAATGCGCTATCACACTGGCAATGATGAAAATACGATAGTTCGACAAAGATGCCCATCTTCAGCGGTAAGTGGTAGATATAAACAGCTTGCCGACTGAACGTTGAAAGAGATGCTCCTTCGTGGCGGCTAACGCCTTGCACTCACAATTCAGAGGCGGGACGTTTGATTCCGCAAGCCGGAGTTTTTTTTTGATTATTTTTCTTTCTTTTGTTCCCCCCCATATATATATATATATATATATATATATATATATATATATATATATATATATTGAAGGTCGTAGGTTCGATTCCTGCTCACAGTTGGTAATTTTTTCATCCACTTTTCTTTCTTCTTATTTACATTCCATTGGTTCTAATAACTTCCCCTGTACATTCCTTGGCATTACTGTCTGTTAGATCTCATTAATAGTGTGTTAAAACACGGAAAAACGAGCCCTTAGGTATACACTTCTTTCCCATATATATATATATATATATATATATATATATATATATATATATATATAGTGAGGAAAGAAATGTATACCTAAGGGCTCGTTTTTCAATGTTTTTACACAATATTAATGAGATCTAACAGACAATAATGCCAAGAAATTAATAAAGAAGATAATAGGCCAAATTGTAATGTAAATATGAAGAAAAGTGGCTATAAAGATAACTTGTCGTTGGCAGGATTCGAACCTGCGACCTTCGAATGACGCGTTCGATGCTCTACCACTGAGATACCACGACAGCTATCCCCCCAGCCACTCTTTAGGGTTTATATGTGAATTAAACTTGGAAGTGTCATCGACGCTAGCGTCAAAATTCGCCGAGAGTGTCGATATAATTGCCATTGAAATAAAAGAAATGCGATCACCGTTAACGTGTTATTATTCTACTTTAGTCACTTTGTGTGGGTAGGCTATCGCTCTTCTTACATAATTTATTTGACTAACCTGAATTTAATATAGCATATTTAATAAATATAAAAGCCTTGAAGCTTCAGGATATATAGGTATTCTATTGCTTTCTTAGCTTTTTTTTATAATGCTTCGTAAAACATGAGAAAGCCACCTACGCCGCGCGAAACGCATATGAAGAGCCTTCCCCTCATTTTCTTAAGGAAGGAACGAGTTGTTGGAGCAACTAAAAATAAACTATAAATCCCGCCTGAACAAGAAAAACAGAAAGATAAATAAAGCCAAGCAAACATGTTCTTTAATAGTTGCACCCTAACAAATATTTGAAAGCAGTAATTGACTGATTTCTTAATATATGTGCAACTTAGCATCGTCGAATCTTAAGAATATTTTTGCATAAGCAATGATTTTTTTAACTTACCAGAAAGAAGCAGTCCGCCGTTGTATTTATTGAGGAGATTTTAAGCTCCTTAAGTAGAATATTAGGATCAATTGACACTTCATATCACTTCTTCCCTAGCATGCAAATGGAACACGCTAATCTCACAAGAATGCTTGAATGATGAACCGTGTGCAATGTTGCCTTCGCATGCAAGTGCCATAGCTTGAAATATTTACGGAATGGCGCAAACAAATATACCCTCGTTTATTTGCATTATGCAATGTCATCTGCATCGAGCAGGTACACAGATCTTTTGCGTATGCGATCAGAAAGAGTACTACAAATATGTATTATTGAAGTGTCTTGGGACACGACTGGTTCGCGGGGCTACCTTGAAAGACTGGTCAAGCACTAGGGCTGATCAACGAGTCGATTTTGCTCATGCGGCGCCTTCCATATTAAGCACTACCGTCTTACAATAAAGAGCGTATCCGGCAGAAAGGCTAGACAGAAATTCAGGACAAAAAGGAGGATGACGTTGTTCATTACGTTTGATATTTCTTCACATTGTGTTGGTATTTTCCCCTATCTATCTATCTATCTATCTATCTATCTATCTATCTATCTATCTATCTATCTATCTATCTATCTATCTATCTATCTATCTATCTATCTATCTATCTATCTATCTATCTATCTATGAACGTGAAAAGAATCAAGGTTCACTTCATGTTCGTATTAGCGAAACTCAACTTCAAGCAGACAGGCAAGGAATTTTATATGATCCGGGGACGAAGCTCACTCGGCCTTAGGAGGCAACTTCGGTAGCCGGCACTCATGACGGGACGAGAAGAAGCATAGAGCTTCCTCTTAAATATACACTAGAATGGACTCTGGCACTAGTGTATACGACAGCTTCAACGCAAATCGCTTCAGCAAGCATGACAATTATAGGTACGGCAGAGATTTGCCTAGTCTTCGTACTTTACGCTCGTTCTGAATTTGCGTGGTTTGAAACTACTTTGTCACTAAACAACCACCGGCAAAAAGTTGCAAGTTACGCTTCAACACCTTAATCTTTTAGGCTCACCAGTTTAAACCGCGTCACGATGTGAAAAACGGCTTGTTTTTTTTAAACCAAACCGAAACTTAGCAATAAACGAAGGCAAAAGTGCGTTCCCTGCCTGCAAGCACCAAAATCAGGAAAATTTATTTCATACCCATAATTACATAATTCGCATGGTCACTGAATGATCACAGCGCCAGTGCCTCCTCTAATTAATTTTAGGAAAGTCACTGAGGAGGTGCATCTCCCCGGGCGTCTCTCATAATCATATAGTGGTTTTGGGACGTTAAGCCCCACATATCAATCAATCAATCAATGCGTCTCCTCGGCCATGTCATGGGCTCTCTAGATATCCCGTAACTGTTCTTCCTTCTCGTTATTTGGGAGGAGATATCGCCAACCCTTCTACTCTCCCTCAACGCAGGATTGGCGTTGGACATTGATACAGTATGTTTTGCAAATAACAACGTGGAATAGCGCAGCGAGGGCAGCCTTTCTGTATACCATTCGTATATTTAGAGCATTTCAAAAAAAAACGCGCATGCCTCAGCCCGAATTTAACATAATGTGATAGACTTGCCTTTATTTATGAGAAGTTAGGATTTTATGAAAAGTAGGTAGTTTACGGTATTTTATTTGTCACAACCTGACGTTCCCGAAGCAAACTTGAAGTACATTTGATCGATTCAGTGATTAATCAATATATTCAAATCCCGATGTCAATGCCAGTAACATTTTTGCAGAAAGTAATTCAATACTCTTCAATTGCAGAAAGATTAGAAAGCAAGTGCAAAAATTCCCTATATAGCATGCTTTTGGCATAACCTGAAGCTTTCAAAAACCAGTCATGTATATTGATTTTTTGGTGATGGTTAATATCCCTGAAGCAAGTCAAATGTTGAATTGAGGATTATGTGTTCGGTGCACTTGTGCAACGAACTCTACACGTCATACAATATACAAATCAGCGTACATTATGACCACAATGCGGTGACGATAATTACCAAAGACCAGTGTCCCTCAAAGTAGTGAGACACTGGTAGAGGGAACTGCCATTGGACTTTTTCAACGTCAAGTTGTCAAGAAAGTGGCTGCTCAAAAACAAACGCAACAGCAGTCAAGATAATCGACAACTTTTATTCATTGGCTGAAAAATTATAAGGAATCAAGGTAAGGACAATTATTTATTGTTAGAATGATAAGTTGTCTCAGTTTCACCTTAATAATACTTGAAGAAACTTGTCTTGGTTTCTTAAAAGATAATGCAAGATTTTTTCACTCAAAAGTGATGAGGCTAACATACACTGACACTAGGATTTGTTGAAAAAACGAAGGCATATAGAAAGGCCCACTGATGTAGAATTGTTCTTTATCTGAGTAATACATTGGCTTAGTGCATGAGCTTCAGGTAATATGTGTCTTGCAAAGCAAGAGTCAAGAAAAAACACCCAGACAAATTAAGACAACAATTCAAGAAGCATACTTCGACACACTACCCGAATTTACCATGTTTCCAAAATACACACCATACACTGCATGCATTGCGACCAGCGTATGCGAACTATTTAAGTGTTACAAAAATAGCCCCATATCTGCATGCTTAGCTGAAAATATCGTCGAATAACAATATTCTTCTGTTCGGAGGCACTGGGTGAGATATGGACGCCATCTGGCAGTGATGTAGGAAAACGAAAGCTGGTGTAGGACGCATAGCCACTGGCAGGTGGCAGCACCACATCGTCTTCGAAAAGCACACGAATCACCTGCTTTTTCGTGCATTGCATTGCATTGCCAGTGCAGAGTAAGAAACGCTAGGGTCTTTTAAATTGCACACCTGTGTATTTTTGTTAAATAAACGCACTAACAAATGCTCGCGCACTTACAATGCATCTCGGATATGCGTAATAGGGCTTTTTTCATTGTAAATGCTCACAGTTATGTGCTCCGTCAGTAGATATGGATCGCCGGGCGTTTGAGCAAAAGCATTTACCGTGTGCCTTAATCGGGAGAACGACAGACAAACAGAAAAGCAGAGAGGCAGGCTATAATGTCTGTGTTGAAGTTTTCCAAGAAAGCTGATTGACATTAAAATACCGCAACTCTGCCTCAAAGGAAACAAGGAGCCCTTGCTCCATCAGAAAAATAGGATCAAGTGAATCTTCACGTTTGCCTGCCTGACAGCATTCTTTCTTATCATTATATTTTATTTTGAAAAGTTTTTTCCTAACTGTTTTCTTCGGGTTATGGCTGAATTTCGGACTGCTCTGTTAACGCTTGAATACATATAAAAACCTATTGAAACAAAAACAAAAAAGCGCGCAAGACCAATGTAGTTAAACTTTTTTCTAAGCTCAACGCACAGAACTGGTGTGTGCATTTTTCTGTGTCCATATTTTATTATGCTCTCATGCGTATTTATGTTGTCTTCCTTTATACCGGGAATGAAATTTTGTTCAATGTGTTCAGCAGTACGACTCCATGCTTTCCGCAGATGACAACAACAGTCCTACGTATCGGAAGCATGCATCGTGGTGTCCAGAAGTCACCTCAATTAATGATCTGATAGCTATATCTAAGACCACCCTCCGAAAAGATGTTTCTAGGACCTTGGCCGATGGTCGCGCATGCGCGCGAGGCCACAAAAGCTCTTTTGTGTTTCATGAGGACCACTGAACTTCAGGAGTGCCTGTGATAAAACACCGCGACGACGTACTGTGTAGTCTCAAGCGGGCTGCTTATTCAATTGTTTCTTACTGTTCTTTTTTCCCTACCTCTTTCCCTTCTGTTATTTACCCCCCTCCTCCAGTGTAAGGTGTTTTATTATTGCCTCCCCCCCAATTGTAGGGTAGCCAATCGAGCCAAAGCTTGGTTAACCTCCCTCTCTCTTCTCTCCAGTTTTCTCTCTCTATCAGGAAAAGAATCCCCGGCCAGCTTACCAGCGACAAAGCATAATTTATTGAATAATGGACCTTACAAATACGCTTCTCAGCGGCACACTTTCAAGAGCCCCATTTCTTTGCTATTGAGGCCACCAGCATTCTCGCGTACAAAACAGCACTTACGGCAAGCTCCGGAATGCTGCTGCAGCAAGCACAGCGGTAGCACCGATAGCACACGCATAATCATTGAGTTAAAATCGTCATTCGTGATCTTATTTAGGTTCTTTGAAACAAGGTGTTACCACGAAACGTTGCCGGTGCAGGTTTAAGCACGCTGCTCCAGTGTTTTGCCCAAATAGGTTCATCTCTATACTAAGCTGAAAGTTATGATCTTTAAGAATTCCTTAGAATCAGATAGATTCTTCGTGTGAATGTGTAATTTATCACTGAACTTAGCACGGATTTTTATTATGCGGTCGGGCAAAAATCGAAACAACTCCGCTTCTTTGTGAAGTACCGAGCACCAACAATATGAAGTGTGAACAAGCTATCAAACGTGATTACCTTCAATAGCCTGGCTTAAATGTTGTGCTATGTGAGTTGAAAACGTCATACTTTTTATATTGGAGACTTTTTTTCAAGATGATTATTGCTTATATGGTTAGTGTCAGCACGCCGTAATAGCACTAAAAGAAAGGAGCTATAAATATTTTGCTACATAATACAGGTTCTATCATTATTTCCGTAAAATGATGCTGCTGTCATTTCTTCTGGTGAAGAATAATTAAGTAGGCCCAAGCACAACAGAGATGCATCAGAAGCCACGGTATCTTCATATAGCTGTCATGCAGGTTAAGCTTTGTGTTGTCATTCATGGGTCAATCTAGATTGCTCAGACTGTGAGAATTATTGGGCCTAGCAACACAGTGTAGTGTGCCGAACCAATGGAACTCCTTGTCGTCAATGACAGTTTATATTTACCATGCGAAGAGAGGTGGACTTGCGAATAATAGTCATCGCTATACAGACGCTACTGAAGTCTGAACCACACGAGTGCTCAAGAGCAAGGAAATAGACTGAATATTTGCAACTTTCGTGAATAGCAGTTCGCAGGAGGCAAACATTTTACAGGTAATTTGATGGTATAATTTGTAAATTTCTAAAAGACCACGAGGTTTGCTGGAAATAGATGAGTGGCTCGAAGTTTGTACTCTCCAGTCTCAAACTACGCTCTCGTAGCGTCTAATTCTATAAACATGACGCACCTTCTCTTCAGTGCCCCCGCTTATCGAAAGTGCTCGTATGTTCCTGGCGTAGCATTGCGCATTGCCAGATGAACTGCACAATTTTAGTCACTCCCAAAGCTGTTGTAAAGTAGCTGCGGCAGGCCAAATGGTGAGCTGTTGTCGTGTCTTTCTTGCCACATTGCAGCCTGCGACTAGCATATGACACTCCATGGTGGCGCTGATGTATTCTTCTGATGTGGATTACTCATTTTACTCACGGAACCGCCTGAAATATTAGCGCACAAGCACGTCGCTTTGGTGTGATGGCAAAAAAACGTTACCCGAAAACAGGCTAACGTCTATTAACTTCTCGGACCAACCGGTATTTGGAAAAAACGTCACGCTCACACTTCAATGACGGATCGACAGAAATTGCCTGTCAGCGATAATCTCATCAGCTGGCAATTGCGTCAGAGTTTATACGTGCGCGATAGAACGTTCGAACATTCCATTGCTATTGCTAGATAGATAGGTGGGGTTTGACCCCCTAAACCTCCATATGATAAACTAAAGACGCCGTAGTGGAGACCTCCGGAAATTTCGACCACTTGGGGTACTTCAGCGTGCACCCAAATCTGAGGAGACAAGCCTGCAGCATTTTAGCCTCTGTTGAAAGTGCAGCCGTCGCAGTAGGGATTCGATCCCGCGACCTGCGGGTCAGCAGCCGAGTACCTTAGCCACTAGACCACCGCGGTGGGGCTCCATTGTTGGTACTAGACGTAGTTCCTCATGAAGTGGTGTAATAGTGTTTGGTTGGAATCATATCAGCATATACTATAGTATTGCGAAAGCTTTCCACACATTCCGGGCGAGCTGCGATGGGCATGATAATACGAGTGATGGTGGCGTAGCAGTACGCGGCAATATGACATGCATTCGCACGAGGTCATGCTAGCCCTGTTCTTGACTTTGCGTGATGTATTTTCTGCAGGTAATACTCCTTTAGAAAATCAGTGCTCCGAAGACAACATGTCTACTAATGAGTTCCTGGCAGAACACGGCATGTCTTCAGCTTTGTTGGCCTTGTATCTGGAGGTCCGTGAGAAACCCGGATGGCATGCAGAATACCCGGTAAGTTTTGATGTCTGCACTTGGGCTACGTTTATGGCCTTTAATATTTAACAAATGTGTATTTATAAGAGGTTCCTTTAATTTTTATCAATAGAAGGACGGATGCTGGGGAAAAAGCTGACAAGCTGCTTTACTAGATACAGCCATTTAAACGTGCACTTTGGCGCGTTGGCAACAAACTTTGCTTCCCATATTAAAAATATTGAAAATAATAATACAGAGAGACTAATATAAAGCAAGATGACAATGAGTGGTGTAGATAGAGACGGTGAGTAAAACCGCAAGAAAACAAAAGTAAAACGAGGGCGACACCAGATTATTAGTAACAGTGTATTGCATTTTCATATGAAGTATGAAGGTCTAGAATATCACAACCCAAGCTTTCGTTCTAGACAAAAGTTAGCACTCTGGGATAGAGAATCCAGTGTGGTCATTCAACAGCTAAAGAATCAAGGTAGCATGCCTTAGAATAAGGTAAAACACATGCTTAAAATATGCTTAAAAGATATTTAGACTGTGTCAAAGCACACACTTATGCATGAGTGGAAAATATTTCATCAGCTAATATAAAAGAAACACAGCCACTGAACATTAGAGAGGAGAATACGGAGTTAGTTTGTTGAAGATCTTTAAGGCGCAATATCTTCGCAACTAGTGAAGTTAAAGAGCTCAAAAAATTTTGTTTTGGTGTTTCTGTCCCACAATTGATTTGAACGTAACGATGGTTTTGAAGTCTTTGTTTTGTCCAGCGAACTGAGTTGTCAGTATTCTCATTTGTCACTATCAGTTGTCAGTCATATTATTAGTAGATTTATGCGCCTTTTAGTCACTCTAGAGCCACTCGAGGTTTATTTTGAAGCTGCACATTAACACGAAGTAGTGCTTGGTAAATTCTGTAAATCGCTGTGTGAATTCTTCTGAGAAAACTCGGCACTCCCTTTGCAAAGTTTCCTCTGCTTCTTCCGTTGTCTTGCGTGTTAGACTAAATATTGCAACTACATGGTTGGATCATCACCAACACACCTTGCCAAGTACTCGAAGTGCATTTTTACCTATTGCGAGCTCGCTCTGAATGAACCAGACACAACATAATGCCTTCGCCTACATTGTTTGCTTCAATATACTAGTCCATTCGACATGGTTTGAGTTCGCTTGGTCTTGCATGCTTTTCCCCTATACTGCACGCCACTACGTGATGTTCTCCTGTATCTGACCCAGTATCTCTGCCATTGATGTCGACACTCAGCTTCTCTCTAGATTCCTGCACCAGCTCCCAATAAATCCAAATGATCTTACTGTCCTTGCCACTACGTTTACTTGCCATTCGTAAAGCTGTGTTGTGTTTCATATTTTTGTTCGCATCATCTTTTCGCTCACTGCAGACAAGAGGCCTGCCCATGGCAGACTTCTCAGAGGAATTTTTGATGCTGTGACCAGTGGTTCGAACTGGTACATTGATTAGTTCAGACACGCGATTGCAACAAATTTTTGTATTCGGAAAAAAATGAAAAAAAAACGCACGAGTTTTGAATTCAATATTATGAAAAAAAGCGTGCTAACCTAAGGACACAGCGTTAAATTCTCTGGTTTGTTCATGCACTGCTTCATGCAGCTTAAGACAGGCCTGCATCAAAACCTGAACTCTACATCGCTGGCTCATGCCCAGCTACTTTCGTAACTTTCAGCCCAACACAAACATTCACCATGTGCAAACTGAAATAATAAAAATTGAATGAAGTTGCTTAGGGCTGCCTGGGTTGCTGATTCTACTATGTCGCTTTTCGCAGTGGCTCAGTATTCCGTCAATTGAAAAGTCAATTTTATAGCCCTTCACAGTTGCTGTGGGCTGTGCATCCAAGACGGACTCTCTCACTTTTCATATTTGCTTGAGACATTCAGGCTAAACTAATCAAGTCTATCGCTATTCGCAGTTGCTCTAGACGCTCTGTGTCGAAGTCTGCACTCTTCCGATTTTTGCAGTTATTATTGCCTGCCTGGGTCAAAAGTGATCTCTCACTCTTCCCGGTTGCTAAGTACTCTCTAACTTAAGAAGTCATATCTGTTGTTCTTTGTAGTTCCTCAGGACTCCCTAGATCGAAGTTACAACTTTCGTGCTCACTCTTCGCAGTTTCACAGGACTTCGTTATTTGAACATTCAACTCTGCTGCTTTTCGCAGTTGCTCAAGGTTTCGTAGGTCGAGTATTCAACTCTGGGACTATTCACAGTAGCTCAAGACTTTTTGTGTCTAAAACCAAATGTAGCTCTCACAGTGGCGTTGGACGCTGTGGATCGGTGACACCTATCAGTTGCTTTTATAGCAATTGCTGAAAATTCTCTGGGTCATAAACTAAACTCTGGTGGTTTTCGAAGTTGCAAAAGCCTCCCTGGGTTGGACACTGAACTATATCGCTCTTCAAATCGCTTAAGCTTCATTGTGTCGAACACTCGATTGTAGTTGCCTTTCTTAGTAATTGCTCACGACGCTGTGGGTCACTGACTCAACTCTGGTAGTCTATGCAGTGCTCAAAACACTGTGGGTCACTGACTCAACTCTGGTGGTCTATGCAGTGCTCGAAACACCGTGGGTCACAGACATGAAATGTTCCTCTTCGCTTTTTTCCGGGACTTCCGAGGTTGAATACATTACTTTTTCACTCTTTGCAGTTGATCAGTAAAATGTGTGTCAAGACTCCACTCTATCGCTTTTTGCAGTTGCTTAGTACACTGTCATTCGGATTCTTCTTGTTATCATCGTAACAAGAAGTTTTGTACCCCGAAAGTTTGTTCCCTGTTACTGAGGACTTCTTGCATCGATGGCCTATTCTCATTGTGGCCACCAGGTATTTGATCTCGAAGTTGAATGCTGCAGCTGGCCGAGAATGATAGGAATTCACGAGAAGCCTTCGTTTATTTTCATTAGGTAATGTAAGAGAACTAGGTTGAATGACCACTGAAAACTATAGTTTTGGCCGGTAGCTAATGGTACGCTACCTCCCACGGCTAGAAAAATACGACGTGTCTCTTTATGGTTGGCCGTTTTACAATGTGCCACATTGCCTCTGGTCATTTTCAGCGAGTAACAAACGGCATCAAATGTCACATCGTACGATTGGCAGTCGTATACAGGTGGCATCGCATTCGGCCAATGAGCTACCCAGCGTCGTGTAGTTACGGGATTGTAGTTAGCCCCGTCATCCCATCTTCGAGACGTGCGCACCTGGGGATACCAATGCATTCATGGATCACGTTTAACCGCAGCAGAGGCGCCACTTCCCAAGCAAACGAAAGTGGAACATGAATGGTCTCGGCTCAAGAGCGAAGGCGTCGCACCGAGGGTGACTCACTCTTCCATTTATCTCCTAACTTGAAAATTACGCAATCAACAAGAACTACTCAAGTGATGTGGAGTTCGGATCTAGCAGGCTAGAGTTACTCTTGCTCTTGCGTACACCCCCCTCAAGCCTGGCAACGCTGGTGCCACTTTTTTTTGAAGCTTTGAGCGAGCATTATTGTAGTACCTTTCCGACAATCATTTTGTCTGTGCACATGTTTTGTCATTTCAACGTGCCACCAGGCGGAATCGTGAGTTGCTAACTTGGTCTTTCCACGCCTGTACCACGTGACGCTGAGACCGGGTTGCTACAGAGGCATGCCACAGTTTGTTTCGCTGATGATGCCGTAATAGTCTCAAGAAAAAAAACAATTCAAAGCTAATGGTTGATAATTATTTGTTGAGATTTCTCTTCCCAGTGCTTGGGTGGTAGGTTTATTGTCACGCAGTTAATCTGCCTTTAGTCATATTTTCCTTAACAGGTAACATTTTGAGATGTAACATGTTAAAATAAATAATGCTACTACTGTGAGTAGCATTACTATTATTACTGTTGTAAAATGTATTAATAATAATAATAATAATATTTACATTATTATTATTATTATTATTATTATTATTATATTATTATTATTATTATTATTATTATTATTATTATTATTATTATTATTATATTATATTATAATTATTATTATTATTATTATTATTATTATTATTATTAATATTATTAATTACCATATGGGTATGACATACACCATAGAGGGGGGGGGGGCTCTGGAAATTTCTACCACCTGAGGTTTTTAACGTGCACCTAATAAAATAGTTGCACTCTTTCAATATCATACTGCACATAAAAAGAACACATAAGAAATGTTCGGAGTACATTCAATACATAATTTGCATATATCAAGAGGCCAGAGAAAAGCCTAAGGCCATTTCGTTAAAGATGGTACACTGAAAAACATTATAGTCGGTTATCTTTGTGCTAGTTCAATGCGCCCACCCTTTGAGATGTGCGCTATTTCAACAACCTAATGACAACTGCAATGATAATGTCACGGCAGAGCACTTGATTCTATTATTGAATACGTCAGAGCTTACTTCACCCAAGGCGATGCAGTCTCTTTGTGCGTTTGAATCAGAATGTAGACCCTCCTTTCTCGAGTGTGACGCGCAAAAGCATGGTCACAAAATCAACGAACCGATGAGCGTGTGAAGAAAGGCGGACCAGTGAACGTTCGTGCCGCTATTGGGGTGAATCTTCGGCTAAATCACCATATGCACCAGGCCACCGCTAACACCCATTTTATTGGCGCGTCGACGCTCTTGCACGCTGCTGTCGAGTCTTATCCGGACAGGAAATATATTTGCAGCGATTAATGTGCTACCAAAAATGTAACTAAATACATTGCTCGTTATGCTGAAGGACAAAAAACACGTTACTGCCCTGCGTTACAGATAAACAAAAGTCACAGTTCCGCAGCAATGGCAAAGCAGTGAATGCGACAGCAACAACTTGAAATGTCACGCTAAAAAGCGCAAGCAGATTGAAAAGTGCAGCACACTGCTCAGGCACACATGACGCACAAAAACAACACACACAAGACGAGAGCGAACTAACGAGGTTTACTGCTCGACACGTAACGCGCTGTTTAAACAAAAACGACGCATGAAACATATTCACGGGTACATATGATTGCAAACTAACAAATTTTCCAGTTGTTATACCTCGCCGTGTATTAGAAGCGCGCTTTTTTTCGCAAACGGGGCCTATGAAGAAACCGAAGTGACCTTTGTGGGCCCCGCAACTAACGAAATAGTTTCAGTGGAAGCCGAACGCACACAATTCTCCACACCAAAGGATAGGCGCGCACGCACAAGCATCTAACTGCCCCCCCCCCCTTCCATCCGCGGGACAAAGTACCCGTCAGAGATAAGCACTTGTCGGTGCAGCGCGACGAGCTGGGCGCGGAGCGTGGGCGGCGTTTTAGATGTAAAGCCACTCTTTGACTAGCCTGTGTAACACTGTTCCTCCATGCGCACCGCGCTCTTCTGGCCGCAGGTGATGGGGCGTTGCCAAGTAGGTAGCGCCTGCCCTCGCAGTGCGTGCGCGTTGCCGTCACTCTCTTCCTTGCCTGTCGCCGCTCACCGCATGTCATCTCAATCGCTTCACCCACTCCACCGCTCACAACGTTCGAGCGCACATCAAGCGAACAGGCTTTCTGCAATGAAACTTACAGGAAAGCCAACCCGCCTCTTGTGTCTCTGCATATCAAACAAACATTCACTCGAATAAACGCTACGCCGAGTTTTGCCTCAAATCGTTCTTTCCGCACCACGACAACGCCTGCTCCCATCAGGTGCAATGCTCTATAATATTATATATATATATATATATATATATATATATATTGTGTGTGTGCCGTATGGAGCGATATTTGGTGGAGGCAAAGGAAGCAGTTCTTATGGAATTAACATGGCGTACGAGCCAGGCCATGTCTCCCAGTAATCATAGCGCCACACGAGTCGACAGGATGAAGAGCTCCCAGCCCCTTCATCAGTTTCTCATCGTCAACGCAGTTCGCCACAAGACGCCCTGACCATACATCGACTACGGAATAATCTCCTGGCCGCACACAGCGTTCAGCATCATGACAGAACCATCAATTGACCTTCTATTCCCAAGTACACCAGAGCAGTGGTCGATGTACCTGTACAGGACTGGTTCGAGCTGTTCAAACTCAATGCTACCGCTGCATCTTGGTCGTAACGGGAAATTGTTACGAACTACAGCAACTACGTCACCGGTGGGGCATTTAAATTTTCACCTCACCCGTATATTCAAGAACGTCGAGTCTTGGCAAAATATAAAAGAAGAAATGATCATCTGGTTTCAAGACTGCAATGAAGATTCAATTAGAACACACACTCTCAGTGCATTCAAACTCAGTCATCGCTGTCGTAAGCAGCCTTCACGCATTCGAGCACAGAGCATGAATTTACAATTCCCGTCAGGTGAAGTTAGCCACATGCTCACGGAAAGACGACGCGGTCGTCTTCCCAACCTTCTACCTGGTTCCTCATCCGCGCAAATATCGCCAATGCTTAACTCTCCACTGCGTAAAAAAATTCAATCAACTATTGATGACCCAGATGCATTTAATATTTCGAGTCACATGCGTACTTTGCAAACAGACTTGGTAATCAGATCAGCAGTTCCACAAAGACAGAAGCATTCACAATCAGCATCTTGTGAAGAAAAGTCTTCTGCAGAAGCGTCGAGTGTTCATCAATCACAAGATCGAAGCGACGTCAATCCAGTATACAACCTCATTGCCAACACTGAAAACAAAAGCGCAGGTGTGACTTCTGATGACACAAGTACTCTTCAGGCAACCACTAACAATGAGCAGTTTATAAATACAGAAGATTCAAGTGCACGAAACCCCCCACATCGTCTTGCGCCAGAAACAGCTACATTGGTTGGCGTCGTAGAAGCCTGTGGAGGACTTCTTAAGAATCCTGGCACACCACGATCAATTTCACACCACAAACAAGTCGACGAAACCAAGAAACTACAACGTGAACGTATACTTCAACATTGTCAACGACGAAAGAAACGTTCATCGAAACCACTCTTAAGGCTCAAAGAACATCGCAAAAAGGCCCATCATCATGGATACATTCTCCATCAGAGATTAAAAATGCGCCTTCGATCAAAACATCTGCGACACCGCTATATAAAAATCTCCCAAAGCCACAAAAGCACCCTTTTTACTCGGCAGGAACACAGGCAGCGCCCAATTACCGAATGTCAAACCTTGGACCATGACACCTTTCCGAATCTCTCTCACAACGTCATACCTATTGTAGTTCCACGGTGACCTATTTTTCATTACAGCTGCGTTCCTGTTGCCCTTAGTTATTATGTATCTTTCGTGCTCTCTTACGACGATATATTTGTATTTATCCATCATTTTTAAGTTGATGTCCTGTAATTCTAGCTCACTGCCTTCGTTATCATTGAATACCACGATTGCCGGTTTTTTGCTACTGAACTTCAAACTTAACCTATATCCCTCATTACCACAGGTGTCTATCAACCCTGCATATCTTCCTTGTTGTCGGCAATTTATACTATATCATCTGCATACATCGTTGTTGGGTATGACAGTGTGCATATTTTCCTTGCTTGGCAAAAACAGGCTTAAAACGAGTCGACTCACCTCTAATTTAGCTTCTAGTACTTGTAGATAGAGCAGAAATAACAAAAGTGACAAGGGGTAACCCTGCCGAAGCCCACGTTGTATTTTTATAGGTTCCTATACTTGTACTTTCCATTTTATAACTACCTTGTTACCTTTAAAAATATTCTTTAGAATGTTAGTTATTCTATCTTCCACTAGTGCGTACAGTATTCCCCACAAGTCTTCTTGAATCACACTAACTTAAACTCTCTTGATATCTAGAAATGGCTGCCACAGTGGTCTGCGTTCTTTTCCACTATTTAACACACTGGATAAATGAAAACAGATTGTCCTCCAGCCTCCTTCGTTCACGGAACCCATTGTTTAGTTCTCCCAGCCTCCCTTTACTCTCAACCCATGTCTGTAGTCGTTCTTTCACTGTCACCAGCCCTTAAAACACTGATGTCACTATTATATATCGGTAGTTGTTTCCATGAGCTTTGTCCCCCTTTCCTTTTTAGATCATGCTCATCCTGCTTAGTTTCCAACCATTGGGGCTTCACCATCCATTATCCCTTTGCCGGCTGCATCTGTTATTGTTTGCTTGGAGTTTAGTCCTTGTTTCTTTATTAGCATATGTGGGATGCCGTCAGAGCCTGTTGATCTGCTATTAGTACAGTGCTCTAGATAAGGGCAAGCGGATAGCGGAAGCAAAGAGTGGCGTCGAGGCGAAACACGCGGCAATTTTTGTGCACGGCGTAGTGGCGCCCCTGCAACTTTCTCCTGAAGCGTCTTCCCTCACAGCAACGTTGAACGTGCATTTAGCAGACAGGCGCTGGCGATTGTAGTCGCTTGTTCGTGGTATGTTTGCTGGTGTGAACAAAGTGACGCTGAGTTAGATATGAAAACCTTGGCAGAATAAGTATTCTTTTGGGTCAGGTTTTAAAACTGGGTATAACAATAAAACTGCTACCGTACTACCTACACTGAATGACTGCGATGACCTTTCATGAAATTTGTAGTACAGAGCTTGACAGTATCGCGATGCAGTAGTATCTCATAAATACATTTGAAAATTGTATTTGTATCGCAGTAGTGAAATACTTTTTATTTGTAACGTAATACTGCGAATACACGGTTGTGTCGTTTCTCTTTTGTTGGAACTGAGCCGAAGTACATGTATCAAATATAAACACAAAAGATTGTGTGCGCATAGCTTGGCAAAAACGCCCCACAAGTTTGGCGACACTTGGAGATCAGTCTACAGTCCTTCATACGCACAGAATGTTCTATATGGTCAAGTGTTTGACACGACTGACAGCAGAATTGAGGAGGCAGTCTTAAAATTTGTCTCAAGGCCAGCGAAGCACTGTCAGTTTTATTTTTAGGGGCAATTTTGGTATTTAGTAGTTATAACACGAAGTTGAGTTCGCCCACAGTAATAGACAGCCTTTTCTATATATTGCCAATCTTGCATTGATACTTTACTGGTGCTCTGCCTACCGACAGTTCATTTTGAAGCTTCTGTTACTTTAGATACTGTAAACCTTCTCGGCAAAACAGATCGATTATGTGTGTGAAATAAGGGCATACTTTACTTGTCATCAGTGGTTCTTTTATTGAGTAGAGTGATACGGCTGACAGAATTTTAATCATCGGCAGCATTATCGACGATGTCAGGGTACAGCTAATCAATGTACATGCGAAACATCAACACCATTGTAACTTTATATTATCTTAGTGTCTGTATTGTATATGTATTTCTTCAAGTGTATTCCAGCATACTTTTTTCATCTTTTTGCAAAACTATCTCCTTGATATTCCTTATGACTTCTATAAATGTTCTTCAGTACTTGTATTTATGGCTCTCAGCACGTGCATTTTGATATTTGTACTTTCAGAATACTTTTTTGAGTGTCTCTTACCAGTCCTCAACTATCTGCATAGACGCACTCTATTGTCTCGGAGATACACAAGAACGGCATTCATATGATTGTAGCTCTCGTGACGAAACACTTGCTCTTCTCCAAAGGTTAATCTATGCGACACTAACAAGAAAGAGAAAAACATGAGAATTATTTCGGCTATTTCTTCACGCACCTGCGCTTGAACATAAAGCTAAAGAAAAGGACAAAAAAAGCTCAGCTGAACGACCTAGAAGCCTGGGTTTGTGTTCGCATATACAGTTCTTGTAAAGTGTCTCTGCATTAATTAAAAAGGTTTGATCAATTTTTAGAATTGATTATTGGCCTCTTTTTTGCGTCGACGGCTTGGGCTGTGCAGGGCCACACGCATTTTTATGAGTAGCCACGCGCAGTTCCAAGAACTTTCTCACTGAGAGGCTTGCGCCTAAAATCTCACGTCTTGAAGCTTCCAAGACCACACTATTTGTACTTTCTTCGTTACCTCAGCGTGAATTTAGGCAATAAAGAGTCCAGCATCAACATTAAACAATTCGCACTCTTCATTTGAAAGTGCGGCGAACAAGCGACACCGCAGCGCGGCCTTGTGGTTTCCGTGCATGCGGCTTCCCCGGGAGGACCACCCTCGTCCCACTATATCTATCTAGTTCACTAAACTAATAGGAAACCCCTACTCTGCCTTTTCCTACTGCCGTTTTCTCAGTGGAGCCACTGCACTAATTGGTCCATCAATATCTGGTGTAGGACATGCAGGGCTTTCTGGGTGTTAAAATTTTTCTGTCATCATTGTTCTTATTTCATGGCCTCATCTCCTTCTAGTCTAACTCCTTTAACTGTAGTTATAAACATCTCTTCCATGCTTGTTATATTACTAAGAAATTCCAGATGGTTTCAAAATTTTAAAGCCGTCTGTCTATCGTTTGTGTGGACTACCGCCATTCATTGGACCCCCTTTCTTTTATTCTTTTCACTGATCATATTGGATGCTTTCCTTCTGCAACTCTAAAAGTTATTCCACTTTTTACATCATCTTCCTGTTCACCCCTCTGTTTAGCATACCTGTGTTCTCTGGAGGCTTCCAGGCGTCTTACTATGGCTCTATTAACTTCATCATCCCACCAGCTATTGGGTTTGTGTCTGCTTTTCCCGGTTGATTCGACTCGCACCTTAGCAAACTTTAGCTCAAACAATCGAGTCATATTTGTGTACATGCACTCTGCTTTAGTATCGTCTGTGATTGTTTTCTCAATTTCTTTAGTTGTTACTTTTATTTACTTTTCCTAATAACTATTATGATGTTGTTGTCCATAATGTCTTGTTCCTACTGTTGTTTCTCTTCCAAAACTCAGCTTGATACGTTTGTGATCACTATCTGAACTTCTGCACCCATATTCTTCAATGTTCGTCACCATTAGCTAATCATACAACCATGGGACATCATTACGTAATTTATCGACGACGGCAGCCTTCCCACTTCCCATATTATCGGCCCTTCGTACTTCTTGGTACTGTTGAAAGGGATTGAATCGTGCCTTTCATACATATCTATTAGCATTCCGCCTGTCGCGTCAGTATTTACTTCTATAACTTTGATGCATCATTCATTAATTCATTCGTTCATTCATTCATTCATTCATATTGTTCAGTGAAGCGTTGCACCTTTTCTTGATTTTCTCATCTGCTTTTTGCCCCTGTACACAAATATACAAAACGCAGGAGCGTCATTTGCCCTGCCACGTTCGTCTTTTAGCCATAAATGTTCCCTCACTCCTCTTTGACCCTTTTCCAGTGGGTACTTTTTAATACACATGCCTTAATACCACTCACCTTTCTGCTGCCATCTTTTTTATTACATTATTCCCATGCGTAGTTAAGATTCCAAGGTCATTGTTTCAAATCTCTAAAATGTGTTTCCACAAACCCATATACCATCAGCTTTTCCTCCCTTAGCTGTTCTTCTATCTCTCCCCAATTCAACCTATTCCTGCCACCGTGCATTCTAACATGCCCTACGTCTAAATTGGCTCAATTCCCGTGGCTACGTCAATTTCGGCCCTGGACTCTACGTGTCTTAGATATTGGTGCCACTTTGGAATTGTATCTGTCTACGCAACCTGTCAAAGAGTCCCCCTGGTTTTTTCCTCGTTACTAGCTATCCTGGACCCCGAAGGGCCCACGTGCCCCCCAAAAAGTTACTGCATGTCCTGGAAGTCAGCAACCCACCTCAGGACCTAGCCTCCAATTGAAGTGAATTCTGTCTTGTTGAAAACCACCCTCCTGTGCACCTCTCTTTTTATTTCCACCAACTCAAAGCATTTCTCTCGACTCATCCGCCATATCTCTTGGTTCGCGTGGACAACCGGTCTTTGCAGGTTGCTGTCACTCACTGGTACCTCCGGTATTTTGCATATCACTACCTGTACTTGGGGGGAAATGGCGCAGATGTCCTCGACCCCTTTTGCAAGCATGGTCGTTGTCGAGGCGATTCTGCATGTAAGACATTGTTCAGACCGCCCGCAAATATCACGAGGTTTCGTGCATTAGGTTTAGTAGTGAGTTTAGTTTTTGCTTGCCTCATGACTGCTTCCAGCTATGTCCTGGGAACGTCCCTACTGAAACCCTTTTCTCTCCTCTAACCCTCTATGATTGCTTCTGCGCATCAATTTAAATTTGAGTCCCCAGTGATTGTTACGGGCTGCGACTTTTCCACTTGATTTTCTCACACCTGGAGGTTACTTGCGCTTGCTCCACCAACTGCTTTGCTTCCTCCCATCCCAACCACTGCTTCGTTTAAGCTGGGTCTTGTGGCCATTAAATCAGTTAAACCTGTTTTTGCGAACCTGTTTTCTCTTTCTCTCCGTCATTCCGGATGCCTGTGCCTTACTGTTTTCTACTTAGGCCAGTCCTTTTTTCACCTTCGCTGATGCCTCCTCGGGTGACATAAACCTTTTTCCCGTAGCGCTTGTTTTTGTTCGCTCTTTAGACAATGCAGTCTCCAGCGCAGCTATTCTCATCAGCAGTTCACTCAAGGAAACCAGCATTTTCTTTATTTCTTCGACCTCACATTGCCTACACTTGGCGCCAGCCTCCTCTGCCTTAAAGTCCGTACTAGCCTTCATCTCGAAGCCCACCCCGCATACTGGACATTTTACAGTCCTTTGCTACGTCAATATGACACCAATTGTCCTGCTGAATTTTCCCGCTCGCTAGTTACAAAAGGCTGCATAAGACAATCCTTGTCCTAAGTAAAAACGTTTAAGCTCTACTACTACAAATTTTTACGTGTTCGGTGTACGTGCGCCCCCACCATGCAATGGCAGGAGAAAAAACACACAAACATATATATGCCAGGTGACTGACTCTCCCAAAACCGTACAATGTAGCAAGTACTGTTGTCTTATTAATTATATAAGCAAGCTAGAAACGTGCACAAACTTGCAAACTAGATCATATTATAGTTCACTATACAGCGGGCACTAACGTTTACACCGGCGGCGATGTTGGCGCTGGCCCTCGTGACGGCGTCGCACAGGAGAGAACCTGGGAAGGCGCGAAGAACGCAGTGATTGACCGGCGTTTGCTACTGAAACTTGCCAATCGCTGCTTATGAGCCGTGAGAGACAGAAGACTTCGATTAGACACAGAGACCAGCAATTCTATTTGAGTTATTCCGCACGCTTCAAACGTTTCTTGTTTAACAACGAACATAACAAATCTCTCAACGGCACTACATTCGATGAGAACATACGGTGTCTATATATACGGGTGGCGAGTGAACCATTGTGCAGGGCAAGCAGTCGGTTTTCTGAATTAAGAAACTCTCCCGGAGCCGCTGCCTGCACTGACGTTGTGAGGTGAGAGAGAGGGAGGTGACGAGCACACACTACACACATTTACAATAGCATTGTCCACTCCATAGAAAGAGTGCTAGAGAAAATGGGGATCGAGGGTAGGCTAGCAGACGCTCCCTGCGTCGGTGTAGGCATAGGTAAAGCCCCTATACTTCGTAAAGTACCGCCATACGCTCTCCCCGTCGCCGCCTTCTCTCCGGCGCGTTGCTTTTTACCTTCGCTTGTGACAGTGGCACCTTCTGTAACGCGCCACAAGCTTGCAGTCTGCTTTCGAGGTGGTGAGAGGAGGAAGCGGCGCAGTTCAAAAGAATGCTGTACTTTTCCGAAAGTATAGGCGCTTTAGGCTTAGTGGAGTTGTTGAGGCCGCCGACGCCGCACGACATAGGCTCAAGAAAGAGATGTTTCGCACCTAAGACAGCGCGACGTCGCGGTCGATCATGCAGTAGAGAGATGGGCGACCTTGCTACCCTCCCGTTTTCCTTCGCTTTGCTGCTGTTTCGCAGCGCTTGCCAGCAACACACGAGGTTTTCTCGGGGCCAATCCATGAGCCCATATCCGCAAAAAACAGAAGCATTGAGAGATGAAGGTACCTATGCTTTTCGGCGTTGCGCTGACGATCTTCCATGGCCATTGATGACACTGCCACTGCCATTGAAGGAAAACGTTTACTGCCAGAAGACCTGACAAAATTAAATGGCACAGCGGAATGAGCGAATGCCGCCGTAGTCCCACGCCGAGATATGACCGAAGCGCAAGACGATGCACTACACTGTCGGCTCTCGATGACACTGGTACCTAAAGCTCTGCCATCAGTACGCTGTTTGTCGTGAAGTTGAAAAAGTCCAGGCGCCCTGGGAAGGCCATTAAACATGGACAGCTCATGGTCATCAGGTAACCCCAGCAGGAAAATATGCAGCAAGAGCGATCATTACCAACAATATTTATCTATTATTTTCGCGAGCCTTGCGGCCTAAAGATCTTCGCTTGAGATATGTTATATTCTGTATTAACTTCCCCACCCACCTTGGTGCAATGATTGGCTGACATCCAAGTTGATAAAGCTATCCTTGAAAATTGTCCTACCACTCGGACAGCACGTCTGTATTGTGCAGGAAGACTACCTCAGCATTCCCTTTTGAACAAGCCTAATCATTGTTGCTGGTACACGGTGACTAGAAGAGCTGGTAGACATCATTCAAAGCCAGCTAGATATCTTGATAGTCATTAGAATTACGTCGCAACAGTAATGACCTAGTTACGCAGGAGCAACGAAACAGCCATGCCCACAAATGTCAGCAGTGGGTAAAAGCATATCAGTAAAGACACAATGGTTGCCTACGTAGATGTTTCAGAAGCAACAAACTTTTTCTCTCTCACTGATTCTCGCTTAGAAAATGGAATTGTCACCTTGAAATCCACCTAAGTGCTTATATAATCACCGTTTACAAGTTTTCTTTCACATCAATACCTTATTATGACAACTTTCCTCTCTCTATAGTACGGTGCCAAAAAATATGGGGAGAAGACAATGCCTTATCCACCTGGAACATATAATGGACTCACACACCGTGTTTTCCTTTTTAAAGTTGACAACGAGTAAGTACAATATTTCACTTATCATTGGGGGCAGGCAGTGGTTTACCACGAAGGGTATAGTTGGATAGATAACTATTTACTGAAACAGGTTAGCCTGAGATACTAATAAAATTTCTCAGTATTTTTACAAGTATTGGTAATATCAAAACTGCCTGGAGCGAAGCTTGTAAACAATAGTGCTTGCGCTCCGTTAATGGCGTCAGAAAATGGCGCCGTGATGCAACATACCCTAAAGCACCTCTTCTTTTTTGATCTGCTTCACTACGTACCCGCGTTCATTTCGTTAGGTAATTTACGAAAAAGTTTCAGCGGCACTAACGTCAGTGGTTTTTTGTTGGGCTGCCGTCATTTTTATTGAACTGGTTACGAGTAATGGTATTTACTCAATTTTCGTGGCGCATACCTCTTTTTTTTATGGATCGTGACCGCATGACAATCCGTGAATGACTACATAGGCACACCAAGACGACTAGAGACAGTTTGCAAAGCCTTATCGCATGAGCTTGCTGAGAAACTTGTGCGACGCGTTGAGGGCGCTGCATAAACTCACGCAACCCCTCGGTGGTGATGTTCTTCCGCGTTACACCACACCGCCCTTCGTCTCGCCGCATATGATGGGCATGACATACCGCGACTACATGAGACAAGCCTTAAAGCAGTTCTCCCATAATATAACAACCAAGTTAAACAATATTGAACAACGGGGGCACGTGCTCAACGAGAAACACGAATGCAAATAAACTCGTTTGAAAACACGATTTCGCAAGCCTCGTAGCACGCGCGGCCGTTCAGCGCCAACTTCCCGTATAGTCAACTCGCGCAGTGCCGTCCCGTGGCTTCGGCGAGCGGAGTGCGTGCTCGATGGCCCGAGCAGAGCATTCGGCCAGGCCACGGCCTACGCCCTAAAAAAATAGAGGAGGTGGTGCCTCGACTCATTCCGTAACTGATGGGGAGGACAAGAAGACGCGCGGAAAGAGAACTAGAAGCAGCTAAACAGTGGAGTTGTTGGCATTGCCATAGTAAGCACCTTGTGTATCTATGCGAACCACTTCATGCAGATTCATATACAGCTTAGAGAAACATACAGAAGATCTACGGTGTGGCCAGCTTCGTCCTTTAAAAAGCCAAAGTGAGTGGGGTGGAGGTCGACACAATTTTTTCGCCTACAATGTGCAGCGTCATCCTCTTAGCACACCTAAGGCGCGAGATGAAAGCAAGTCAATGTGCATGATCGTAATATTTCGTCACAATAGAAGAGCATGTATTCTGGGTAGAAAGGAAGCTTTTAGACAAACTGTTTGGCGAAATCTCGACGAATCACTTCACTAAACTGCACATGCGATGATTTGATCAGATCAAAAGGTCATATACTTTTTAGGTAGCCTACAGTGTACGGATGCAGTCTAGAGCACCTGGCGAACTCCTTAAATTCATCACAACCAAAATTTTTTGCCGTATCAAGCATGCGAGAGGTTCCCACCAGGCCCATTGGAAAGAAACACCGCACCACGTTTGCGACCAACGCGAAAAAGACATGCGGCACCTGAAACAAGTGTGACCGTCGGTCCTGAAAAGACTTGTTACTGGAAAGCACTTAAGCTAAAGAGGGGAAATAAAACTGCTGCCACAATTTACGTTTCCTCCGCTTTTTTGACAACCAGATATTTTATTCTTAACAGGCTTGCAAATTTCTGTCCTTGAACCTGGGCCTACGAAAGAAAGCGAAATCGCCAGTAAGAAACAGAAAGTACCACCAAGCCTGAACATGCTTGGTACTGTTAGGCATACTGTATTGGAATCTTTCCTAATTAGACACATGATGTGCCGTAGGAGACTAGTGAAGTGTGCAGCTGTAGTCATGGAGTCGGTATTCATATCTTCCTGCTTGTACGCTAACTTTCACCACTGTATAGAAAAGTCTCACTCGGGTCACCTGCATTTATAAGCAGTGGTTCTTTCTAAACACAACAATCTCGCACTTTCATTTGACGGCTGCTACAGCCACGTCAATGATTATATTTTCAAATGAAAATTAATTTTGAACACGACCAATATAACGACAGATAAATAGCATGCCAGGAACAACAATGCAAGTTTATGTCAGAGCACTGAAAAAAAACTAAGAAGTAAAAACGCCCAACCGGTGCCTCCAATATGGCACACTTACATGCCCCTTTTCGTAATAGGGCTTTCTTTTAGTACCTAGCATTTTAAACAAAATTTTGTTATCGCGCTGAAACGACGCACTGAAACCTCACCCACAAAGTGCAAAAAAAAAACATGGGAAAGTTTCAGACCGAAAAATGGCCCTGTATCTGCATACTATTCTGCAAATTTCGTCGAAAGACGATAGTCTTGCGTGTGGAGAGAGTGAACAATACATTTATTTGATGTTCTGCGCAGGAAAATAGGTGAATGATATTCTGGAGGCGCTGCGCTTGAGTGCCTCGAGCGTGAAGCGGAGGCGAACGATCGCATCAAGTCACGTCACACTTGAGACATCAGTGCCATCTGGCAGTTTTCTTCGAACACGAAGCGTGTGGCTCTGAGACGGATGTGTGCGCCCGTCTCAGAGGTGATAAGGTGCAGAACGCAAGGCGGCGGGTAGGTGCCGCCACCGTCTCGTCTTAGCAAAGCATTGGAAACACTTGCCCATTCAATTCAAGCGTTGCATGGTCAGCGCAGCGTGATAAGTGCTAAGATCCTAAAAACTAGTTATGTATGCATTTTCTAGTAAAAGGCGCACGTGCAGGATATATACGTGTTGTTGTGGTGCCCCAGACACGCGCAATAATTGCTTTTTAATCGACAATTGCACAAGTATGAACGCTGAATCTTGAGCAACATTGGTGGGCACTGCGGATAGGGTCGGCCGTTTCAAGTACCCGATGCCGTTAAAAGTGGACGAACGGACAAATGTAACAGACAGATCAAAATTTTCGCGTCGAAGGTCTCCAAGAAAGACTATCGTCTTTAAAAAATCACAGCATATGCAAGGAGTGAATGATGATGAGTTGGGCGAAGCGTCTATCAGCCCGTCCATGCTTCCGTTCGTCCATGCGACCATCCGTCGGTCTGTGCGTCCGTTCGTGAGTCCGTCCATCCGTCCGTCCGTCTGCTAGTCTGTCTGTGCGCCCGTCCGTGCGTCCATCTAGTGAACACTCAAAGTGCCACCCTCACCCATTTAACAACCCGTGTGGCATATGCCCGCTCTAGAGCGGGTATGGACCACCCGTGGTTACATACATACATACATACATACATACATACATACATACATACAATACATACATACATACATACATACATACATACATACATACATACATACATACATACATACATATATATACGGAGGAGGAGGAGGAGCGGCAGACGCACGCTGTAAGGAGCTTCGCTCCTAAAACTGTTTTTGTGCCACTGGAAAAATTGGTCAGAATTTCCTTGGGGTAAAACGCCCACAATTTAAACTTAGGCTATACAAGCGTTGAACGCGAAACCAAATTGTCGTACATGAAACCAAAACACTAAACGATGGCTAACTACTCACCATCGACACCACATAAAGTGAGCTCGAGTGTCACCTTAGCTTGAGTATCTTTGTCGTTCGGGTTTTCTCATGTAGCAGGCAGTTTCTGACGTTTTGGTGCCCGTTATTCCTCAATTTTAACTGTACCTCATACACTTCTACAACCTGTGGCAAAAGTATGTTTGCAAAACCAAGTGCAAGCATAATCTGCAATTGTTGAGCCAATTTCGGACATGTGAATTCAATTCTCGGTCAGACAGACCATTGGCGGGAAATGGGTGCTCGCTGTCTGTAGATGCTGCAATAGCAACTACGTTTTTCTCAATGCGACATCTTGATAGATGAAGAAAGCAACGGATGAAGCGAGTGATACCGACGGTGAATAAAACTTTCAACTTCTCTTTGTTACCATTCTCGTCAATGTCTTGATAGTCAAATCCCCGACAAAAGACGATTCTGTGTTCTTTATTTGAACTGCCGTAAAACTTCTAGGAAGCCATACTCGTTCACAGATATCTAAATCAGTTTGGGTTGGTACTTTTGACCTGCCTTTGATCTCTAAATGTCCTATTCGTTTGTGAAAAAAGAAAATGTATTTAATTTCTAATATATACATACGTTACTTCGTTTGACACTAGGCAATAAACATATTGGCATACGCTGATAAAGTTGTTTTTTTTTCATTTTTAACTTTCAGAACACAAACGTGAATAAAACAGGTTTTTTTTTCGATTGATCAATATTTTGGGAAATTTCGCATCTCTTTATGTGTCGCAAGGTGGGAAGGAATGTCATGGTAATGGACTCGCCATTAAGGTTGAATATTGAGGACAAGTAGAGAAACCACAACCGAGGGTAAAAATGCAACATCACCTGCGCAGCTATTAGCACAGGATAGAGAGTCCGATATTACAGGAAGAAAAGGTCATGATCTACTGGTGGATAGAGAGATAACAAATTAGTTAAAAGGCTGAGAGGTAGGCCACACCTTGCACTTTCTAACCTGCTACTCAGCAAAAGGGAAAAGAGAACCGAAGAAGAACGTGATAAACGCGATGATGGTGACAGGAAGAGGGGATATGTACAACGAAAACGTAGCATGGTGGTCTTTCTGAAAGTGTAGTGTATAGGCGTCTGCGCTGTTACTTTGTTGTTCATTAAAGTTGTTTGAACTAGGCGTAATTAGATCGCGTGGCGTGTCATAATGACTGGGTACGTGTAATACTTGTTAAAGAAAAAAAATTGTTGGTAACGGGAAAGGAAAGGGTGGCTGTGGGAATACCCCGAAGCGATAGACTGTGAGTTTCGCCAAGGTTTAAATACTCATTTCCATTGTCATTCATCGCTTCTTCATTTTGTTTGCTTGCATAATCTTAAACCCCTCCAAGAATGCCTCGAGTGAAGCAGCTGCCGAAATAAATTCGTATAGAATATAAAGAAATAAACAAATAAATAAATAATTATTAACTTCATAGGCACGACATGCATCAATAACACTTCTTGGTATGAGCGCCTGATGCGTATTTTTGTTTTGGCTATGCTATGTGTGATTTCGCCTGCGTTACGCAATGTGAATTGCCCCGCCGCGGTGGTCTAGTGGCTAAGGTACTCGGCTGCTGACCCGTAGGTCGCGGGATCGAATCCCGGCTGTTGCGGCTGCATTGCCGATGGAGGCAGAAATGTTGTAGGCCCGTGTGCTCAGATTTGGTGCACGTTAAAGAACCCCAGGTGGTCAAAATTTTCGGAGCCCTCCACTACGGCGTCTCTCATAATCATATGATTCTTTTGGGACGTTAAACCCCACATATCAATCGATCGCATTGCGACTGCTACAGCGTATACTAGAGTCAGGTGTTTTAGAGTGATCCGCACTTAAAATTTATGTTGAAAGTTAACAACTTGTAACAGCCTATCATTGAACTCAGAGCATCCATCACAGCCTTTACGTAAGCTTCTAGCCTTCTATCTATCCGCCATGTTAGCCTCAGTTTGACTTAAACGTTGTTATTGTGATAACACAGTAAAATTTTGAAGAGAGGAAACAAAAACGTAAGTGATTGTATTTCCGTAATTGCTTAGTTACTGTTCAGGGGCTGCAGTTGACTACAGTAATTCATCAAGTAAAAGTATTTGTAATCGCCGACTTATTTTCTGTAACACGTACAGCCGCGGCCACATCTGTGTAGAGCACACGAGAAGCCGGTTTTTGCTTTGCGGGTTGAAACCTTGAAAGGGTTTCGGGCTCTGAAGTTGTGTAGCAGGAGAATGAGTATCCTAATTGTTAGCCTGAACATGTCACATTCCAATACCGGCTAAACTTTTCGCGCTGCAGAGCGAAAACCGGCAGCGCGCGTGCTCTACACAGACGTGGCCGTGACTGTACACTGTCATCCTTCATGAAAGGGAACACGCGAGCACGGGGCCCGCTCTCTGCGACTGCCTACACCACCATCATTCGACGGCTAAAGAAAGCGTATGCACTTTTGGCGACATCTATTGGCAAACAAAACAACGAGTAATGACCCGTGGACAAGCGCTGCTGTATAATGATCCCGCTCTAGCCTGATAACGGGTGGCACCACCAAAAATGCGGATGCGCCTTTTCATCCACCGGCTGAGAGTGTTTTAGGCAGTCGCCACCGAACATCGGTCATGCACTCACGTGCTCTCCTCAACAAATGACGATAGTATACCAGCCTGCTCCGGTATATTGGAATTCGCTCGGAGGATTTCAGGCTGAACGGTCATGCCCTTGCGATCTCCGACGCCAGCGTAGCTCACGCCGACTGGTTCTCTCTCCGCGGTCTCCTGACGCCGTGCAGCTCTCGCGTTGTGGTGCCGCGCCCTTGGACTGCTTCGACCGTATCCCCACTTCCCTGTCTTCCTTTTTTTCCGTCATTTGCCTTTCTATTTCTTCATCTATTTCATTCTATTTTTTTATCCCTCCTTCCCCTCACCTCTATAAGGCACTGCGCCGTGTCGCCCCTGAGGCAGACAGAAATTAGGTGCCTTTTTCTTCTTCCTTACAACCACTCACCAACTGGTATATTATGGTACAGCGTTTCTTTTGTGGCTAATCCGGTAATTTTACTATCGGCTCTTCGTTTTTAGGAACGCCAAATATCGGCTCAAGAAGTTGTTATTCATATGTACAGTGTCAATGTCTCTGACAGGGAACACGAGAACACGTAGCACAGGAGTTCCACCGGCTGCTTGCATCGTGTGCTTGTAACACATCTGACCTAAATAAAGCGCATTCGCTTTTATTCTGATTAGCTTAGCCTTGCTGAAGATATTACGTATAGTTAAAAAAAGTAATGCCGGTACAGCCACAATTTGTCACTGCGAGGATAATGAGAGCTCTTTTCTTTTTCCAGGCCAACTAGTTTAGAAGTTCATTGGGAAGGGGGCACCAGGAAATGGCATAACCGTGCCCTGGTAGACAAAGAAGGAAATTGTCATTCCGTGTACAGTGACGAGACTTCCAAGAACATCGAAACCACGACAGACATTGATGTGAAGGTTTCGCCAGGAGATTTCTATTCGCCTGCTGTTCGTCTAACAGACACGAAATACTTTCAAGTGAGTAGCACGTTCATCAGTTGCGTCGCAATTTCCTTGCTATTCGCCAACCTTAGCCAAGGCTCTGCAGTGAACAGTCACGTTACACTGCGGCATCCTTTCAAGCACCATCTAGCGGGGCTCTCTGTATGTGGCAATGCTTGTGTGCGCTACATGTTTGCACAAGCTTACCACAAGAGCGACTGCTTGTCCTACCGTTTGGCGTCAACGCTATCGTTCAATGAGCGCCCTTACAAATTCAACGTTAGGAAGTTTTTTGAAAGGGGCACCAACACTTCGGGGTCCACAAAGAAATAGCGCCAAGGCCACGGCGCATGCGCGAATTTCAAACCACGCTTGGGTTTTGGGTGGGGACTTTATTTCTCAAATTACAGACATCTCTCGACATTTGTAATAGGAATTTCTTAAGTAGAGGCCCGAAATCCTGCCCTAAGAGCTCTGGGTCCGACAAACGTGATGGCACCCGCTGAAATGACATGACCAAGAAGTCGGGGGTATATCCAAAGCACCGCAGACTTTATTCGAAGACTCTTTGCTTTAGCTTGACACAAAAGCATGCATACGCAAAGGGCTTTGGGGCCCCTATTCGAAAACTATCTATTACGCAACTCTAGATGCCGAGAAGTATCTGGCTGTGCCCCGCCAAAGCTATACGCGTAGTGCAATGCTGTGCGCGGTACTTGTCAAAACATTAAATTTTTCTCAGGTGCAATACTTGTGATTACTTCGTTTGAGATGATCGCTGGGATGCAAATACGTTACGAGTACTTGAGCGGTATCATTGTGCATACCCTGCGCAATCGTTGCCGTCATTGTCCTCGTCGACATTTACGGCCACGTATTGCTAGTAGGCATCGCAGTATTGGTAGTATACATTGTTAAGTTTATGTCACCAGAGATCGGGAGAAAATATTACTCGGAGAAGTACATGATGGGCAGCGTAGTCGTGGACATGAGGGTGGGGTAGGAGGTAGCGAGAAGCGGGTGCAAAGTCAGCCCTACATAACGAAACAGTAGGGAAGGGGTGCACTGCCATGAACGTTCACCCCCCCCCTCCCCTTGAAGATGATCCCTGCGCGTGCCTATGTTCATCAGCGTCGTTGTACTGTCACTCTGGAGGGAACACTGAGTGGAACAAAGATAACTATTGCGTCCTGTGCGCTGCCGACCTGCGTGCTGCCTATTGCCAGAACCCAAACTTCGCAGTGGAAAGAAAACACTAATGCTGGAGGCCTGCACAGTGCTTAGACGTTTTACTGTGAAGAATATCAAGATAGCCAGCATACCTTATGTGAATACGATAGTCAATTTTCTCCTCCTCGACTAGCTGCTACACTATCTAAGGAAGGAAGATGTTTCAGGTTCGGAATGGGTCCGCTCGATGACTCGAGTGCACGGTGGCAGCGCGAAGGAAAAGCATTAGTCCGGTGAAGAGACGCTTTATTGGAGCCTCATGCGTCTGCCAGAGTCCAAGCCCGAACTTCCGCTCTCTTTTTCGCATTCAAACATCCTCTTTTCAATCTTCGGTTGAATAAAGGGTATCGACGCAAGCCAATCACACGTGTAGGCTCGGATGACCACAATTAATCGCGAAACCACTTTCGTAACAGGCACTGTATTGGTGAATATTACGTTATGAAGTACAACACGAGAGGGGATAGGTTTTCCGCGTGTCACACTCTCTCTCATACCAGGCCGACCTCCGTCGGTAGACATTATCACGCTCGAGCCCCGTCAGCTCTCTCATTAAATGTTGCTTCGTAGAAGCCTCCTTAATAGCAGTGAGTACACCGTTGGGCTCTGTGCGCTTACCAGGTGTGCATGCGACAGCGAGGCGCCCCGCCATCCTAACAACACTCGGTAATAACGTACAGCGGTGGAGGATATGCTCGTCTCCATGCGGCAACTATGGTCAGCCCTGTGGTCGCGTCCTCGCGGCATTCTCAACACACGTGGATGCCAACATTGACAAACTCAGACGGTGGCGCCTGGCTTGCTTCTTGCAAGACGCTCTTCCGAGTAAGTTTTCCCCTTCTAGCCCCAGACGCGATTGACCTTGACTGCTCCGCTAGTGAACTGTGTGAACGAAGAAGTCTCCTTTCTTTCCCGTGCTTGGGTATTACACGTTCGCCTTCGCGGAACCGATCAGCTTCGTTAGTTGACTGGACGGGAGCTGGCTAGGCGCTCTGCATTAACCGCATTAATTACGCTACACACAACACGCCGGTAATTGTTGCCCCATACTAACTACGATCATCAATAATTGTGTAAAGGAATTTAAATGTATTGTATTTAGTCCTTGCCTGATTCGTGGGTAGCTCTGCTAGTAGACACATCTGTGCTGGTGAATCTGTCCATTGATATTTAATAAATATAAACCAGTCTGCTAGACCCTTATACTTTTTTTTATTTTTTAAAACAGATAATTTTTACTAATTTATTATTTTTCAGGGAAGTGTGTTGCAAGGCGAACATTTTCTTTTTAATGTAGCGAACGGCAAATGGCACCTCAGACACTTAATAAACTTGTTGGCTCTCGCTTACACTATGTGATAACTCAAGCGAAGCACGGTTGTAAAAAATCAAACCAAAGTACTTATATTTCTCAACTTCTTGAAGTTCACAATTAATATTTTAATTAGTTCAAATGAAGCAAATTTAACATAAAACTATCATAAGTAACGAGATTTACTGAAGTTGTTATTTATACACCATTTCTCTGTTTTTTAAGTTTTCTAGCAATTTTACCTGATCCACTATACTGCTATTTTACTTCATATGATTCAATATTCTGCACTGAGACTGGCACAAATGGCTGTTTCATTTGGGAGATCCTTTGTGTATAAAAGGAACGGAAGTGGGAAAAGGACACCACCATAGGGTATTCCTGACTCTACAGCTCAATCTGGAAACTTAGTGCCAGAAAATTCAACATATTGCTCTGGAGCATGCAAATTACATGAAAGCTAGTGTGTAACGATATCATCTGGGAACGAAACAGGACGTTTACTGTAGTTTACATTGTCGAAACCTTTCGCGATGTTCATGAAAAACATATTCGTCTCTAGACGAGAGTTTTTGAAAGATCAGGGACCAATTTTATGAGCTGTGACTTCGTAAAAAACCTTGCAGAAAAGTTTATTAGAAGTTGGATAATAAATTATGTTCATTTATATAGCCTAATAGATATTTCGAAACTATACGTTCAAGCAGCTTTCAACAAGTGGTAGTGATTGAAAGAGGCCGATAGTTCGCTACATTTTCAGGACTGCCGCTTTTACGAACGAGAAGCACATCAGCTTTCCCTTACTCTTTTGGTAAAAAACAACAGAGAAGGGAAGCCCAACAATAATGCGAGGTATTTCGGATCCTATTGAGTGTCTTAGTATTAAAACTCATTTGGTTAGCAATCGTGCTCAGGGCTTTTTTTGTGTTCAAATTGAGCAAATATTTAGGAACACGCAGTTCAGAAGTTTAGATGTCAGTCATAGGTGGTCTGTATATCGGTGATTCATTGCTCGGCAAGATGCCGCTATCACCCGTAAATTCTTATGCAAAATATTCGTTTAAACTCAAAGCGGGAGGACCCTCCGTAGTAGACTGACTCAATGAGCGAGCTTTGATTCATGGATTGACACGTTTCCAGACCTCATTCGGAGCCTCCCTAAATGTAGGACCGTGATAGCATCTTTTGAACTTTTTCAGGGGTAATTAAGATTCATCAAGATGCCAAATGACTGGTTAATTTTGAACAACAAAATGTTCGAACTTCGTACATTTTCATTTTATTTCTCTATTGAAGCGTATTAATTATCTTGTTATCCAAGCTCTTGCATTATTAGTTTTCTTGAGACGGTTTCGTATGAGGAGAATCCAAGACATTACGAAGTTACAATAGTTTATCCATAAACGATCCGAGCTCTGGTTATGCCTAAAATGCTGACAGAAGCTCTTATCAGAACCCTCTTATGATTTCAGAACTTCGAGGTTATAAGCTCGGGCAAAGTTTAAAACATACTTTTGTCAATGGTTGACAGCAGGGATTGAAATATTTAAAGACAGCACTGAAGGCTTATGATTCGAGGTATTATCCGTGGTCTCAAAGGCCAGTAATATCGACAACAATTAATTTGACAAAATAAAGTGATTGAGGATAGATAAAGTACACGCATATACCCTTGAATAGTCGCTCACCAGGTGGCCTAAACAAACAACAAACAAATTTAGTCGGGTATTTCCAGTTTGAAATATTTGTTGCTCCAAGAAAGTGGCCGCTTGCGTTTATTTCACGTAAGTTGAAGTCCCCTAAATTATATCACCATCATCTTGCATATTGTGATTCATGAAGCACCGGAGACTAGAAAGAACTTGGTAGAATTCATGTATTTGTTAGACTGTATATATTACCTATAAGAATGACACAATTAATAAAACCTGCCTGAATCCACACCGTCTCCCTGTTGCAGAAATGGAAAGTACACCAAACATAATATTGGCACGAATTAGCCTTGCAACTCCTGCCTTCTACTAATCCAGTCTTTCATAACCCCATAAAACCTCATATTTGGGAGTTATTTTGCTACTATATTGTTATGAAGCATTGTCTCCATAATCATCCTACTGGCCTGCTCATGTTCTATAGTCAGTGCTTCGACAACATTGACCTTATTTAACATTCCTCTAGCATTCACGTTGAATGTCTTGAAGCAATGTCCTTCTAAACTTTAAGCGGAATTATTCTGTATGTAAACTTCACACTCGTCGCACTTTTTGTTTCATTTCCACAATTAAAGCCCATTAGGGGCTCTTAACTTCCACGTGTACTTCTGTACCTTACCGTGTTACCGGTATACTAAATATTGCTCTTACCGGGTAACCGGGACACGTGTTTTTTTAACCTTTAACTCCCTATGCGTTAAGGTTTGCGTACGTACGTATACCTGTGCTTTCACATTTGTGGAAACGATTAAAATTGGTGTTACAGCATTTACGACGTATTTAGAATGCGAAGCTTTTTTGAGCGAACTTCAGCGACATTAAGCGTATCTACTTATCTATCTAGCAGCTTACGTTTGGGTGCTCTCGTGGTCACCTTCATAACTTGGCGTGAGCGAAAATTAGCATGAAGTAAGATAGTTTGACCATTGTGACGCGCTGGTCAAGACAATAATATTGTCACAATTCTGTCACGTACGTCGTCAAACACTTCCCGCTAGGATGTGGCACATACCAATGAACGCGTATGTGCCACTGGTATGAGAATACGTGCCACATGTGATTGAAACTTAGTATCTACCCAGGAACAATGAGAACACACGGGGGAAATTTAAGCGCGTGAGCATTGAGAAAAAAATACCCAACATCGGTAGCGTCGACCCAACGAACGCAAAGAATAAATGTCAGGATCCCAGCTGGAATCAAACTTAAGTATTCTGCGTGGCAAAGAAGCATTGTACCACACAGCTACGCCAAGTCTCGGAACTACTTATCAAATACACCCTAATCTTCGTGAAACGTGAGCAGTGGTTGTCATTCTGCCTACCCAATTTTAAAAACATTAGATTTCTACTCCTTTCATACAGCCGCCACGTCGGGTTATGTCAATTGTGGTTAGTTGCCATGCGCTGAAGTTTATTTATGTAGGAGTGTGCATGGCCGAAATTCTCGCGAGAATCAGTGCTTCATATCAGCTTCTGGTGTTGTTAATACGCATGTTCCAGTTGGCATTGTTGTGTAAGTGCACACAACTGGCTATATGACCATCTGCAACTCTTGAACGTATGTCTGTGCGCGCAACATTTGTACATTTATTTAGCGTCATTTCATGATGTGTCGCTCGATAAAAAAATTTAAACACGGTCATCTTCCCTCCACATGCTTTGCATAACGTCGATTGTCAGGTACGTAAGATCTGCTGAATTATTTCCGTTGTTGCCTATCTACTGGTACGAAGTAAATTTGATGTGTGCTTAGTGTTTTGGTGCAGCATTTGCACAGCATGCTCATGCATGGTGTACTGTTGTGTGCCGTCTTCAAGTCATGGGCTGGAAAGATTGCCGGCGTGTCATTTCACCAGTTCCCTGCTAATGAGAAACTACGTGCAAACTGGCGGAAAACATTTGTCTAGAAAATCTCGTTATTAATATAAGTTTGCCTCCACCGTCGTTTGCAGCGAGACTTTTCTCGTGAGTGACTATGTCAGTAGACGCAAAATTAAAAACAACTTCCTTTCGTTGCGGTGTCATGTGTATTTTAAGGATATTCGCCGTGCCTTGCGCCATCTGCAGAAAGAAAAAAGCAAAACAATCAACAGTTGAAAACTTTGCTCCTTCAAGCAAGCCGATCAAACCAAAGGCAGAGCCAGAATATCTAGAGCATGCCGTTTTGAGCCGTCGAAAACAGTAGACGAACAGAAATACATTAAATGCGGACAAACAAACATTGCACAGCCAGTTATTAGACACATTTCAGCGATCGTTTCTATAAAAAAATTGGCAGCATATCCACGGAGTGAATGATAAGAGCGGGGTGAAGCATTCGTCCGTCCATTCGTTCTTGCTTCCGCCCGTCCATGCGTCCGTCTGTGTGACCGTCCATGCGTACATCCACCCGTCCGTGCATGCGTCTGCTCGTGCGTCCGTCCCTGCGTCCATTCATGCATCCGCCCCTGCGTCCGTTCTTGCGTCCATCCATGCATCTGTCTGTGTGTCCGTTCGTCCATCTATTCAACACTCTAAGTACCACCATCTGGCATCATATACTCCCCATATAGAAGCACCACCATCAAGCGGACATTCCAAGGACTAAACGAGAGGTGGCACACTCACACTTTCTAACGGCTTGCGCTTGGGGTCTACTTCCTACCTTTAACCACCTCGAGTTCATGGTATATACTAGTTCACTGTATTCATAGCACTGCAGCCCAATGCTCGCTAAACCTTTTTAAAACTAAGGAGGTTACTCTCAGTGAATATAACGTAGCAACCTTTTCCTGTCAGATAGTGCTCAATGTACATGCCAATGGCTCCTAATGGGAAATGAGAGACAGGAGATTCGGCTTTTACTTTCTTACGGCTTGCGCTTGTATCTACTTCCCACCTTTAACCACCTCGAGTTCGTGGTACATACTAGTTCATTGTATTCATGGCACTGCAGCTCAACGTTCGCTAAACCTTTTTTAAACTAAGGAGGTTACACCCAGCGAGTATTTAGAGCAACCCTTTCTTGTCAGATAGTGCTCAATGTACATGCCAATGGCTGCTAAGGGGGATGGAATTGCAGCGTGTGCGTTAACTAAAAGCCGAATGCTCATGTCTCTCATTTCCCATAAGCAGCAATTGGCATGTACATTGAGCACTATTTTTTATTGTTCAACCACGCACAAAAGAAATCTCTCACTGGCACCACCCTGGAAGTCAAAATGTTATACTTGTTACACACTAAAACGGCTACGAGGGACGAACTGGTGCCGTTATAAGGAGCTTCGCCCCTAAAAGAATAAATCTTCTCTCATTCCTTTGATTTGTCCGGGACGGATTATGTGGCTGAGCCTTCCAAGCTCAACACATGAATGTACACTTCCGTAAAATGCAATACTCATCATTTTATTTCTTTCAATAACTCCCAGAAAACAATGGAAATGCTTTGCTATGATGGCATCGATGCTTTTTCACGACAACAGTTGTCATATATGCTTGATCCTATGTTTACATTGCATTGGTACCACCAGGAAGTGTGACAGCACGCAGTAAACCGAGCATTTCTTGTTCGCGCTAGCCTCCGCAACGGATGGCGGCGAGTTGGCACGGAGCGCCTCCGCGAAAGGACGGCGATAGGTAAAAACTGTCCCCCGTAAGCAGGCCGTAAAGAAAGCGAGTGCGCACCTCCAGATCAGCTGAGCTTGGGTTTTCCTGGTTCATTTGGCCCCGCTAGATGGCGCCACCTATTCAACTTGTCGGGGCTGATGCCTTAATGGCTTCGACGTTCTAGGCCACTCTAGCTTCGGTAATTCGGCTGAAACATTATAATAGCTATTGGCACTCGCAACTCGCCTTATTTTGACTCGACGGCTCGAGTTTCCGCAACGCTGATATCATGGCTCTAAGAAAAATTCCCAAGCATTTCCCTGAGGATGAACATGGTTAAGTGCGAATGCACGGGGTGATGCTATGAGGGGTATTTATTAATTCGCACTATTATATTTATTAATCACACTATGGTGCCTTTATGGTGCAATGGTTCCTGGGAATCGCAATTTGATCACACGGGGGAGTTTACGTTAACTCACTGGCGAATGCCAACGGATTTTAACTTTACTCTCCCTCATAGCATCACCCCGTGAATTCGCACTTAACCATGATCACCCTCGGGAAAATGCTTGGGAGTTTTATTACTGATGATGATGATTAAAGTGTTTTATTGAATTTAAGTGCTGTTTGTCATGAAGCATTTGTACACATATCCATTATATACGAGTATTATTTATTTACACTTCACGACGCGTCCGGACGAGCAAAGTCCAGGGCTCGCACCCTCTCCCGCGCGGCACGTTCACTGGCTGGAACGGCTTCGGGAACGTCCACTCGCCGTTGACGATTGCGAGCGGCGTCTTGACGCCGGCCTTCATCGCCCTTCTCCACCTGATGCTTGCGTTGTCGTTCCGCTTCTTGGGCCGCGTTCACGGCTCGATGCTGACACCTCATCTCGGCCTCGCGAGCGCGCAGTTCACCATCCGCTGCACGCTTCGCCCACTTGTCCTCGACCTCGCGAGCGCGAAGTTCGGCATCCTCTGCACGCTTCGCCCACTTGTCCTCGGCCTCGCAAGCGCGAAGTTCGGCATCCTCTGCACGCTTCGCCCACTTGCCCTCGGCCTCGCGAGCGCGCAGTTCGGCATCCGCTGCACGCTTCACCAGCTTGCACTCGGCCTCACGAGCACGCAGTTCGGCATCCGCTGCACGCTTCACCCGCTTACGCTTCACCCGCTTCACCAGCCCTTCGCAGCGCCGCCTTGTCTTCCAACGTCGGCGAAACCACCGCGGTACCGTCACCTCCAACGACGGGTGCAGTGTTGGCATTCGTTTGTACTGCATTCGTTGTTGATGGTAGGGTTGCCTCCGGGACATCCATCGCACGACCCGCTCCCGACGGGAGACTGACAGAGAAGGCGGGCGCGCGAGAGAGAGGGGTGCGCGCGCAGCTGCAGCGAGCGAGGAGAGCGGATGAGCGAGCGAAGGGGGAGGGGGTATAAGACGCGTTACTGACACCGATATCAGCGTCGCGTCCGTGGCTTATTCGGTAGAGCGTCGAGCTGCGGCCCGCCAAGTCTTCTTTCCTTTAAAGATAGAGAGAAGACTGCGGACGCCGCCGACGGCGATTGATGGCTTGGGGTCGCTTATAAAGTGTATTGATTGATTGATATGTGGGGTTTAACGTCCCAAAACCACTATATGATTATGAGAGACGCCGTAGTGGAGGACTCCGGAAGTTTTGACCACCTGGAGTTCTATAATGTGCACCCAAATCTGAGCACATGGACCTACAGCATTTCCGCCCCCATCGGAAATGCAGCCGCCGCCGCCGGGATTCGAATCCGCGCCCTGCGGGTCAGCAGCCGAGTACCTTAGCCACTAGACCACCGCGGCGGGGCGCTTATAAAGTGTATTCAGACTTAAAAAACATGAATTTGTGAGATAGGGCCGCCAACGTAAAGGCGAACTGACGGGTAGTTTACCTGACGTAAAGTTTTACGTTCCGTAAAGACCCATTCATGCGAAGATACCATCCAGAAACACGGTTACGTAAAGAAGTGTGTGTAAAAGCAAAAAGCCTCCATTATTGATGTCATTTCGTCGTAAAGCTTGACCTTTGTTCCTATTGGCCGTTCCTTCTACGAAGATGCCCCGCTGCGGTGGTCTAGTGTCTAGGTACCCGGCTGCTGATCCGCAGATCGCGGGATTCAATTGCGGCTGCGGCAGCTGCAACGGAGGCAAAATTGCTCTAGGCCGCGGTGTGCTGAGATTTAGGTGCACATTAAAGAACCACTGGTGGTCGAAATTGTTTGGAGCCTTCCACTACGCTGTCTCTCATAATTATACGGCTGTTTGGAGATGTTAAAACCCACATAATAATCAATCAATATTACGAAGATACAGAGACTTTTTCGTATTTTATACAGCATCTTCCAATAACCCTCGCTTACTTTAATGTTCGTTTCCTTGGGCAAGTAAGAATGACTCACAATAACAGTTCTTTCTCAGACGTCAGCTAACCTGCGAATTACGGGACAGTTTCCACCTCCAGTCTTTTTACCTATGTGATGTTTTCCTTCAAGTGTAGTGATTATAAGTTTCAGTATGAGTATTTCTTCGCACTCTTTTTTGCGTGATTCACAAAATAATATTACATTACACGATTACTATCAACTATTTCTTACAGACAGGTCTCGAAGTATAAATGTTCTTCTAATAGTGTTTTTATAAACTGTTATTGAAATTGCGCAACTGCGGATACATTTTTAATATTGTTCTAACACGTGTACATCCCTACCCCTTGCACGCATTATTGATTGGGACGAGTTACGACACCTGGTCAGACATTTATTTGCCTTTTTTGTGAAGTTTACGCCTTACGTATCTGCACTGTCATCTGTAACTGATTTTCGATTGGGTAATTGAATAAAGAAGGCCGCTAAACACACCGTCATTCAGCTTTCATCAAAATGTTATTCGTTTAATGTCACTCTTCTATAATACACCTTATTATTAGGTTATTTCACCTGAACTTATTTTATAGTTCATCAACTTTTTGGCCGAGCCAATTTTTATTTCGTTCTCTTTAATTAGGACTACTCTATGTCCGCTCGTCTCTGTTTCACACCTCCAATTTCGTTCAAATTTTCTTCCACTGTTGATAGACTCATATTTATTTGAACGAAGCTTGCTTTATAACAGGTGTATTTTGCCTTTATCTGCGAAAGTTTACTCAAGATTACTTTACGTGTTTTAGGAAGTTAGCTAGTCTTTTCCTGTTGTGTAGTCCCGGGATTGCTTTAGAAATCTCTCGATAATGAAAACAGCCTTCCTGCCAAACAACAGTCACCAACATATTTCCTATTGGTAAGTGGACAAGAAAGCACAAGGCAGGTAATCACCACGAGTATCCTACTTCTTAATATTACGCTGCGTGTAAAAGTTGCTGCAACCATCATTGTCACAGCCCTGCCACTGTGTCTACTGTAGCCCTGGTTTGTATGAAAAAGTTGAAGGTCACGGCAGCTTTCGGCGAATGCATTATTTATAAATGAGAAACGTTTAACAAAATTTGATATGCCAATAATAATTTATTATTCAATTTTTTGTGTTCAACGTAACGAAAACCAGCGCATGTATATGAGAGGTGCCGTAGTGGAAAGCGCCAGAAATTTTGACCACCCAGGGTTTTTTTTTAGCGCGCGCCTAAATCTAAGCACATGGGCCTTAAGCATTTTTGCTTTCACCGAAAATGCGGCCGCCTCAGCCGAGATTCATTGTCGTAACCTACGGGGCAGAAGCCTAGTGCCCTATAGCCACTAGGAAACTGGGGTGAGTCGATATAGTAAAAATTCAATTTTACAGCTGGCACCGATACCGTGGTCAGCAGGTGCGTAGCGAGCGTTCTAAGTCTTGCCATTTGCCCCGGTTGACTGCTTCACATTTGCGCGTTGCTAATAGTTCTTATCTCCTTGATATATCTTTTCTATGACCAAAAAAATCTTTTAGCCACAAGTTGTATTGTTTCTAACGTGCTCTGCTACTCTTGATGTATTCAAATTTCACCTAAATGAATAAAAAGGAGCGCTCAGAACAGACCGCTAGGCTGATAAGACAGTAAGCGCACCACTTTCGGTTTGAGCACACATATCTCTGTATTGTATTCATTGTTATGCTACCATTTTACCCTATCTACTGATACATGGGAACCTCTGGTACAATATCAAACTTCGTTCATTTCTTACAGACATATGTCAACGATAAGCCGGGTTTCAAGGAAAACATGCTAGAAATTGAGCGTAAGTTCTACCATCCTGTGTTCTCCTGCTTGCAAATTTGCACCGTGGTTTAGAGGCAAACAACCTTGTGACGGAGGCTTGTTTTTTCACGTCCGCGATGTGCGTCACGACAAGGTGCGTGAATGTGAGGCACATAAAGAGGATTCCGCTAATACCAACAATTTTTTGGAATAATTTTTTGTTGGCCTACTTGGTATTGTCTACTCCATGGGATTCTGCCGCCATTGAAAAACACACACAAACAAGCGACACGGGAACGACGCAATGGCGGAACTTCCAACTGATTTCGAAGTGTCACCTATGTCGAATTAGTTCGAAGCTCTGCCCATTCTGTTATGTTCATGTCTGTTGTGTTTTAATAGTGGCAGAATTTCATACAATATCAACCATAACTTTGGCAGAACTATATAAATCACCTGGAAGTACAAACCCTTTACACTAGTCGGCAACTCCAACGTAAGCACTATGGACTTTAGAATCAAGCTTTGTCGCGACCCTTTGTGTCAGTTTATGCCAGTTTACATCCCTCAATTCACATTGCATGTGATAACCGCTCGGAAAACGTATGGTTCCTCATCATTATGGTATCCACAGCTTCCTCCACTTGCCATGATAGAGTTTGTTGAAATGAGTGGACATTTTCGAACATCTGTTTGGACAAACGTGGCCATGCTATAAGCGCAATGTGATTGCATCACTGTCTCACGAATCTGTATTATACCCTCACTTTGCTTTTCAGTGCCTACTCAATGGGAATGGATACTTAAGGCAAAAAATGACACCGTCCTATCGATACATTTCAGCGCCGAAGAAGGGAACAACTTTCCTTCCGCTGGACTGGTAGGTTTATAGAAAATCTCAGCACAATGGTGCGCTAAACAAAAGTACAGGTCAGGACGCGTTAGCGCAAACATTGTTGTGATAGCGTTCATCTGGACACTACGGGTACACGTTTGCTGTCGGTCTCACACTCCCAAAAAGTTAAAGTAGATTGAGCCCTGCAATGTGGGACGTGCGATAAAGCTGACGCTGGAACAAAGGGTTCGGCGTAATTTCTTTGGTTTTACGTTCTGAAACCACGGCATGGCTATGAGCAACGCCATAGTGTATGGCTAAAAAATGTCTAAATCCTGAGGTTTCTTTGCGTGTGCCTAATTCTGACCGCATGAGTCAATAGCGTTTCGCCTTGATTGAGATGCAGTGGTCTTGACTGGCACTCGACCCCGCGACCTTCTGTTAAGCAGGCGAGAACAATAGCCAAGAGAAATTATGGCGAGGCATCACTGTAAACACTAGCCAGTGTTTCACAAAAAATCATCACTATTAGCACCAAAAAAAAAAACACCCGAACACAAGAAAGTGCGTCATACAAGCGCTGCCGAACTGAAAGTTTTATTTCAGCTCTCACAGCTGCTATTATTTTGTATCTACAGCATACGTGATTATATGCTTGGTTGGGGTTGTTAGTCCTTTTCATGCCTTCATGAATGTGTGTATATAACACGTTTCTTTCATTAAACATTCAGTTGTTAGACAGTGCTTGTGTGGAGAACTTTCTTGTGTATTTTTTTATTTTTCTGTGCTCTCGCCCTGAAGAGTACGTTCTAGCTAGCCCAATTTGCTACTTTATTTTACCAAAATGTCTGTAACAAATAGAGCAAAATTTGGCTTAGCAGCATTTAAGGCATTTAATTATAGACAGCACTTCACTTACCCCATACCTCACGATTTGCTTAAACCCCATTGCAGAACTTCCTTTGAACGCTTTTGGTAATTCGTTTAGTTTAGACATGATCTCACAAAGCTATTTGAATAACAAAGATACAATAATGACTTATAGAACTTTAGTTCCACGCGACGCAGGGTTAGTTTTGCGGTTTTTTCATCACTTGGTGTAACTACGCCAAGCCAATTTCTTACTGAACAGCTAATGTGAACCTATACTGTGGTGAAGCAGTGCCACGGGAGTTTAAAGATCAGCTGTCGCTAAACTGCATTACACTTCATAAAAACCAAATAATTATTAACATTGCATGTAGCGCTCAAATCCAAGCCAAGAAATGCCGCAACGCGAAAAGACTAATAACATTGGCAAATGATGAGATTGTGCCATTAAAAGTGAATGATAATCTATGAGTCTATGGCCGAGAAAGTACCACTTATTAGAAGAGGGCGAATAATATTTCCCACTTGACTGTCGCACTTGACCCGGCGCGCTTGCGCGCCAGCATTCGTTTAGGCGCGGCATGCCACTGAGCGGCCAGGCCAGGCACCGATCTGCCTGCCATATGAAGGCTCGCGCCACGCTGCGTTGCATTGACGCATGCGCGCTTGAGCACGCCTAGCGTCCCTCCGTCACGGAAAGAGGCAGACGCAGTGCTGTCTTGGTAACGTAGTCGTCGGCGTGAAATGCAGCATGTTGCATTTCACGCCGGTTGTCGCCGGGCCGCGCCGACAGACGCTGGTCGCGCCGGTCCCGCCTCGCGTTCTGCTAGCGTAGCGTCGCTGTGCCCAGCGTGCACGTGCGTCGACGTTACATCGGAGTATATATGTCCCTTGAACTTGATGCGCTCGCTGCCGTTTCGCTAGCTTCACATGCACCAAATTTGGCGGTATGGGACGTGAATGGACCGCGGAGGTATGTGAATGGTGCAAACATGATAATCATGAGATGCGTGTCATGCAACAGTATGACTACTGTCCACGCTCACGATGCGCTCGTGGACCTTTCACTAGCTTCACATATACCAGATATGGTGTTATGGGACGTCAATAGATGACGAAGCTATATGACTGATGCTAACATGATGTACATGACACGCGTGTCCTGTAAGAATAGGACAACGTACCACGCTCATGATGCGCCCACTGCCGTTTCGCCAGTGAAGGTAAATGACACGTCCAAGCATAATAATCATGAAATGCATGCGATATAAATCATGACTACATGCGACGCTCATAGCACGCTCTCGGTCGTTTTGCAAGCTCAACATATACCACGTTTGCTGTTACTTGACGTCATTAGACGACCAAGGTGAATTACACGTCCAAACATGATAATCATGGCATGCGTGTCGTGCAAAACATGACTACATGCTATGCTCATAGTACGCTCGCGACCGTTTGGCTAGCTCCACATCCAGCAAAAATTGTATCAGGTGGCGTGAATTGACAACAAAGATAAATGACGTTATATGAAAGCGTCTACAGCATAATTTACCTCCGCCCCACAACTTTCTGATAATTTTGAAGTAACATGTCAACCTTCCTCATTCGTGCTTCGCATGTCATCGATTCTCACTGTACGTTGGATCTGCCATTTCTTATTTCAATTGCGTGTATATGCATGCCCACAAGCGCGGGCGAGAATCGCACGTGCGTAGCGTGCGTGTATGTACGTACGTTCGTGCCTATATACACATTGCTACGTTCCTTCCCAAACGTTTGTTATCGCCCCGACACTGTAGGTAGTTGTTAGCGCACACTGGGCTTGCAGTGTTTTAGAAGCTCCACGAATGTAGTAGGTCATTTTGTTAAGATTAGGCGCACTGCGCGAATACTTTGAATGATTCTCGAACCTACGGGGTCTCTAGCGATAATGCTGGGATATTCGACTGCACATGTATAAGTGCCGACGCACTTCACCACTTGTGAGTTGATTTGATTGATATGTGGGGTTTAACGTCCTAAAACCACCATATGATTATGAGAGACGCCGTAGTGGAGGGCTCCGGAAATTTTGACCACCTGGGGTTCTTTAACGTGCACCCAAATCTGAGCACACGGGCCTACAACGTTTCCGCCTCCATCGGAAATGCAGCCGCCGCAGCCGGGAATCGAATCCGCGACCTGCGGGTCAGCAGCCGAGTACCATAGCCACTACACCACCACGGTGGGGCACTTGTGAGTTGATGGACGGCCGACGCTGTGTTCTCCACTATCAGTGACAGTGTTTATCGCTATGATCTCACTTTCCATTTACCATCTAAACGTTCAGTCAAATAAGCAGTTTCATAATTGACGTATACAGTATGCTCCCTTCATCCAAGTCGCGACCCCGAGGCAATATCATGTCCGTGCATTCGTAGCGTGTGTAATGTGCGTGCGTATATCTGCTTTGAATACCAAGCTCTGCCAACACTAACAAGCGAGTGCTTTGAAGCACAAAACTCAGAAACGTCGTAACATGTTGGCGAACGAAAAGAAAGGACCATCCGCTATTGCAAATGAAGTCACTTTCTGCCTTATCTCTAGATACACTGGCCCAGGCATAACTATGTTCTGTAATCAAAGAATGGCATTCGTAATTAGCTTTTGGTGATACAATGGAACTCAGTGGGGTACATGCGATCAGTAGCACGATCCGCAGCGTAGTTACCTCCGAAACTGTTAAGGCCTTACCTGCAGCTGTGCAGCAAGGCGCGGAAAAAGGCTAGCATCTTTTCGACAAGCCCACTGCACTTGAGCACTTCCCTTGTTCAACCTCGGGTTTACTAGACAGGTTCTTCGACATGAAGTAATTCTGATGCTGTTCGCCGAAGAGGTTATAAGTTTGCGCAGGGAGAGCCACTATATCCACTCTTTGACGAGTAAAATCCTTTATGCCGATGAGAATGAGGTGATCCGCGGCCACTTACTTTTCGCCTTCGACGAAGGAACCCGACGCGAAGCCACAATCAGCACCAAGCCAAAGTGCAGCGTTGAACCTGCTAGCCGCAGCCATTTTTGTTTTTTTCCCGTTGTTTTTAGCACACGGACCGCTTTCTAGAGTTGCGAATAGAGGGCGTAAAACAACTTTTCAATAGCAATAGCTTAATTTTATATTTAACACTGACGTGAGCTGGGGAGACATAATAGGAGCAATAGCAGACGGCTGCGCCACACCCCGCAATAATTTTTTGCTTGTAAAAATGCACGAGAACAACTTAAAATGGGGTGCAGTGTACGCTTCGTTGGACTAACATTGTCAGTTCCGTCAGGTTTGATAATGCCCGCGTAGCCTAGTGTGATACCGTAAGCAAAAAAAAATTGAAGCGAACGTGCATGAATGTTCTTGTGTCACAGACTCTCCCCATGAAGCAATGTATCTTACAAGGTTTGACCACCGTCATGAAAGTGTTTGTGTGCATCGCTATAGCTGTATGCAACTATACACAACGAAAGCAAGATAGAAACTCTTTTTTAGAAAAGACATACAATTTTTTGTGTCTATATTGACGGTACGGTACGTAACTACATGAACATGACACTTTCATATCAAGTCACAATAAGTGAGCTGAGTGTAATCTTTTAAACTCATCCTACGAGATAATTATTGAAACATGAAATATGACTGATAAAAGTCGCATGCAATGGGCGTGGTACGTGAAACCACGCAATAACGTGCTGCTGTCATAAATACTAGGAGCTAAGCAGCGGCAAGCAAACATAGCGAAAGCGACCTTGAAGAAATTCAAGTCATCGATTCTCTTTCTGGCATTGCGTAAAGAACTTGCTAACATCATCCCCACATTACTACATAGAATGCGAAATGCTTCGCATAAAGTCAAATATAGCAGAGTATGTGTATGGCAACCTCAAGTGTCATTTCAGCATAGCACACGGCCTCGTTGTCTGACTTCATAGTACACAGCATTCTTCTGTCGGTTTCTAACAGTGTAGTTCAACGGCGTCCTATTTGCTTTGTCCCGACAGGGTACGAGCTACGAAGGCATCTCCAAATTCAAACATCCTCCCGGCTCTACACTGTTCGTCGAATTCCGTGTGACTGATCCATCAAAGAAGTAAGTCAAGCTTCAATACTCCGAACACTACCACAGTTAGGCTTCTGCAAAGCGTTCATTATGATTGGTGGCCCATAGAAGAAATCGTGCGTGAATCCCCTTCACTTTAGAGAGTTCAAGCACTAGTTTAGTTCCGAGCTGGATTGATGCCGTTTATAAAGATACCACCCCTCACTCAATTGAGTTGGGTCTGGAAGATCGTTAAAATAGTTTGGAGGCAGCAAAGTATTTGAAATTAAGTGCAGGTCTTAAAGCGTTCACGCCGCTTAAGCTGATATTCACAGTAACGACTGAAATTCTGATCGTCCACTTCATATACAAATGAAGTCGTGCAAAGAGCTAACAGGAGCAGACAAGCGCTCTTTCAAAACAAAGCATCTCCTATAAAGCGAATGAGTGAATAACTTGCCGTCAAGACGCTTTTACATGCGAAGCACAATAGGAGCCCAAGCTTTCGTAATTGTCGAGTGCTGTGAGTGCTTGACGTAACAGATGCAAAATAATGTGTAACATTGCCACCTGCATTATATAGAGTGAACGCTCGTCCCAAGAAGAAGTCTTTCTCCTCTTGTTCTTCGAGTGCTTTGGTGATGATATTTAGTGCGAAGCACACTAGCTACCCAGGTTGTCGTACCTCTCCTCTTATGCCATCCCCACTTGGCATAACGGATGCAAAGCAATGTGAACCATAGCCACCTGCAGCATATTGACTGCGCGGTCAGGCCAAGTTGTAGTATCCTTCCTCTTGTGCTTCGAGTGCCTTCGTGACGATATCAACTGTAGAGCCCTTTTGGAGCTCTGACTGTCCTATGCTTCCGTATTTTGTGTTCATTTGGCATAACGCGGGTATAACCACGTGTAAATATACAGAAAAAGAGGAAGTGAGCTAAAAGTACAAATGAAGGAAAAGAATAAGCAAATATGAAAAAAAAGAAACCGCTACAAGTGTATAAAGATAGAGAAAAAATAGGCAGAAATGTAGGAAAAGAGACAGAAACAACGAAGAAATCTTAGAGCCACAAAAAGTAAAAACAAAAGAGAAAAGCAAACAGATTGAAGTAAGGCTGCCCAGCTTTGCAGTTTTTTTAAGCTTCTCACCATGTCACCAATTTTTCAAGCTTGGGCAAAGTTGCCTGATTTTTTTTTTGCTAAACGCAGCGGAGGGCAGTGCGACAGCGTATTCTGGACGCCTTTGTTAATTTGGAGGCTAGTTGGTAAAATATATTACGTTTATTTGAAATGCGCTAAGGACGACACAGCGGTGTATTAGTGAACAGCATGAACGTAGTCTATCTGCGAGTGTTCTAGTATTTCACGCGCCCTTTTGCTTTGAGCTCGCCCTAACACCTTCGTGTTACTAAATGAGTGTACCTAGGATAACACGCACGGACCTAATGCTTTCTGCCTGCTTGCTGCATTTTATCTGCAGGTACTAAATCTAGGTAAAACTTGTCTCGTTCTCAAAGCTTTCGCTAAAACAGCAGGGTACCACGAACAATATATTCCAGATTTAGATGATTTGCACCAATGTGGCAACCTTTTAGCCAGGCTGTGGTACACCTTATTAGCTACTTGCATCTTCATTTGGCTATTGCGTTGTTCGCCCTACTTCAACGAGATTATAACTATCAGCTGACGAAGCAACAGACGGCATTATACTATGCGATGTCGAAGCATGGTGGTCAAAGCGTGTTTACAGCTTCCAAAAATGCAGTTGGCACTTGTATCACAAAAGAAAAAAAGGCTTCTGGTTACGTGGCTGGGTCTCAAGGAAAAAGTATGCAAAGGGCCTGATTTGAGTGACTACTTGTTAGTTTTCGCTAATCTACACAGTAATTCGAAGTAAACAGGGCTGTGGAAAGCACTTCGCATCCATGGCAATTTGTGCTCAACAAATGTTCAACGATTTATAGCAGGTGTTCTCTACTATGAGAGAAAGATAGAGAGAGAGGTTAATGAAAAAAGAAAACATAAAAGAGGACCCTATTTACAGCCTCTCGTCGCAGGGACATGGCTTAGTGCCTTTAGGGATTGAGGAGGGGGAAGGAGAGTTGATAGGAAGAACAAAAAAAGAAAGAAAAAGTGTAAGGCATGGCAAGCGAGTCTCGTCAGTGCAGTCAGTAGCACGAAGCGAAAGCGTTCGTTTACAAGTTAGAGAGGTCCATGGAAGTGCAGAACTCGCGGAAGGCTCGAAGGGCTTGCGTCTTTGAGCGCGTGGGAAAAAGGATGTCTTCCACCGTTGCCGCAGGCAGACTGAGCCGGCAATAACGGCTAACCTTCACGCATCGCTCTGTGGCCAGGGCAAGTAAGCACAAATAATATGCTTCGGCGCTTCGTAATCACATCACCTTCGGCACGAAGGCGATGAACAGCGTCCCACTGAATAAATTCGTGCCGCAGATCATGCGGTGCCAGTACGCAGGCCAACCAACAAGCGCTGCTCGCATCTGTCCTGGCCTGTTTCTGTAAGGGTTGGCGGAGGCCTGCTGCTTGCCACCCGCGTATCGGGGTGGGCCGTTGGTAGCGGAAGCCCCAATTGTGGCCGGGAGTAATCCAACTGGGTGGCTGCTTCGGTGACCGGAGTGTCGCAGTGGTGTGCTACCTTATCGGCAGCGTCAGCTTCCTCATTGCCAGCTATTCCAACTTGCCAGTGTAGCCAGTGGAGGGACAGGCGCATACTGCCATCTTCGAAATCGGCCATGCAGCAATGCCACAGTGGTGCCTCCTTGGTCTGGTTGAAGCAGCACTTGTAGGGCTGGCCGGTAGCCACACAAAACCACCATGGGCAGCTGCCGTGACGTGCCAGCAAGGTAGGTGGCTGTTCAGTAAAGGCTCGTCAATTCAGCTGCAGTGGAGCTGCCAGAGAAGGAAAGGCGGAACTGGATGGTTATCCCAGTTGACGGTGTGACGCAAGCAGCCATGGCTGAGGGGGGGGGGGCGGTCCGGAATGGAGCCGTCTGTGAACGCCTAGAGGTGTCACCGTAGCCTCTCATTAAGTTTCACCACAGCTGCCTGGAAGAGCTCGCGCATTGGTGACTGCCTTTTGTTGACGTTTTCCAGCCCTAATTTTACGTCGAGAGGCTGCTGGTGTGGTGGAGAGGGCTGGACGAGACTGGGAGCCTTGGGCTTAATTGCTTCATAGAGAACGCAGATATTTGCCATCCTTGACGACAGTGAGCTCCGCAGTCTCCGAAGAAGGGCATTGCCCCTGGGGGTCCTATGAAGGCGGTCCGCGTGGTGCAGCGCCTTCCGCCACACAAAGAGTGACAGATGCCAGGTGTTGACCTCCGCCATGTTGAAGCAACGGAAGACTGGCGTGAAATGCCTATGAAGTGCCGAATTGTCATGCGATGTTGCCGCTCCTGCTGGTCCTTGTGGTGTGGCGCCAGCTGCACCAGGGACAGTGCGTAAGTTTACACCGCCGTTGCAGCCCTTACGTGTAACCAAATGGCCAGCTGTGAGGTGCATCCGTGGACTCTGATGAACCACTTGCTTACAGCAGCATCGACCCTAGTATCTTGAGCGTGGCGAGTTAGTCGGCTGATATCCAGGTGAGACCGTGACTGGTTTTTAGCCCCAGGTACGTTACTGCTTTGTTCCACGGGATGGGCCGGCCTAAGAGAGCTTCTTTTCTGCCCCGGAATTCGATACGTGTATGCAGTAAAAGACTCATGGGGAGTAAAAAGCTATATGAGGCAATGCGTGTCATTTTAAGCGACAGAATATAAACTACACAAACTTTGTCACCGCGCGAGTAATGACTGCGAGACTGACTACATTTGCGCGTCCATCACACCAACTGTGACAGTGTACAAATATGCGGCACTCGTATAAATGGCGCCACAATACTGTTACTTCTAATCGTATCAAGAATGATCATAAAATGCACGAGACAACTTTTGTGTAAAAACGCTAAGACTTTTTTTTATGCTGGATGAAATGGTTGCTAAAGCGAACGATGTATCTGTGAATTTGAACAATCATATTTTTGAAGTGTTCGTGCTGCACTTATTTCAAATTGGCCAAGAAGCTTTTGCGTTCAGTCATTGAACCTAATACCTCGGAGTTCTTTTTTTATTTGCTTCCGTGTGTACTTTGGATAATTCTACGACGCTTGGCTGATAATAGTGACTGTTTTTTTTTGTTTTTTTTTCAATTTTATGGTTATTTTTTATGTTTGTGAGCTGGCAGCCCTGCCACGACCATACTATAGCCAAAGAACTGGGCTAGTCTTAGTATTCAAAAAAGGCGGCTTTGGTACGTGAGTTATCAAAAAAAATATTTTCTTTGTGGTTCATGACGTGTCTTTATTTTACACGTGAGCGCATATGTGTTCACCTAATTCCCCTATGAAGACATTTACACGCGAAGAAATGGGAGAAATATTGAAAATGTAGGAAAACGAAGGATAACGCCATTGCTCTGTCACGATCATTGCAACATTCACTTTAACAGGTCGGCAAACTCACTCTTCATTCGAGTAACCCAGACTCACTGAAATTCATATCAAGCAGCCAGTCTGAGCCTGAGTCAGTATGGTTGAGTAATACTCTGATGAGATTGAGTCCGAGTGAGTTCAGATGAGATAAAATTTACTAAGTCTGAATCTGAGTGCGCTTGCTCGAGGAAAATTTTGTGAGTGTGATTCAGAGTGGCCAAATATCTTTCATGATTGTGCTGAGTAAGCTTCACATATTTGTGCCTACATATGGGGATAACTATTCAACTTCTGCATTATTACCCGTGCTATGTCGGCTGGCATTTATGTTTTCTGTGTACAGTCACTTACTTTATTGCAGTAGCGGCGATACTCAAGCTCAAAACGTATTTATCAAAGGCGTGAACCATGTGTGTATGAGGTGCCTAGGCCTCAATCAGCAAGCTTCATCACGGAAATTCTTTTTCACAATATCTGAGCACTATAGAAAATATATCCATCATAGTAATGGTGGATTATGCTGCTGGTAAAATGGTGGCACATGGTGTATGGTGGCGCAAAGTGGATGCATGAGTGCTGGCGGTGCTGGAGCGCGAAACAGCTCTGCAGCGTCAGAACCACTGTGACGAGATGCCGCAAACATTTATATAGAAGTCAATGCAAAAAACACTCATACCAAGAAAAAAACAAGCGGAAATAAGATTCGAAAGTGCAACCTCCAGATCTGCAACCAAAGATTAACCCCTGCGCCATGCTGATATGTGAATATTACTCTTCAGAATAACTTGTCTTCTGATAGTTTTCCGTTCAACTTTACTTTTCTGTCCCCTACTCGAGACAGACCGTATCTGCACCTGCTGCTAAAGTTTGCACAGTTATAAACACAAACAACTGCTGCCGGTAACAATGGCCACCACGATAATGGCAGCAGCTCTAATTTTGTGCTGCAATTCACAACTACAAAAAATGAGAGCATTAAGCAGCAGGTACAGCTTACTGAGGGTTACTGCCAAGTTCAATATCGGTTTGTCGATCATTCCAAAGATGGCATCTGCACAGGCTCTATGATGCCTGTAAGCTCATTCTAAAATTACGCGCGCAGAATTGTCTGTGTATTGTGATGTTTTTCGTGCCACTTACAGCTCAGTCATGCCAGCGCACTAGTCTGTAGCTCTATCGTTAGCAAAAACTACGTAACGGCTTGACCAAAACGAACGCAGAGCACCGGGAAAATTATGGCATTCTATTGGTTCATCAAACATGAGAATTAAAAAGTTTGTTTTCTCGCATAAAAGTTAGAAAAATATCGGTGAGTGTGACCGGTGGCTGTCGATGAGAGGAGTTGTACGCTTGCTGAAAGTGCTGGAACCGCGTCGTATTCATGTTCGTCGCACCTTGAGCGGACGCCGTACACAAGAACGAATGCGTCATTTGTGATAACTAATGCCACTGCCGCGCTGGGTGGTCAATCATACTCGTCGAATAAGAGTATTTTGAAACCCAGAAGCGCCGATAACACTTGAACAGCTCGGTCAGTAGGCCTAACCTTTGGTCGAAATCATGGTGGTGTAATAAATGGTGGCCGTCACACTTGCTGGAGCTCGTCTCTATGCATGTCGAATGTGAATGTTTTTGCATTTTAGTGTGACACGCACTTTGACTCTTAACATAAAGTACAGCTGAGGCGACTGAGTGTGCATGTATTTCCAGTGTTATGTTTCTAGCGTGGCCATATTTGGTGGCGGCCGTATTCTGCTCTATAGTTGTAAAGGGCGATGGTGAACCAGAGTTTTTTTATTTCTCGACAAGTGCGCGGCGATGTAACACATTCACTGTCATTGTTCTCAGTGACACTGTGGTGTCGTGGTTTCAGTTACGGTATCGAAACCGGTTTCATGGCTCCAAAGAGGGCGTTGTACATATGTATCTATATAGAGCCATGCTTGTTAACACAAAAAAAGTTCCCGCCCGGATCTTGGCTGTGCCATTTTCTCCTACTGCCCGGCCCGCGTTTCGGGTGGTGGACCTCGCGTTCTCCGTGCGTCGCGTGTCCGATGCACGATACAACATCTGACGAAAGGGTCGTCAGCACATCCACTTGCATCCAGCCGAAGATAGGAAGGCAAACTTTACTACTAGTGCTACCTTATTCAGCACACCGCTTACTACCCCACCGATGTGGTATTTCCTTAAAATTACCTGCTTGGTAACACACTAAGACCATCCCTGCATTGCTCCATGTCTATCCTACCGATATGCGAGTCATTCTTCAATCTTCTGCTGTGCGGCTCACATTCAAGACGCTGCCTACGGATATCTCGGCGGGTTGACGGGACTGTGGACTTATAAACGCGGGGCGGCTATACAATTATTGTCTCCGCATCCTGTCTGTCTAGACAGCAGCATGTTGCCTGCAATTTCCCCACCTCCATTCCTGCAATGCCCCTTCGTGCCTCCGATTCCCTAAAAGACTTGGCGTTGCGTCTTGCAAGTGTACGTCGACGAGGAGGCCCCGGACGCTACGCCAGACGCGAAGAAGGCATTGCTGCTTAACGCACTTGGTGTGGAAGTATTGGCAGCATACTACAAGGCTGCTGAAGAGCAAACACTGCTTAAAGGCATCCGGGCTTCAGGAGATGACGCAACATGCGACTCGCCGAAGCAGGCTTTAGACGCCCTGGACGCATACTTCGCACCTCTTGAAGACGCTCTCTGCGTACGTGCCTGATTCCGGCTGAGAGTTGAAGAACCTGACGAGACTGCCGTTCAATTCATTGTAGCTCGGCGGTGATTGGCCAACAACTGCCATTTCGGCACCGCTGCATATTGAATGATACAGGACCACATTCTACGTGGCCTGCGTGACGCCGACCTGATTCAGTCATTCATCTAGTTGGGGGACGCTTTCACAGTTCAGTCAGTGTTGGAACATTCCAGGAAAAAGGAGCTCGACCGCGTGTTGCATGAGCTGGCTACTCTGCAAGTCGACTCGGTTACGCGACGCGAGCATCATCGCCGCGGCGTTCATCCTCCTCGACCAATACTGCTACAACGTTATGCTTCCAAACCTGTTGTGTCATTGGCCCCTCCGAGCTCTGCGAAAATCTTGCCAATTATACCAGGCCATATTTCAAGTTCACGTGCAGCTACGATCCCAAGCAGATTGAGTGTTGCGCCCTAGCTCACCGTTATCCTGAGGTGTCTGCTCCTGCCGTTTCTCCTGCTGTTGAGCATACCCTCACTCAACACGCTTCGACTGGGGCTTCTTCTATGGCGAGGATGACAGTTCTGGTTGTGTCTACTGATGCTGACCATAATTGACCTCCATCAGCTGTCCATCCTTCGGTTGTATCTGCTGCTCCCGTCTTGCCTGCTGCTGCTTCCGCCCAGGCTGTGCTTGTTTCAGACGTAGTGATCTCCGGGATGCTGTTTTTGTTCTCGGTCCACCAGACCGGGAACAAGAGGGGGGGGGGGATGGAGATGTGTTGTCGGCTTTTCAGTCACGGTTTAGGAACCAGTTTCCTCAGAGAGGGCGTTGCACATAGGTATATCTGAGCATTGCTTGTCTTCATAAAGAGAGTTTTCGTTCGCATCTCGTGCGTGCCACTTTCTCCTCCTTCCCGACCCACGCTTCGGGAGTCGGGCCCCACAATCTTTGTGCATCGCGTCCAACGCACGACACAACACCTTCAGTTTTCTATATCACAGCAAAGCAGCAGATCACGCAAGTCAAACTGAAGTAAGTACAAGCACAAAGTATAAACGTTCACGACCAGACTCTGCACTTCACCAAGTTGGAGGCGTTCTTGACGCCGCACAAATAAAAAAAGAACTTCTGGAAACCGTAATGGCGGGCGATAGCTTATTTCAACCATAAAGTATTTCTCTACGCATTTCCGAGTGAAACGTCACAAGTAAGCGATGTCACGTACTTCCATGTGTTTTTCCATCATGCCACCATCATACACCAAGCTTCCATCACACCATACCGTCCTCCAGCTTGTTCACCAAGCCATTTGCTGTCGTTGTTGTTTTCCTCTGCACATGGCTCGTACCCAAAGGAGGGGATTGGCCTAATATAAGTTTGATTGGCCCCATGCTTTCCGCATTGCTTCATTCCTAAATACTTTGGTTATTTATTTATGATTGAAATGCCAATTGCGAATTTGCTGAAAAAAAAAAGTTGTGAGCCTACAATTTAGCAAGAAAATTGTTTTGTGGCAGTAATGTATTCCTGAACGGCGAATAAAACATCCCTGTGGTTGTAACCCAGTGTGTAGGCTTCAAATAAAAAAAGAACACGTTCTGATAATTGCAAGCCCTTTTTTAAGAGGTGGTGCTAGTACGTTTTTTTGAACAAATGGAAATGGGTAATATATATTAAAAATAACTAAGTGTTTCTTCTTTATAACAGTAAATGCACAATGGGGAATTCAATAAACCGGATCTATGCAAGTCAAAATGAAGCACGTAACGCGGCAACGAAGTTTTGCGATGACGATTTCCATCATCCTTGAATTAGACAGTTTACTGGGCCAGAGAAATAACAAGTAATTGTTTTCCGGAGAAGCCGTTAATGTAGGGTCTGAATTTTGCCTGATTTAGGGCGTGTGAAATCGCGCCAACGTAATGTGTACTGTGGGTGGGAGAATAGGAATAGTAGGTGTGGACAGCGATGCCGTCCCAAGAGAATCAGCCATTTCCTTTAACAGCAAACATTTGTGCCCTGGTGCCCAGATTAATTGTGTACTTCGGATATGACAGAGAAGTAATAATATAAAACGTTTCAGTATGGATGAGCAACAGGACGTGAACAAAGAAGAGTACGCTGATAATGAGTCAGTAATAATTGCTTCGACTGTAATCGAAATATTTCACTTGTGCAAAGCTAACACGTTGCCATAAAATCCGCTAGAAAGACAGAGAGAAAATCTGGTAAGCGAAGTGAAAATGGCCAATCAAGTACAAGACAATATATTATAATGCCTGATTTTTCATCTGATTGTGATGCGTTCGTTGCAATAATGACATTCGTTGGCAGAGTACTTAAATGTTCCTGAAATAAACCATTTAAAATGCCTGTAGGTAAAAGCTTAGCCTGACTTGGGAAGATATCATGGTAAAACATTTCTGGAGAAATTCGTTGCGCAGTTGAAGGAAGCATATCACGAACTTGTACATTTGGAGGCGCAAGTATCGATTGAACAAATACTATTTAATGCAAAGCATTTCTTGGCAAACTTCGGTGACATTGAGCGTCTATCTCTCTATCTCTCTCTCTCTCTCTGTATATATATATATATATATATATATATATGTGTGTGACGCTTCACAAGTGAATGTGGGGAAGAAAGAGGAGGAAGACGAAGGGTCAGAATAAACTGGTGTTCTGACTGACGCCATGTCTCATCCGTTACTCTAAGTCGACAGGATCTACCGCAGCAACATCATGAGCCCACCAAAGAAGATGATCAGCCTGCAGAAATACACCGGAGCTGAAGACGACGTCCCTGTTCACAAGTGGTTGCACCTCTTCGAAACGAAGGCGAGCAACGTCAGCTGGTCCAAACGAGATCGCATCGACTGCATCAGCGAGTACCTGGAAGGTGAGGCATTCCGCTGGTACCTCACCGAGATTTTCGACGCAGAAGATACGTGGGAAGGCATCAAAACAAGCATGATATGACAATTTTCTACACCTGTTAGCGAGCCTTTCCGTCAATTCATACACTGCAGGCTCAAAAGAGAACAGCGCATCAGGCACTACTACGAAGAGAAGACACACCTTGGTCACCTCGCAGACTTAAAAGACGTTCACATAGTATCAGGATTGACTGATGGTGTACCTGAAGAGATCGAAAGGCGCCTCGCTGGATTGACGCTCACCACCCCAGCCAAGTGGCTTGCTGCTGCGCTTCAAGCGGAAGACTCTGTCCACAGAGATGCTTCCCAACACTCGTCAAAACGGCAGCTCATGCGTCGAGAGCCTCATTCTACGCGACCATGGCTCCCTACAAGATTGATGCGCACCCCTCACAGTGAGTGCCGACATTGTGCATCTGCTGGTTTGCCGAATCAGTTTCACTGGCACAATGAGTGCCCTCGTCGTGAAATGGTGTCTGCTCTAACTGACAACCAGGGAAACGAAGAGGGCGGCCCAAAGGCTCATTAATACGTTTTGGTGCACTTGTGAACGGACACATAGTGAACGCAACTCTGGATACAGGAGCGACTATTACCTGTATCAATGAAGTTGTGTTCAAAAAACTCAAGCTGCAGTAGCTGAAGGATTCATGCATTAGTGTCCAACAAGTCACCTCAACCACAAAAACTTTGGGCCGCGTACGCAAACAGTTGGAAATAGGGAAGTTAAAGCGGGCAGTCCAAGCACACGTTCTACCAGGCATGAAGACTGAATTCTTGCTAGGCCTGGACAACGCCTCCTTTTTCAACCTATCTCTGGATTTAAACACATTGACTTTGTTTCAAGACAACAAAGCTTTGCGGAATTCCTTTCAAACACAAAAGTGCGTCTTCAGCGCCGATACAACCCCTCTCCAAGCCGTTGATGTCACGCACCTTCCACCATCGCAACAAGCTGCTTTGAGAGAGGTGCTTAACAATTACGATGACATTTTCTCAAAGTCTCAGGTGGACTTCGGATGTATCGCGGAGGAACGACACTGCATTGCCCTCAGCAACAACGTGCCTATCCACAGACCACCGTATCGATGCTCCCTGGCAGACAAAGAGGAAATTGTCAAGCAAGTGGACTTACTTCTCAAGCAAGGTGTAGTGCGTCCATCTTTTTCCCCATACGCGGCTCCAGTCATTCTTGCAGAGAAAAAAGGTGAAGGACGCACACGTTCATGCATTGATTATCGAAAGCTTAACTCTGTCACTGTGCCTGACTACCAACCTATTCCGTGTATAGACGATGTTCTAGACTACCTGGGAAAATCGAAAGATTTTTCGACATTGGATATCACATCAGGCTATTGGCATGTCAAAATGAACCCAGAGGACATCCCAAAAACAGCTTTTGTCACGCCGAATGGCCATTATGAGTGGCTTGTTATGCATTTCGGTTTGAAAAATGCTCCTGCTACATTCGAAAGAGCCGTGAAATCAGTTATCAGAAAACATAACCTAAAGAATGTCGTTAATTATTTTGATGATATCGTAGTCTTCTCCGACACATTTACTGAGCACCTACGGCACCTCCAAGCTCTATTGCATGCCCTAAAAATGGAGAATATAAAACATAAATTGAAGAAATGCCATTTTGCCCAAGATTCTATTGAATATCTGGGTCACAGAGTGTCGCACGGTACAGTGTCGCCTATACGAAAAAACATAGAAGCTGTTTTGCGATTCCCAAGACCGAAATCCCCGAAAGAGCTTCAGCGTTTTTTAGGCACCACCAACGTTTACCGCCAGTTTATACCGCACTTCAGTGACATAGTTTTCCCACTTACGAAGCTGTTGAAGAAGGACACACCATGGGAATGGGATTCCTCATGTGAACAAGCCTTTGAGAACATGAAATACTGCCTGACCTAAGAACCCATTTTACGAATTTTTTCTTGAGAGAAACCATGCATTCTTTATTGCGACGCATCTAACATAGGCGTAGGTGCAGTTCTGAAGCAAAGAGATCATGATGGTGAAGAACACCCCGTTGCCTATCTCTCGTGTAAGCTACTCGCGCACGAATTAAATTATGCCATTACAGAGCTCGAATGCCTCGCTATAATTGACGCTGTTGACAAGTGGCACTGCTACTTACATGGACGACCATTCACTGTTGTCAGCGATCATGCTGCTTTACAATAGCTCAGAAACATAAAAAACCCACATGGCCGGCTCTTTCGGTGGTCTTTGAAGCTGTCGATGTATGACGTTAACATTCGACATCAAAAAGGGAGTGAAAACATCGAGGCGGAAGCATTTTCGCGAAGCCCTATGGTTCAACTCCTTTCATTACCAGAACTTCAAACTTACCAGGATGACCACCCTCGCTGCAAGTACACAACGGAAAACGGGGTCACTATCGTGACACGTAAGGGAATTCGCAAAGTGTACGTTCCTCTCAAGCTTCGACTAGGCCTTCTGCAGAAAGCACACTGTCAGTTTAGACACGTCGGAGTAAAGAAAACTCTGGGCTTGTTGTCATCATCCTACTATTGGCCGGAAATCATCACAGACGTTTCATCCTACGTCCGCCACTGTGACATATGTCAGCGTTACAAGAAGCCGAAAACCAAGAGATTCGGATCTATCGAGTCACTACCACCTGCAGAACAACCCTTCGATCTTTCAGCAATGGACACTATAGGTGGCTTTTCAGGATATGGCTCGACAAAGAAGTTTATTCACTTGGCGATCGACCACGCTACGCGGTATGTCTGGGCGTTTCCCCACAAGAACGAAACTTGTGACGCATACATTTCGTGCATCACCGCCATCTTTGCAGCAGGAAAACCCAAGAAGTTCCTATCTGATCGTGGACCAGCTTTCACAGCTGAAAAATTCAAGCAGTTTCTAAAACGCAATGGTGTCCACCAATTATTCACATCCTCCCAACACCCTCAATGTAATGGCATGAACGAACGTGCAAATCAGACTATTGTAACCCGGCTAAAGTGCAAAATGAATGAGCAGCCACAGAAGTCTTGGGTCAAACATCTTTCGGATGTTGTCGATGAATACAACAGAACCCCACATGAAGTAACACGATATCCACCATCGTACCTAATGTATGGAATTCCTTCATACGACACAATTTTAGACGCACCAATAGAGAGTGTGCAAGAAGCAAGGAAAAGTGCAATCAAGAACACGCTTGCCTATTATGAGAAGAACAAGATAATCTACGACAAAAAATTCCTACCACAAGATCTCCAACCTGGTGAATTGGTCCTCTACGAAACACCTTGGCACCCGAACAAAGGAAAGCTCAGTTCAGTCATGGAAGGACCTTACACAATTCTTCGCAGAGTCTCTCCTGTGAACTATGAGATCGACCGATGTGTAGCTCCGTTAAGCAGAACTACTGATATTGTGCACGTCAACAAACTGCGTCGCTACTATTGTCCCAATAAGTTGACGTTCTCTCGGGGGAGGGGGAAACGTGTGACGCTTCACAAGTGAATGTGGGGAAGAAAGCGGAGGAAGACGAAGGGTCAGAATAAACTGGTGTTCTGACTGACGACATGTCTCATCCGTTACATATATATATATATATATATATATATATATATATATATATATATATATATATATTGCTACTGTATGAGCCGGGCTGTAATAGGTGCCAGGTAGGTAGAAGAGAAAGGCGATGTCGTCTGGTGTGGCTTGAGGGCTCCATCTTTACCGCGACTGCCAAACTTCATCCTCACCCTGTAAATAAATCCACCTATCATTTAATTAAACCGTAAGTTTTGTGGTGGAGGCGCTGGGAAATCAACCAAGCAACACGACGCTTCAAGCACTTGATCTACGACGAAGCCGCCGCCTTGCTGGGCTGCCCCCGTTACCACTGGCAGCTGAGATGTCTCACGGCGAAGAAGGAAACCAGATTCCTGCAGCTGCAGACCTTCTACCAGTCCCAGCAGCACCGCTAGTACCAGGTTCGCGTGCGGCTGGTCCCTGGTTGCCTCAGGATCTGATAGTGCCTCGCACATTCGGTGACGAATCTTGCGAGGACGTGGATGCCTGGCTCACACACTACAAACGGGTGACCAAACACTACCAGTGGCACGCGGTGACCCAGCTGACCAATGGAGTATTTTTCATAACGGACACAGCACTCGTGTGGTACGAGAACCACGAAGATGCACTCACGTCATGGGATTGCTTCGTTTCCGAAATAAGAGTGTGCTTAGGAGACTCCGTAGCTAAGAGAAAGCAGGCAAAACAAACGTTACTGCAGAGAGCTCAGATCCTAGGAGAGACGTGCACGACCTATGTCGAGGCAGTCTTGAAGCTCTGCAAGATTGTCAACCCTCCTATGTCAGAGGAAGACAAAGTTGGCCACCTGCTGAAGGGCATTGCTGAGGACGTGTATCAGTTCCTCATCAGCAAAGACAGCCTTGCTACGGTAACCGACGTCATAAGCCACTGTCGCACATTCGAGACCCTGAAGATGCGACGTATCACCCCCAAGTTCGGTCGCCTACCGAATGTAACCACCGTGACAAGTGTCGACAAATACACGCCGCTTGATCTCGTGTCGACAATACGCCAGATCGTTCGAGAAGAGCTCCCTCGACACGCTCGCCCGACGCCGTACGAAGCTACACCCGCACCGCCTCCCTCTCGCCCTTCCATGTTAATTATCGCAGCAAGCAATGATGACTGCAACTACAGGCCACCCTCACCACCGAGGTCACAGCGCAATAACTACCCGCTGCCGAGGTACGAAGACCGCTTCAGTTACCCCCATCAGCCAGACAACACCTGTTACGACCCGAACGAAGATGTAACCGTACCACCACCACGTCATCGCAATGCCTTCGAGGAGTACAATGCATACCACCAAGCCCCTGTGTGCTACCGCTGCGGTATCGCCGGGCATATAGCTCGGTTCTGTCGGCGACAGAGAGAGCCGACATCCCGATATCATTCCCCATCAGAGTTTCCGCCAGTGGGCACTGGTCACGACAACGGTCATTGGCCCGCCTATTCCAGGAGTACCTCACGGTGGGGAAATCACCGTGGCAGTTCTCCCGCTTCTGACCGTAGTTTGACGCCTCCATCTGGCCGACTGCATTGTTCCCCTTCGCCGGGATGATGCCTGTCATCACCGCCGCCACCGGGAAACTAGCCCGCGCGACCGATGGAGGTGAGGTTGCACAACAAGATTCGCCTCAGATGCCTCCGCCAGTTATAATGTCTAAGAACAAGATACGTGTGGAAATAGATAACTTTTGTACAAGTGCGTTGGTAGACACTGGTGCTACGATATCAGTTTTGAGTCTTTCTTTCAGGAGTCGCATTGGCCACAAAGTTAAGTTTTCTTGGGGCGAATCAACGAGGTTTCGTGGTGTTGGTGGGGAAGTACTTTATCCTCTCGGAGTTTGTGCCGTCAATGTCTTAGTGGCAGGAAAGGTGTTTCCAACAGAGTTTCTTGTGCTGCAACGTTGTACCCACGATGTGATTCTCGGTCTTGACTTTCTCCAAAGATGTGGCGCTTTCGTCGACTGTAGAAGCGGTGAACTTTTCGTCAGCGGTGACATTGTTCCTGCCCTCGTCGATGAGGCGCCGCAGGCGGCGAAGGACGCTCTGATTGTTTCCAATGAGCTGACAGTGCCGCCATGGTCAATAAGGTCAGTTGCGGTGTTCGCCCCAGAATCTTCCACATCTTTTGACGCCATCGTTGAACCTGCCATCGTTCAATGTGCTAAGAAAGGCATACTCGTCCCTCGTTGTTTGGTATCTGTTGATGAAGGAGCAACCTTTCTGTGGGCACTGAGCTGTTCGCCAATGCTGGTTGTGCTCCCTCGAGGAATGAAGCTTGGCGTCTTCGATGATTCCACTGAAGGTTCCGTAGTGGTCGTTAACAACGATGAAAGCGAGAAAGGTACAGTCTCTGGCAGGCGCAGTTGCTCTTACGAGTCGCAGATCCTAGGCATGATTAGCGCCACTTTGCGGTCACACCAGCTGCAGACGTTACGCCATCTGTTGAGGCGACATGCTTCTGTGTTTGACTTTTGCCAAGAGGAAAAGCCACTACCTTTACCATGTTCTCGCGCTCATCATAGGATTGACACCAGCACTGCCCATCCGATCCGACAAAAGCCTTACCGAGTGTCGTCATCAGAACGAATAGTTATTGATGACCAGGTTCTGGAAATGCTGAAGAAGGGTGTAATTGAAGATTCGTGTAGCCCGTGGGCATCTTGGTTAAGAAGAAAGATGGTGCCTGGCGGTTCTGCGTTGATTACAGAAGACTCAACGCCGTGACCGAAAAAGATGTATATCTGCTGCCTAGGATTGACGAAGTTATTGACTGCTTACACTCGGCTTCGTACTTTTTGTCAATGGACCTACTATCAGGATATTGGCTGATGCCTATGCACCCTTCAGACAAGGAGAAGACCGCATTCGTGATGCCTGATGGACTGTACCAATTCAATGTGATGCCGTTTGGGCTTTGCAACGCCCACGCCACTTTTGAAATGTTTATGGACTCTGTCCTTCGTAGTCTGAAATGGGATGTGTGCTTATGCTACCTGGATGACGTCGTTATTTTCGGGCGTACCTTTGAAGAGCACAACGTCCGTTTAAGCCTTGTTTTAGACTGTGTTGGAAAGGTTAGCTTGATTTTAAACTAAGAAGAGCTGGTTTGGTGAACGACAAGCTTTAGTCCTCGGTCACCTAGTTGACAAAGATGGCGTCAGGCCGGATCCCCGCAAAATCGAAGCAGTCGGCACATTCAAACCACCCCAGACAATGAAGGAACTTCGCAGCGTCTTGGGCCTATGTTCCTACTTTCGCCGCTTTGTGCCTTGATTCGCGAACGTAGTACACCCACTGACGAGCTTGTTGCGAAAAGACAGCCCATTCAAATGGACACCTGATTGTGATGCCGCGTTTTCTTAACTGAAATTTCTACTAACATCTCAGCCTATTCTTTGGCATTTTGATTCTTCTGCTCCTACAGAAGTGCACAGTAACGCAAGTGTAATTGGCATCGGAGGTGTGCTTGTTCAGCGCCATGATAATGCAGAGCATGTTGTTGCTTATACGAGTCGATCTCTAAGCAACACTGAAATGAATTATACGGTGACAGAGGAAGAATGTTTAGCGGCTGTATTCACCATTCAGAAGTTTCGATGTTACCTCTACGGTCGTCCATTCACGATTGTGACAGACCATCATTCATTATGTTGGCTTGTTACTCTCCGAGACTCTTCTGGCTGCGTTGCTCGATGGGCTTTACGCCTTCAAAAATTTGACTTCAGCATTTCGCACAGAAGTGGATGACGTCATTCGGACGCCGATTGCCTTTCTCGCCTACCTATGACAACGACGGAGGACAGTGCAGATACCCTTGACATATGTTTTGCTGCGGTCTCTCACACGTTTCCTGACGCCAATATGTTCAAACGAGAACAATTGAATGATTTATCTTTAGACCCTTTGTTCGTTGATGCTCGAAATCTTAAAAGTCAGTGGTCGCTTTCGCATTCGTGAGTGACTGTTGTGCAAAACAAATTACTCAGCAACCGGCGCACGTTATTAACTGGTTGTACCTCAAAGTCTTCGATGCGACGTTCTTTGTACTATGCACGATGATCCACCGTCAGGACACCTTGGGTTCATTTGCACCCTGCATCGAGTGAAGCAGCGTTTTTACTGGTCTTAAATGCGAGATTTTACGAAGCAATACGTCTCGAGCTGCGAGAATTGCCAGCGCTACAAACGACCTACCAGTGCACCGCACGGCCTTCTTCATCCCGTAGAACCGCCTACTACGCCTTTAGAGCAAATGGGCATCGACCTGTTGGGCCCGTTTCCGTGATCTTCAAACAACAACCGCTGGATTATAGTGTGCGTCGACCACCTTACCAGATACGCCGAAACCGCTGCGATACCGTCTTCTACAGCTGATGGCGTCACTGCCTTTTTGTTACACTCCGTTGTTCTCTGCCATGGTTCACTTCAAGTAATCATCAGTGACCGTGATCGCCAATTCATCGCGGACGCTGTGGAAGAATTGCTTCGCCTCTGCACTTCACAGTTCAGACATTCAACACCATACCATCCCCGGACGAATGGTCTTGTAGAACGTACCAATCGAACTCTTACTAACATGTTCGCAATGTACGTCGCGTCCAATCACAGAAACTGGGATCAGATCTTACCATTTATTACTTATGCCTACGATACAGCGAAGCACGAGACCATGGACTTCACGCCCTCTACCTGCTCTACGCTCGATCACCACGCAGTTCCCTTGATACAATCCTCCCATTTAAGCTCCATACCGATGAGTCCGTGGCTGAAACATTGTGCCGGGCTGAAGAAGCCCGCCAAATTACTCGCTTGCGCACACTGGCATCACTAGATCGCTCCAAGCAACGATACGATCAACGCCATGATGCCATTTCATTCCGCAAAAGTGAATTCGAATGGTTGTGAACCCCCCAAGAAAAACCTGGTTTATGTCAGAAGTTTTACCGCAGTACACAGGCCCCTACGTCATTGTAGATCGCTTGACTTACTTGACGTACGTTGTGGCACGCTTGACGACGCCTTCTCATCGGTCAAATCGAACGCAGTTGGTGCACGTGGCTCGCCTCAAGAAGTTTCATCCCTCCAATGACATAAACTCGCCCAGCGGGCTTCGTCTGTGAACCGGGGATTGCTATGGTATGTGTCGGGCTGTAGTAGGTGCCGGGTAGGTAGAAGAGGAAGACGACGTTGTTTGGTGTGGCCTAAGGACTCCATCTTTACCACGACTGCCAAACTTTATCCTCACCCTGTAAATAAATCCACCTATCATTTAATTCAACCGTAACAATATATATATATATATATAAATATATAGATTTATCTATCCATTTATCTCTCTATCTATCTATCTAGCCACCTAGGACTCGTAGTTATTCTGGCCGTTTAGATAATGGTATCGACACCAATCTCGGTAGGACATGACATGACTGTATTATCAACATAACTGAGCAGTCATAACATGAGAGTTATGACATGTATATCAAGAATTTTAAGATTTATAGTTCATGGTCTTGCTGCTCTTACGATGGTTTCATTCACATAACATGTTTCAAAATTGGTATGGTATGACATGAGGGCATGGCGAACACAAGCGACAGGCCTTAACAAGAAAATCTTCGCATATGTGTCATGTAACAACATGACCACAAGCCACACTCATGATGTGCTCGCGGCCGTTTCACTGGCTTCACGTATACCAAATCTGGCATTACGGGACGTGAATGGATGACGAAGGTATTGGCTCGTGCAAGCATCTTAATCATGGGATGCGTGTCAGGTAACATCATGACTACATGCCACGCTCATGATGCGCTCGCGGCCGTTTCACTAGCTTCACATGTACCCAATTCGCTATTACAGGACGTGAAGGTATGGCGAAGGTATGTGACTGGCTCAAACATGATAATCATGAGATGCGTGTGATGTAACAACATGACTATGCTCATGATGCACTCGCGGCAGCTTCACTAGCTTCACATGTACCAAATTCGGTATTACGTGACGCGAACGGACGACATAGGCAAATGACACGTCCAAACACGATGATCATGACGCGTGTCATGTGAGAACATGACTAGGTCTCGCGCTAACAATGCTCGCGGCCGTATCGCTACCTTCACATAAGCCAAAATTTGGTATTGCGTCACGTGAATGGATGACGAAGGAATGTGACTGGTGCAAAGATCGTAATCATGAGATGTGTGTCATGTAAGAACATTATTACACGCCACAATCAATGTAACAATACACTTCGACGTGACCCGCCGTGACTGCGTGCCGCTTTCGTTTTATCGCGTCACGCCGGCAACGCCACGCCAGCGTTCTTTTGACGTATGCGCGTTTTAACTCTCCCAGCGTTCCTCTGTCATGAAGAGAGGCTCATGCAGTGCTGTCTGGGTAACGTCGTGCCGACGCACACTGGTCGCCCCGGTAGCGCCTGGCGTCAGACAATAGTGTGCTAGCGTGGCGCGTGCGTCATCGTTGCAATGGAGTACATTGGGTCCTTCATGGCGCACTCGCCGCCGTTTTGATAGCTTCACAAATATCAAATTTGGTATAACGGGACCTGAATAGACGACGAAGGTGAATTACACGTCCAATTATGATAATCAAGACTTGGGTGTCATGTAAAACATGACTACATCCTGCGTTCATAGTGCGCTCACGGTTGTTTCGCTAGCTTTATATATAAGAAAGGAAAAATCGCCCAACTAAAAAAATAGACACCACAAAGAAGGAACACTTGAACAGGTCCAACTAGGCCCTCAAGACGTCTTGATCATATATACCGATTTTGTTGTTACGTGACGTCAATGGATGACGAAGGTATATGACTGGTGAAAACGTGACAATCAAGACACGTGTGTCATGTACGAACGTGACAACATACCATGCTCATGATTGGCTCGTGGACGTTTCGCTAGCTCCACATATACCAAATTTGGTATCCCGGGACGTGATTAGACGACGAAGCTAAATGACACATCTAAACCTAATAATCTTGATTAGGATGTCATGTGAAACATGACTACATTCTACGCTCATTGCGTTCTCACACCCGTTTCATTATTTCCACATATACTAAATTTGGTAACACGTGACGTAAATAGACGACAAATGTCAATGACACATCTAAACTTGATTATATTGATGTGGATGTCATGTAAAACATGACTACATGCTAGGCTCATAGCACGCTCGTGGCCGTTGCGCTATTTCTATATACCTAATTTAGTATCAGGTGACTTCATTAGATGACGAAGCTAAATAAAACGTTCATACATAATATCCATGACATAGAAGTCATATACGGCATAATTTACCTCCACTTTGTAACGTTTTGCTGACTTTAAAGGGACCTCTCAACCTCCCTAATTCGTGTTTAGCATATCTTCGTTTCCCACTGTACGTGGGATCTGCCACTTCTTTTGTGGTGTGTAAAATCTGGACCTATGCACAGAGAAATATAGGTCAGGATCATACAGAAAATTATTTCATTAAGGTTAAAGGTTACTTCATATAATAATATAACAATTCTGCATAGTGAGACTGTTAAAGTGACATAAAAGTGACATAAAAGGGTCGGTATTTGTGCATCAAGGAATCACAATGCACTTGCACTATACTTTGGAAGTCCTATGCTGAGCCATAAGGCCTCTCTTTCAAATTGAACGAGCGGCCAAAACTTGTAGGCTGGCGCATCAGAAAAAAGAACGCAGCTAAGGTATAACACAGGTCGGAGATGTATTTTAAATATCATCCAAAATGCGTTCTTTTTCACACCTGATCTACAGGTGCTCAACCTCCGCAATACGCCCATGGCGCGTACTGCTTTTGTCGCGATGTATTCAATGTGAGGGCGCCAATTGAGATGTTCATTATACATAACTTCAAAGTATTTTAGTGATTGTACTTGTGGGTTATCTTGCAGCCTCTAATATAATAGACACGTGCAGAGGATCTTTAACAGGAAAAACGAGAATAAAACTTGTATTAGTATTCAGGTTCAACATTTAACCATCCAGAATATGTTCGAAATTATTTAGATGTGCTTGCAAGACATTTAAAGACACTGGATATCATGTGCCATTTCGAAGAAAGCAATGTCGTCGGCATAAACGTATGTTTTCACAGCTGACTGAACGGGGATGGTACTAAGCAACATAATAAATAACAAGTGGGAAAGTACTGACCCCTGAGGTACACCTCTATTTTGCTTATGCTTACAGAAAGAGAAACCGGCTTGAAAACATTAGAATTCGCTTCCACTTGTAAACTCTTTCACCGATGCTACAATATAGTGTGGGAACCCATGACTCCATTTACTAAGCACGTTTTGCGTCGCCACCATCAGCGAGCACTTTCCGTTGTCACTACCATTGGTTCTTTCCCACTACAACCAATACCATGAAAAGAAGCTCCTCACCACCACCACCACCATCTGCCACAATTTTTTTGTACTCTTATCATAAGACAAAATGGCCACTACAGCTGCCAGGTTATTCACTAATATTTCCACCACATTCACTATTCTTTCCATTATATCTACCAACAATTCCAGCATCTACCAACGCAGGATTTTCAATAGGGCAGGATGAGTGGCGCCTCTCCGCTATGTTTTCAAAGGAAATAAGAGTCATGCATGAGTTAAAACAGCATTAAAATTAAAAACAGTGTCACTTCTAAAGCGCAAGTCAGAACCCACATCCTGGTGCCTCTATTTGATGTGGCGTACCTTCCTTGAAAGAATAACTTTATTCTAGATGAAAACCAGCCTACAATGCCTAGTCTCTACTATACACCGACAGTACTCACATTCTTCCTCCGAACAGTGTGCTAAAGTACGATTAACACCACATCAACCCACGTTTTTGATGTAGGTAATGAGCTACATAACCACCTCAGAATATACAAAAATGTTTGCTTCACAAATTATCACCTGGTATTCCCGACTCAGCCTAAGTCCAAGAGCAACTAGAATCTACCTGCTATAAGCAGTCGTAATGTCAAGCAACAGTCATAGAAACAGCGATAGACGACAGCCTGCAAAGTTATGCCATGCTAGGAATTAGTGGCTTCAGAAAGCAAGCGTGCGTATTTAAGAGGAATCTATCTCTATCTGGACAGCTTGCGCGATTTCCAGAATAGTATTGCTACAGAGCCTTGTACTGACGAAATCGCACCTATCTACAGCAGTGGAACAGTGGACGCTGTCATTGTCCGCTTCTACTACCTCACGTTAGCTACACGCTTTTAATAACGCTAGAAGTGTACCACGCGAACGTGGCATGCAGCGTGACTACACCAGGTATTATTGCGGCATCAATCTTTGTATGGTTCGGCAGAAAAATACAGCTAAAGTGGCCGAGTGGGAACTCTAGCGAAATGTGATTATTTCTGTACATATACCAGTGTAAATAACGAGGGCGACTCCCAACATGGCGGCAATTTTAGTGCGCAAACGCATTTTCCTTTGTAAATTACATTCACAAATCTACAAAGATTCTTACTTTATTGTTCTTTTTCCACATGGAACAACAGTAAGTTGTTTTAGGGGCGAAGCTCCTTAGGGCGTGGGCTGTGAGTCCCCTGTAGCCTGTATGTAGCCACCTCTAGTTTAGTTCTTGCAGTGTTCACTAGATGGCGGTACCGTCCCCTGTATGTAGCCACCTCTAGTTTAGTTCTTGCAGTGTTCACTAGATGGCGGTACGGTCTCCTGTATGTAGCCACCTCTCGTTTAGTTCTTGTAGTGTTTACTAGATGGTGGTACTTGTAGCTGATGATGAAAAGATGCAAGATGTTATAAACTAGAAAGCGGTACTTGTAGTTGATGAAAGACGCGAGATCTTATAAAATAGGAATGATGTCACATATGGCGCGTGTCATTGGTTGAAGGCAATCGTTCCATTTAGTGCGGTGACGTACGCTAGGGGGAGCGTTGTAATAAAATCCGTTCGCTGTTGGCGCGCGCTCGGAGTCGCCGGATGGATAAGGCTGCACAGTGGAGAGAGCGCAAGGCACAGACCATAAAGCCGTCATAATGAAGGGACATCGCAAGCCATCCATCGTCTAAGAACAAATAAAAGTTGATTTGTGTATATACACACACAGCGTTTCTCACGTCTTTACATGATGATCGACTGGGCGAATTGCACGGAAGATTCACAGTTTACCGATGAATCCCTCCGGAGCTTCGCCCATTCATCATCATTCACCACGTGAATATGCCGTAATTTTTTTTAATCTACAATGCAGAAGAATACTGATTCTGAATTTAACTTGTGAAGAGATACAATATTTTTAGGATGTACTATAGGTAAAAATACAAAAAACGTTGCTTCAAAAGCTACATGTAATTTAGTACTCGTGCACACACCCCCACACTTTATACTTTGTGGGCTTACAGAACTTCTAGGTAACCATGATTGCACTGTACTGTGTTCTATTTGCAGAATCAGCATTGGAATTGAAAGTAATACCAGTGATATCGAATACGCCAATGTACCCGAAATTAAAGCGGGCCAGAATGTTACAGCATTTATTCGCAACTCACCTGATTTCTGGACGGTGTCAACAAGCTTCGATCCTGTACCCAAAAAAATACCTCATGCAAAGCGAGACACGCAGTCTAACATAGTATATTTTAGTACAAACTGCACCATCATACGCTTGAACCACGTAAGTAACCTGTAAATTAGGGTCGTGCCAGAATTTTACCACACCATGTGTTTCTACATGCCTGTATATTTTGTAACAAGGTTGTAGACGAACTGACAGCAAGGTGGCCTAAACAGACTGTATTTACCCGATACTTACTTTTTAATGTTCATTATTGCACAACTAAGAGTTGATTTATTCCTAAAGTGGCAGTGTTACGACTGCAAAGTGACAAAAAAGACATCATTTTCAAATGATGTCACCAGTATTAACGATGATACAACAGTCTATGATGTGGGGGAAAGAGGACATCATCTTCTACAGCACTGAAAAGAGCATGCTTCAGAGTCATCGTGGAAGCGGTTTGTTCACAATCCAAAAGCACTGCTAGGGGTGTCTGTATCAGAAAAGTTTGCGGAATGTTATGCATCAGCAACGATAAGTCATGCACTTACGGCCGGCGACTCACACATTCTTTAACAGTGTTCGGACAACAGATTTTTTTTCAACGCAATGAAATATTTCGTTGTCTCTTCAACGAATAATAGTGAAGCTACTGATACTTATAACGGCCAGATGATGCACCGGAAATATTGGGTTGGCGATACGAGTTCGTGGTTCGTTCATAACAGCAAGATGGAGATTAGTAGAAGCCAGTATGATTTTACTAAGAACAGGACCATGCTGTTTGCGCTTCTGGCACAGAAAGAAAACGATCGGAAGAATGGCGAAGTGCAGTGGCAAAATCAAATCTTGAAATCTTCATTGATACAAGGAGGTAATTGACTGTTATGAAACACTTTCAACAAAAGCAAACCAGGAAGGCACACGTAGTGTCGTTCACTCAGTTTCGCAGTCACGCTTCTCCAATACGAAGCATATTTATAAACGGTCCGATGTCATCCCTTCAATTTGTACTAAGTAGCTAATCACAGGTAAACATTCCTAGACTCTTTAAGCGAGCATTTTATGCCTTTTGCATTGGCATTGCGCGTGTGACAAAACCTAAATCAAAGTAAAAAATATTTAAGTCTGGTGAGGGCGTCATTGTCCACGACACGCAATGACGAAAGCTCGTGGAGGGTTCGATGATCACACCCGAAGGGGCCGTAGTTTCACTGTTACTCTTCTAGTTCCGTTGGTGCTGCCGCGAAGTGTCATAGACATACAAGCATTGTATCACAGTATCTACGTGGATGACGTGAACCTCTTGGCTCCCATGGAGTTTGTGACGGGCCGCTGTAGTGAACCCTACAGGCGGCAGTGGATGAAGTCCAGGAGTACTTGACATTAACGGGCATTGATTGTTCAGCAGCCAAATCTAGAATTTTTACTGTTCAAACTCGGAAATAGAGAACGCGAAACTCCGTTGACGGGCAAAGGGAATATTTCAAAATACAAGTTCTGTTGGCCAATCGTACTCCCATATCGGGCGTTGAAATAATCAGTCTCTCAAGTTACACCTACAGGCACTCGGCCATAATGATGAGACGGTGCGAAGGCTCCGTCACTCGGTAGAAAACGCAATGCGACTTTTGAATCATATAAGATGAAACGTAGAGGTATGCGCGAATGTTGCACCATCCGTTTCCTGTAGGAGTACGTGATAAGCGGTATAGCGTAGATTGTCCTCTGCTACAAAAGGACACTAAAGAACCAAACGACTTTTCACGAAATAGTAAAGTACAACTTCACAACCCCAAACACTCCACTTACCCGATACTTACCACTTTAACCGTGACACTACACCCAGCAAGCGAATAAGCGCGCAAAAACAATACGCGCGTCGCGGCGCCACCTTCAGATTCCCGCACCAAAGAACGCAAATTAAGAAATTTTTAAAGGCATCTACTGAGTTCTATCTTCCCATTAATGAAAATGAAGTCAATTGAAATCGTGGCTGCCGTAGACTTATTATAAGAAGTTTCAAAAGCTTTCATCAATCCCATGCCACGAAAATATTGAAAGTACGTTTGAAAATATCCTGTCACGCGTGGGAATTCCCTGTAAAATAAAAAAATAGAACTTCAGGCCCAATTTTTTCCCCTAATAATGAACTTATGATTGTGAAGCATATAGCATGAGAGTTTTCAAAGTACAGATTGTAAATCTAAACAAAGCCATTGTTACCTCTTTAGTGTCCCGTTCACTGGATAGGGTCAGAAGAAAAGAACACACGCACAGTACCCCAGAACACAGCGAGCTCAGTGCGTGCTGTCATATTTAAAAGCGCGTCGCGCGATATGTTGCAAGCACGGTGAAGCAACACCCTGCACTGCCACGTAAGCAGATGCTCCCGACATCAAAAAAAAAATTCACAACACTAGTGCGGCTGTAAGGATGTCTTGCTTGCGCTGTTCCTTTCCTGGAATTTCGTTCTGATTTCGTGGGATACGTAGAATAGACCTTCCTCGACAGTGCGGAATGTCTACAGCACGTGAATTGTAGACAAGAGAGCAACTTCATTAGGTACTTACTATCGCAATCGAAAGAAACGTGAACAGCGGAAAGCGTTCATTTTTATTCACTCGCACTAAGGCGTGCCTTAGCATGTGGCAAGGCAGAATGTGTGCTGTAAGTCGGCGTAAACCTAGCCCTATAATCTCGCTCCAACTTGTGCTCATGCACTGCATGGATTTATCATTCGCCAGTCATGCTAATTATTCGAAACACACACGTGGTGCAAAAGTGCCAGCCAGAACAAGATTCTCAAAGGCTACGGTGACACGCGATGAAAGCACACATTCGCCTAGAGGCAGTCAAAGCATGTTGCAGTTTGACTGAGTCGAAAACCATGCTTTCCACGCCAGTCAGGCCTTTTTGTATAGTGAGAGTAAGCTGTCATGGTTGTACTGAACGACCATGGTGCTTGCATCCTCGCGTGAGTCGTAATATATTCTATTATTGGCTTGCGGCCTGCGAAAGAATGCGGCAATGATTTGGTGCTGCATACTACAACCACTGTACGCAAACCACTGCTGTAAAGCGGAACACTCTGTGTTGAGTTTGAGTAAACGGATTAAGTCTACTTACACGTGCAAATTAACTGGGCTCGTAGTTTTTCCTGCCGACTGCGATTGTATCCACTGGCGGCGGAACTCGGTGTTTTTAGTTAAGGATGGAAATCTCTGAAATCGGAAAACACAACACCGGCACAATTTCCGCATCTTGTTGTGATCTTCACACACTGCGCTGAGTAATATTTTACTCTTGCGCTGGCTTTTTTTCGCATCCGAAGGCGGTGCAGTGGTGTCTTGATGACTTTTCGTAAGCCCGGTAGTTGGCGTCATGCTTGAACTCACGCAGTAAGTGTTCTTACTTTTGCAGATCAACTAGGCTCGTATAGTCTTTTTTGTTCGTGGAATTTATTCATTAGCGACGAAGCTCAGCGCTTATTGTTGCGGATCGAAATCGGCCATAGGTGAAAACACCGCACCGGCCACATTTCCACGATGTGCTGTGAACTTCACACGCAGTGCTCATCAATCTCTTCCTCTTGCGCTGCTTGTTGCGCATCCGAAGACAGCACCGGGGTACCTAGAAGTCCTAGATGACGTGTTATCAGCGGCCACAGCGTGAACAGGTGCTTTTTTGCATTTTAAAGTCCCAAAGCCACATGCTTGCCATGCTAGCAAGGCACGCCTTAGCAGTTCAAAACAAATCATGACATTTCTGGGAGCGAGAGTATAACGCCGAAGAGGCCTGGTTGCAAGATAGGCATGCTCTCGTCTATAGAATGCGTTACACGAACGGCTTTCAAGCGAGCAGTCGGCGTTCCAGTCGATGGGTGTACCGTAACGTTCTAGATCTCGGACTTTTCCACCGACTCGATGGGTTAGTAGAGGCCCACGACGTTGTGCAATATGAGCACTTATCCAAGTCAAAGACTGGTCAACACATCCTCGATTCGCTTTGCATTAGGTACCACACTCAGCAGGAAGAAAAGGTGAAAGTTTCTGGTCGGTCCGCAACCGCCTTATTATTGCACCCCTTACCAAGAATATGCACCTTCAAGCACCACATCGGGCAGCAGAACCACCTAGCTTGCTGCCTTCAAACAAAGTATGGTAGCAGTAATGAGGTTGTTATATGTTGGCGCCTCTTGGTTTCCAGATATGACAAGCGCACATTCAGCTGTAGTTCTCTACTCTATGGGACCCCGTAGATTCAAAGTACGCGCAGTATGAAAATAGTCCAGTGTATTAACGCGGTAGCGTTAAAGAGGTCGTTTCGCAGAGGTTCCCGCGTTAACGTCACTGTCGACGTCGTTGGTTGTGAGCAAAAATTCACGGTCTTACGCGTGCCCAAAAAATCTAGAACAATTCAAACAAAATAAATCAATAAAAACCTTGCGAAAGAGTGCGAACCGAAGCGGAATAGTTTGGGACCAAGTGGGTAATGAACCCGAGTCGTTTGCGTGGTAAGCGGACTCTCTAGCAGATGCCCACACGTCTGCTTGTGAATACAGTGAAAAGAACGTTCTCTGCCTATAAATGCAGTGCAACTTTCATGCTTTATAAACACACGCGTCGTGTATACAAGCTTCACAATGCCAAATCAAATATTGGAATAATAACGCGTGGTACAAGCGCCCGTTGCCAGCAGGCGTCAGAACATGCGATTATCCTGATTGCTTCGTAGATTGAAGCCGGTCACCCACTACAGAAGGCACACACGCCACTGCGTCTATTCCCTTAGAGCCATGTAGCGTGGAGCATCGCATCGAAAAGGTTTCATGCCATAAGTGTTTGAAGTACGCACTAGAAACAGCATATCGGTGTCGCGTTCCACTCCCAAACGCGGAGCGTTACGTTCCCTTGATTCTTCTAGAGCTTGCGCGAGCATTAGCGAAAATGCTACCAGGTTTGATGAGGCTTCAGTGAAGGGGAAATGCCCCGTTGATGATCAGGTTATGGATGGGCTACACTGTGTTCACCACTATCAGTATGCAGGGCGCATTACTTGCTGTTTCACATTTCGTTATATTAGGGGGCAAGTTACCCAAACAAAAAGTTACGGCATTTATAGTGCGACCGCCGCATTTTTCACCATTGCGACCAAGTGACATTATGTCATTCGCAACGCTTCACTGTTTCGACATTCCCGCTTTATGAAAGGTACAATCATAGGCATATGGACAGACAGCCCACACGTGATATACAACTTACAACTATTACGCTTATCGGCTTCTATATATTAGTTCTTCCCGTTTCAAGAAAGTCGAAATTATTCTTCCTATTATTATTATTGTCGTTGTTGTTGTTTTGTTTTGTTTTGTTGTTGTTGTTGTTGTTGTACTTATTTTTGTTGTCGGTATTATTATTACGTGGGTTATCCGAGTCCGGCTGCACTTACACGGCTTCAACATTCAATTATGAGTAAATATGGGCTGCCTCGTGGGGCTATGTCTGCTTTAATGCTCAAAGGAAGTGCAGTTAGATATTACACCCAGAAACCTTGATTGTTGATTTAGGTCTGTTTCAATAAAGCTACGTCGTGATGCATCCAGTATATATTTTATACGTTGTTCTATTTTTTCAGAGCGTCTTAACGGTTCGGTGACATGACACCACTGCACCAGTAGACGTTTATTCGAAACTTAATTGCTACAAATTCTCTGTAATAAATAATTTAGAAGGTTCATTGTGTCCTTATTTCCTGCAAATATACGTTAGCGATGTGGTAGAAGTTTCGAATGATTTTTAGGAACTACTTTGAGTCATATGAGTAATATTTTACTACGAGCTCAAATGTATAATGTATCGCAAATATTCCTGCAATCACTACAGTTTTGACAAGCTAAAAATAAAAAGTAGTGCGTACCACTGTCCAGTCGTATTAGGCTCGTCCAACTGCAGCACATCTTTACTATTGCATCATGGTTCTGATAAATCAATGAAAATTTTAACATTGAGTCTTTCGCGATGAGAGGTGATGTGCCACTGCACCGAAACCAGCAGGCGTCAATTCGGCTTTCCTGCGGTGTTTTCGTCGTCAAGAAAAAGCTATTTCCGACTATTACCCACTGAAATTTCCAATTATTTTCACCGGTAATCATTCAATGCAGACGTTTCTGATTTCACTGTGTTTGAAGTGCACAGACCCGGCACACCTTTACCGCTTTCCGACATTTCAGTAGCGTGATGCAGCTAGACGGCGTATATTGCCTGCGTGGCTCGGGTGCAACAAGCCAACGACCAAGCACATCGCCTCAGGGTGACCACTATCGACGATTGTCGTCAAGGTCAATAGTGTACAGTAAGGTGAAAGTGAAGTTGCAATCTGTCCGTCTGTGTTTTGTGGAATGTGAACATTTGTGTTTGTGCGTGTGTGTTACTTGAGTGTCGCAACATGGAAATCCTGGGTGTCTTTTGTAGTATGCCCTGTGCTGTGCGCCTACATGAGTGCTGTGCGTGCGGATGAGGCGTGAGAAAATGACGACCATCAGAACCTGCTGGCACGACACAGAACGAAGGTAAGTAAACCAGGTGCGAAGAGTTTTCAGTAGTGCGTGCAATATGAAGCGAATTACAATCATCTGGTGTCTGTGTGTGATTATGTTATGTGTGCTTATTGGAGCAGCTGTGCCATTTTAACGGAATCGATTTCCACCAGCGCAAAACTATGTACCAAGTTGAAGTGTCCGTTTCGTAAGCTTGTCTCACGCTCGATGCATGAACGCAGTGCGTTGTTTTTCAGACCGAGACATCATGCGTGCTACGTAATCTCTCTGCCTCAATTCTTATCGATGAAGCGATTACGATCAATTGTAATCGATTGCATAGATCGTGTTTGTTACTGAAAAAATGGCCGTAAAAGTGTGATTGAGCGAAAAAAATTTCATTTTTAAGGCTCTGTAACAATTAACAGTATCTGATTAAGAAAATTCTTGCCTTTGTCTGACTCGAACTTTTTTTGGCATATCGCTTGTATTGTGCGCATGTATCACGTAGTGGTAATTTGTTTATACCACATTACTGTAGAGCAAAACAAAACATGAATGATGCATTGCACTCCCTTGTGAAAGCGAAGTTTGGCGCGCAATTCACTGACATTCACTGGAAAGAAAAAAAAAAACCCTCTGGCACAACACGTTCGCAGAAACACATGCATGGATGAGAGTGGCAACTGCTCAGTCGAAAATTGGTCTCACTTTGAAAAAGTTTCAAAAAGTCAGGAGCTTTGACGGGTAGTGTGAAGACCTGTGCAAGTTGTCGGAGCAAGAAAAAAAATCGACGTACTGCCATTCGTTGCCGTGACTTTCGCAGCGTATATCGCCTAGGCACGAACGTTACGACCACGTATGTAATTACGCTCCTGTTCAACGCACTGTGAGCCCCTGCAGGGGCATCTGCGCAAGAAGGCATTTGGTGTGTGGCAACACCTCGCACCCGAGCCAACGGAAGGGGGGGGGGGGTGTCGACACTCTCTCACGTTTAGCCGTGTGTAGCGTAGCCATGTCCGGGGAAAAGAAAATCCTGGGGATTGAGCCAACACCAGATGATGCGATTTTTCAGGCCCGCTGACTGAAGCAACACACCACCTTTGGCACCAGATTCACGTAGACTGCACCCCTGGGCTGACCCATCCAGAGGAAATTGGCAGTCACCTTTTCCTATCACTCTCCCCTACACTTTCGTCTTTATTTCTCACTTTTTTATCTGTCCTATCTAGTTCTCCCTTCTGCATACTTTCAATTTTTTTCTGGCGGCAAGGGTTAATCTTGTGTATGTGCTCTGTCTTATTTGGGCACATTATATTTGGTTATAGTGGCTGCGTACAGTTGAAGTTGACATGCCGCATGCAATTTTAAGACCTGTCACGTCCCCGTGTTTGGCTTCATTGTCAGCGGCTGGCATGGCTGCCAAAATTACAACTATTTCATGGCTTCTACGTCTTTCCCTCATGCGTCTCTCATATACATATGTTGGTTTTGGGACGTTAAACCCGACATATCAATCAATCAACGTCTTTCCCTCCGCTGCACGATCATCCTCTTGCACCGAAGACATGTTCAACTAGTTTAAAAGACTGAAAGAAACTTTCTCCCGCTACCACGTGATTCACTGCGAAGTTACCAAAAAGAACGCCAAAACAATCTCACCTTTTCTTGTCTTTTAATGCCTAACCACTACACTTGATCCAGATTATCACGCTGCAAGAATGGTCAGTGGTGATCTCCTTCTCAAAGTAAAATACCAGGCCCTGTAAGAGAACCTCTACAAGCTGGAATGATTTGGAGACACTCTTATCTCAATTACACCACAACGCTACCTCCACAGTTGCCGAGGCGTTGTGTCTAATCAAGGCTTGCTCAGCCTGACTGAAAGTGAGCTAGTTCTTCGAGGGTTCAAAGGACCAGCTGGTGACACAAGTACAAAGAACAAATATTAGGCGTGATAACATTGAAGTCCCAACAAAACACCTCATTGTGACATTTTGCACGAGTATCAATTCTGAACATTTCGAAACGGGCTACTTGACGTTGAATGTGCGAGCCTACACCCCCAACCCATGGCGTTGCTCTAAGTGCCAGCGTTTCGGTCACGACTCGCATTGTTGCCGCGGCCGTCAAACCTGTGCCAAGTGTAGTTCGAATGATCAAACTACCGACAACTGTAAGGAAGCTGTCGACTACGCGAATTCTCAGCGTATTCCCGGGCCGGTCGCACACGAAAAAAAAAGAAAAATAGGTAGTCACTCTGAAGGTGACAGAGAACGTTTCATTCAAGGAGGCGCGAAAACGCCTTTCTTGTAGTCAGGGTCCTTCATTCGGGGACGAGGCACGCAAGGGGGCTGTGCCACAAAAGTTTGCGGCGTCCGCACGTGCCACATGCAGTCGACGGGCGGCAGCACTTTCCGCCCCCTCAGCGGAAGCCGCTGCCAATGCTGCTACGCCACTACAAAGCTTGCAGAACCCAGGACCTGCATTCCTGGTGCCTTTTGCTCAGGCGGAAAGTCCCGTAAGTCCGACGCCCGCACTCGTAACTCAGGAGTGGGCATCCAGTGCCTCTGCCGAGGTGATGGACACAACGAAAACTGGAAGAGCACTTCAAGCGCCGAAGGACCGGCGTAACTCGTTGGAGCGCAACAAAAAAAAAGAAACTAAACTCCCTTTAACGGGCCCGGAAAGGACTCCCGGAATTTAAGTAACAGTTCTTGCAGAACACACAACATTTGTTTGCACACAAAATAGAGACATAACTGTCACAGTGGAACATCAAAGGACTGCATCCAGGAACTTCAACACGAACATTCGCCAAAAGAGCTGGGTGTACAAGAAACACATTTAAAATCCAAGAACAATAACTTTCTACGCCACCATTTTATATTCCTAAAAGGACCAGGAGGATGCTGTGGCATCATCTGGTGGCGTAGCTAGTATAGTCAATCAAGACATTTCATGCTCACACTTACCCCTACAAACATCTCTCGAGGCAGAGGTTATTCGAGCCGTTATCTTCACTGAACTCGTCACCATTCGCTCTATTTGCATACTCCGCATCACCAACTACAAAAACAAGAATTTTAGGCTTTTTTCGATGAACTCCCACAACCTTATCTGGTTCTTGGGGACTTTAATACACACAATAGTTTATGCGGTGATTCTCGCTCCGATGCACGGGGTCGTATATTCTATCAGTTCTTTTTTTACCTGGCGCTTGTCTCTTAAATCAAAAGTAACCAACATATTACAGCTTCGCCAACAACACCTCCTCGGCCATAGATCTTAGTATTACATCCATATCACCTCTACCTCTACTCAAATGGAAGGTTAATAATATTCCTTACGGAAGTGACCATCTTCAATCAATTCTGAGCACATCAATAGATAATGCATGCCCTCCACAGGCTCCGAGGTGGCAGATTGACTGTAAGGCCATTGGGTAAAAGTTTCGAAACGCGAGTCGCTTAATTTTGTTAAATTTCTGTGACCTGAGCGTAAATGCAGCTGTTGAATTCTTCGCAGCTTTTCTAATTGCTGCTACTAAGTGCATCCCACAAACTGAACCTTGCAATACACGACGCGTTTCTTGTTGGAATGGGGAGCGTGTAAATGCACGAAAAAAGCGTTATAAGGCAAGGAAGTTGCTGAGAGATTCATCGACAGCCGGGAACCTTGACAACTTTAGGAACCTAAAATTCTAAGGCAGAAAAACGCGCAAACAGGCGAGAAAAGAAAGCTGGCATAAACTTTTATATAGAAACGATTCATATACACAAGAGGCGAGAGTCTGGAACATGGTAGGTAAGGTAGTAGGACGGCAATCTCGTCCACTTCCTCTTGTGAACACACAAGGAGACAGCTTGGAGGACCAGGCGAACTATTTCGGGGCCCACGTCAAACATTTCTCCAGCTCGTCGCAGTATATCACATCATTTCAGTGATACAAAACAATAATCGAAAAACAGAAACTAGAACGCAAACCTACAAAACGCGAACCATACAATGAACCTGTCGTCTTAGCTGAGCTACAAGCATGGCTAAACTGTTGCGATAAATCCGCCCCAGGCTTGAACCGAGTAGTATATGAAGTGCCACAACAATCGTCCTCTGAAACACAAAACGCGCTTCTTTCCTTGCATTACACCGTTTGGTATTTCGGCGAGATTATTTTTACGTGGAAAGAGGCCATCAATATTTCGATTTAAAGCAAGGCAAAAACCTATCGTCCATCACAAGCTACCGGCCTATTGCACTCCTAAGCTCCTTGTGTAAAATTTTCAAAAAGATGATTTACCACCGGCTTTTACATTTCTGGAAACAAACAATCTACTGTACCCATACCAGTATAAATTTCGTCAGGGTAGATCCGCTACTTACCACTTGTTGCAAATCGAGGCGCAAATTCGTGATGCTTTTGTTTAAAATCAATTTCTTTCGTTGTTTCTCGATATAAAAAGGCTTATGACACTACCTGGAGCGTTGCATACTTGCTGACCAATATGAGGTAACATGCTGACCATATTCGAAAATCACTTGTCCAACCGCACCTTTAGTGTCTGGGTGGGAAATGTCTTGTCACGAATATTCGTCCAAAACACTGGAGTTCCGCCAGGTGGTGTCTTCAGCTGCACACTTTTTATTGTACAATCACCTTACGTTTCCATATTCCCCGCATTATTTTTTATTACATTGGTTGACGATGTTCAGATCGGTTTTCAATCCTGCAATCTTAGATTGTACGAGTGGCAGCTCCAACATGGTTTGATTAGGGTTAATAAATGGGCAGACGAGAATAGGTTGACGCTTAATCCCAAAAAAGCACATGCGTTTATATTTAAGAAAGACAGGTCTCCATCCGATCCGATCATTCACTTTCACGGCCAGGAACTAGCTGTGAAAACAGAACACAAAACGTTAGCAATAATTTTAGAGATGAAATTAACGTCCGTTCTTCACATAAAAATCTCTAAAACAAATCCTTGAAAGCAATGAATGTACTAAAGGTCTTGTCGCGAACATATGCGGCAGTGATAGAAAATGTCTCATGAATCTTCATAAAAGCCTCAAACACACGCGCTTTCATTATGGGCCGAATGTCAATCAGTCTGCCGCACCAAGCGCTTTGAAAATGCTTGATTCATGCCATCATTTAGGCATCCGGCTCTCTACGGGCGCTTTTCGCACTTGTCCTGTAGAGACTCTGTACGTAGAATTGAACGAGTGATCGTTGCATTTTGAGAGATCTTACGTGTCCTTGCTGTATTATTTCAAAGTGAATGCAGGCAAAGAACATGCTACACATTCCCCTATTAATGATATAATGAGTTCTGCACTGTTTTGCAATCGGCCTTCGTTGCGACAATCCTATTCACTTCGATTGAGGGGCCATGCTCAGGAATCAGGTGTGCCACTTGAACACTTCTTGATGCTTCTGCAGCCACCCCGCCGCAGTGGCCTAGTGACTAAGGTAATCGGCTGCTGACACGCAGGTCGCGGGTTCGAATCCCGGCTGCGGCGGTTGCATTTGCGATGGAGGCGGAAATATTGTAGGCCCGTGTGATCAGAATTGGGTGCACGATAAAGAACCCCAGATGGTCAAAGCTTCCGCAGCCCTCCACTACGGCGTCTCTGATAACTATATGGTGGTTTGGGGACGTAAAACCCACAAATTAATAAATAATAATTATGATGCTCCTGCAGCACACCTGCCACCGTGGCAGAGGAGTCAATAGACTGCGATGTGTCTTAGACGTTACAAAGCACGCTCCCATTGTACACATCCATGCATATTTCATGGAACTGCCACATAAATACACTTGTCCTGAATTCTCTATTGATGCCTCAAAATCTTATATTTTTGTGTCGTACGCAGTGATTGGTTCATCTTTTTTTTTTGATCCCGGCGCTCTGCGTCTTTACACAAGCATATTCACTGCAGTAGCTTTACGATACTTGCGGCCTTAAACGCATCAAAGAATTTAAAGCTGCAAAAGGCGATTCCATAAGCGTCGTAAAATCTCTGCAAACTCTTAAAAAACACAAAAACCCTGCCCTTGTATAACTTTATTCAGTACTATGCACAGTCTACAAGTCTGAACCGCATGTTGTTGTGTGCTGGGTGCCAGGACACCCTGAGATCCAAAATTACGCGATGGCTGACTAGCTATCTGCATCTGTCTATGAAAGCACTATTAATACATTCGTAGCTACCTCTGCTATTGACGTGAAACCATATTCTAAAAGAAAGCTAGGAGCTTATGGGCAGAGCACATGAGATAATCACACAGAAAATAAAGAGCTCGTCATCAAGCTGTCCCTTGGTAATTGACCGCCAGTATCAAAATTGTGCCACACAGAACTCACACTTACAAGGCTACGAACAGGGTATACACACACAACACACTCATACTTTTTGTGCAGAAAGGATACAACTTTGTGGGATAGATGCGGTGAATCACTCACTGTCAACCACATACAAGCTTATCTAGCGCAGTGGTTTTCACTATTGGAAAAAAAAGCATTTTTTCGTTAGCGTACCAAGAATACATTCCACTTCTTGCTGGAATGTTCACAGGCAAATAACCACTTTTTGAGTATGATTAATTGTTCGCGTTTTTAGATGAAATTCAAACTCCAGCATCATATACAAAAGAAAGCCATAGCATAACCTCTCCGCAGAGGTTGTTACTGCGGTAGCTACTGTGAGAAGCACCTGCCTCCCACCCTTCGGTTTTCAAAGGGACTGAGGAGGCATCCGTGCTGTTTTACAATCGCTCACTTGTAGATACCATGGTCACTAATAATATATTCGACATCCATACACTGAATCACGTATTACTCTAATAACTTTTTACTTTATACACAAATTTTATGCTTTTCTACAGCACGTGGTGTTAGGCCTTTATAGAGCCGTAACACACCGCCTCATCGCAAGCATTGGCCATTGCTTACATCGCATCAAATACATGGCGCTCTTTGGCCACCTATGGCCCTTGCACCACAAAACTCCACTGAGCATCAACGCATTGATTGTAATGTGCCTTTATAGCATGGAAACAAGACTGCAAATTGTCGATTACCTCAAACATGGCAAACCGCATGGTGACGTGAGACACACATTTTGAATTTATAGCAGCACAAGAATCCAAGTTCACGAAGTAATGCCCTCTCAGATAATTACGTCAATCTTCGCTTTCAGTCATTGTTGCCATAGTTACAGCAGGCAGCAAAAAAACCTGGTAGCAAAAGTTTTGTAAAAGAAAAAAAAACAACTGACTTTCTGAAACATGAATAATTTCCCTGTTCCGTTTTGTGAAACCGCAAAAAAGAATTCCTTTATTTAAAACTGTAGAGTGAATGTGGCATTGCTTGTGTTGGTACCACAATAGGCACCACGCAGACACTATGCCTTCGAGAGTAACACATTACTTCTTCGTGGACTCCGAGAAAAGTGCGGCAGTAGATGCCAGTTAAACAAAAGATCAATTTCTATGCTGACGCTGAACTCCATGCCTTTAGTACAGTTTTTATCAAGCTTCGGTTTCTTCATTTCAGTATAAAAGAAGTGTTGCAAGATAACGGTTATATCCGTCAAAATTATTGTCATTGTTTTGAAGCTACTTTTTTGTAGCCTGGAGGCATTAAAAATAAGTGTAATGTGACCTCGTAGGTGGGGAACATATTTATTGTTATATTATCACAACTATAGTGACAATCCTAGACATGCTTTAAAAGTTATAAAGCTTATTTGACTGTACACAGAGTTAGCGTAAAATGCTGCAATACATATACACCGGATATTTTTTTCTTACAAACCGTTATTGCCCATGATGATCACTCAATTAAACTCTTAAGCACACCCTTCTAGAATAGAAGCCTTAGCATTATTGTTTATGAATACAGAGTCCCAAACTTCACGCAGCGCAATTCAATAAATATTAAAGCTTTGTTACGCGAAGCAGATCTTCTGAGTATTTTCCTGTCTAATGTAGCGGCCACTTCTACTAGTTCGCTTTTTACGCTGGGGTAATTAGTCCAAATTACATTTCTAAAAGCACAAGTACTCACCTAATCATTGACATGGTGATGAGGTATGTGTGGTCATGCTCATACGACACTTAATTGTACTATTTTAAGCAACGTATTAATAAGGTTGTCTTTTTTTTAGGCTAACACAGCGCGCGAAATTTGAAAATTGGAGCATTACAACGTTTTTTTTTCTGCAAAAGGTGAGAGCGTAGCTTTATATTACTACCTCACCGGGACGATGCAACAAACCAGGCCAAGCGTTGTCAGGGCTGGCGCAGGCACGACGCGGGAAGAGCGGCAACACACTGTAAACAAGTTTCAGCCTTTTAGAGATATTTAAATCGTTTTCCGGCGTGCATCCCAAAGGTAATGAGTGAAGCGCCCTTTGAAATTAGGTTTTCCCTAGCCCTCATGTTTGCGGTGTTTTCGTAGGGTCTGTGAAGAGTTTTTTTTTCACCGTTTGGACGCGTTGCTGAAGTGACAGCCGTCCACTACGAATCTCTCTAGCGGTCAGCCTGCTTTATTAAACTTATAATTGACAAATATATCTCGTATTTGATTTAAAATTTAGTACTGAGGCTTCGCTAATTGTTTATTGCCGATGAAATAGCTCTGGTTTTGAGATAAACGGCCAATTTGTGATGTAAGAAGGCTTAACAAGGTTCGTTTACGAAAGTAAATGGGGCCAAACAGGGAATATAAAAGGTAACGTTGGTGTTTTTATTTAACTCGATTCGGGACTTGAATGGAGTGCAGCGGAATTTTCGTGGTTATTTTGAGAGCCTTGAAACTCCCTTTTATACGCAGCCGAAAAAAAAAAGTATTTCTGGCACTAAATTAGAGTTTCGCAGACTTTTGTTGCTAATTTTCATCGTAGACCATAATGGAAAACGTAAATCCACGCATTCACGCACAACAATGACAGTTGCATACAAGTGCACACGACACAGGAATCGAACTTGGGACCACACGCACTGAAAGCAAACACGATAACCGCTTCACCACAGCACCACAGCCTGTTTATCACGGGGATTTATCTGTACAAAGTGGCTACTAACACGTCGACGACACTTCAAGCTTTTAATTTCCTTGCGGCGCTTTGTGTCAGCGCTTGTACAAGGCCACAGCATAAACTGAAGGGTGCCATGCAGGCCACGGTGAAAACCTTTGTCTTCGAAGTATTCGGTTCGTCGTGCCGTGCCACTAGACAAATGGTAAACGTGTGCCCACTTAAGCACTTCTCCATACATCGACAGTGCTTCAATCACCCGAAATTCGTCGATACAGGCGTGACAAAAAATATCTTCAGATGGCCGAACATATGTGTATTGCATCGGCTGTGGAGCCATTTTCGGTATTTTTGCCTCGACCAGCACGCGCCCCGTGGCAGCGGTGTGTTATGAGCTGTTCGACACGCCCTGTGTTTCAATTGTAGATCGATGTCTCAGACTGCCGCCGCACAGAATCCTCAGAGACGAGGACGAAACACGGAGCAACACATCTTTATCATTTCAAGACTCAGCCGCGACTGACATTGAACGGCCAGCGTGAGCGTGTCATCAGTAGAGACCGAAACATTGGAAAATGCTTATTTTGTTCCTTTGGTTCCTATCGTAGCGTTTTGATATGTGAGCATGAATTAGAGGTTAGGAAGAGCTTTTATTGTATTTTATAGTGCCTATAAATGCCTATTTTGGGTGTCTGGGCCTAAACGCCTATAAGTGCCTATAAATGCCTATTTTCCAAATGAACGCTCTTCCAGCGCAAATTTCATTCTCGAGCGTGGTGTGAAACCATTATTCATGTAAAAAAGGCAGCATTGACATTTCCAAAAACAATAAGGTTCAGCGAACATAAAGCTGGCGTGCTGCAAGCGATTGAAGGAGGAGCATGAAGAGTGAAAAAGACGGTCTTTCTGCCACCCTGAGTGGAACAATGTCTCAGCGTCTGCAGGGAAAGAAGGAGAGAGAAATAAAGACCGGGTAAGAAAATAAAAGTGACGTCTATTGGCGAGGACATGGCGACGACCTTCTACGAATAGCTGTCCAGTGCCCTGAAGGAACTTAAGAACCCCCCCCCCCCTCCCCCCTAAACCTAAGTGTAGCGGTGGAAAAGGAAGAGCAGGTTTTTCGGAACAGCCGTGGGTAGCTGGAAAACGAGTAAAAAACCATGGAGGACCACTCGTGGCATGCTCTTGTGGATTCACTGGCGGCGAAGGTCGCTAAATCGCTATACTTTATACAGTGAAGCCTGGACCAGGCGCCAGCATGTTTCCAATCAACGGAGCACTTAGCATACCTTCGCCGTATGCTTGAATATGCTTGTTTCGGATTAAATCCCTTGTCATATCTCTTTAAGTGACAAACAATAAAAAATATAGATCAGCGCTTTATAGTTTGTCCTAAGCCATTATTCAAAAATGAAAGCTGTAGCAATATAAAAATTAACTAGAGTGGGCATTACTATCGTCGCGTCGAATTAAACTGCGGTTAAAGCTCCTATGTCGAGCATTTCGTGCTAAACTCACATTCGAAAATAAATCTACCGAAACACTCCTCTTCGCGCAATGGTAATTAAGATTTTATGTCGTATCAGATATATTTTTCCTAATAATTCGTTTTTTATTCGTTTCATGACGGAATGAAATGGCTTATGAAGAGAGCAAAGTGTGTTGTGTCAATGAAGGCGTGTTTTCTTTGACAATGTAACCCATCTGCTGCAGCACCGTCAGGTTAAAATGTGATGTGCACGTGGCTTTTGTTTTGTTTGTCATTCACTTTTTAGGCGTTCATCTTAGGTGACATAATAGGTTGTAGTTAGACACTAGAACTTTTTGCGTGCCCAATGAAAAGCGTTCTACAATAGTAACTTTTAAAATTGCTTTGCTACGAGCCACAACAGCATGATGAAAAGAAGTGAACTTGAATCCCTGCCCCGCCGCGGTGGTCTAGTGGCTAAGGTACTCGGCTGCTGACCCGCAGGTCGCGGGATCGAATCTCGGCTGCGGCGGCTGCATTTCCGATGGAGGCGGAAATGTTGTAGGCCCATGTGCTTAGATTTGGGCGCACCCTAAAAGAACCCCAGGTGGTCGAATTTTCCGGAGCCCTGCACGACGGCGTCTATCATAATCATATGGTGGTTTTGAGAAGTTAAACCCCACAAATCAATCAATCAATCAATTGAACTTGAATCGCTCGCCTCTGGTAATATGTACTCATCGTGAGCCTTATTCCTTCCCCGTTTTCTTCGGCATCGGTGCTGGAGAATCACATGACGCATACGCACCAAGAACAACATGCGTAAGCAAGGTGCCGCCCGCATGACATGCCCCAGCCTACTCGTGCGCGTACGCCATCGATGTTGAGTTGAGTCGGAGCTCTCTGTTGTGTCTTACCAGTTTCTATGTAAAGGATCAGTCAGTGCGTGTACTTTAGGAAAGGCTGGCAAGGATCATGTATTAGGACTGCGATACACCTCGTCCCACCGCTGAAACTGCGGTCAGAGACGACGCACCAAACACAAGCTAAGCGTTGTCAGGGTTGGCGAAGGCACATTGCAGGAACGACGAGAAGACGAACGCAAGCGAAATGGGGTTGTGTTAGTAGTAGTTATTGAGAGAGAGAGAGAGAGAAATAACTCTATTGGGTTGAAAAAGAAGGTGTTTAGGAGCTAGATGGGTGGGGCCCCATGTCTAAGGCTCCACTGGCTTGCGCCGCCGGCCGGACGTGGTCCAGGAGTGCTAGTTGCACGTTCCGGTCCGAGCTAGCGAGGAGTGCCTCCCGTCGCTCCTCAGAGTTTTCCATTCTATACATACGCTGTAAGCGATCAAGTTCATTTGGCCGTTTAGCACAACTCCACGAGATATGGTAAAGGGTTGGTGGCGAGTCGCGACACCACGGACAATCGCGCCCATACGAAGTTGGATGAATTTTGTGCAGTCGTAATAAATTTGGATAAACTCCCGTTTGAATTTTACGGAGGTCTATGGCGTCTTCCCCTAAAGAGATTTGTGGGAGGCGCCATATTTCTGCCGCGTGCATCGCTGGTGAGCAAGTAGCTCTCGCGGAGCCATCTGAGCCGGGTCGTTTTCCTCCTCCTCGCGAAAGCCGTCGTTGCTGGGTGGTGGTAACAGCGAGAAAGGCTGCTGCTCTCCTCGGTTCGTGAGCGCTCGAGCTAGAGCGTCCGCCTTCTCGTTACCCTCTAGGCCTGCATGTTCAGGGCACCAGACCAACCTATAAGTGTTGCTCAATTCGCCGCCTCAAAATCTGCAAATGTGTAATTGGAGGCGGCCTTTCGTGAATAGCCGGCACGCCTCTTGCGAATCTGAAAGTATGGTGATGTACGTCTGGCCGTCGCTGCGCTCTCGACTTTTATACGCCATTGCGATGGCGAAACACTCGGCCTTGGTGATCAATGTAGTGTACAGTGATGCGATGGACGCTATGCTTCTCGTGTCACTGCTTACCATTGTGACGACGCAGCGATTGCAGTTATACCTGGAAGCGTCAACGTATAGCACGTTCAAATTGCCTCTGACTAATTTTCTCCATAATCCACTTTACACGCTCCTCTCGCCTTTCGTGATGCCGCTCCTTGGTCATGCTGCTGGTGATAGGGGCGATCGGAATATGTCGTCACACTGGGTCTGGTACGTCCACCAGCTCCTCGTCCAAGTTTTGGGGTTGCAGTGGTATACCCGCCCTCATCAGTATCTCTCTTCCCGACATCGTCTGGCTGAGGCGGTTTCGATAAGAGATCAATGTTGCTACTCTCAGTTCAGTCTACGTGTTATGAAGGCCGATCTCGAGAAGCCTCTGTGTTGGAGTGCTTATCGGTAAGCCTAATTCTGCCTTGTGAGCCCCTGTGATCATAAAATCTACTTGCTCTTCCTCGCTCTTGTTCAGCGTGTGGAAAGGCAAGCTGTATGTCAATTTGCTCATTACGAGCGCCTGCACGAAACGGAGAGTATCACTTACTTTCGTGCCTTTTTTGTGGAAGATGATCCTCTGAATCATTTTAGCCACTTGTATAGTTGCCGATTTGAGAAGACCGATAGTGTGATTTGCTCTACCGTTGCTTTGAACCCAGAAACCCAGGATCCGAGCAACGGTGACTTCTTTAATTTTCTGCTTTTCGATTTCGATTTCTATTTCTCCGTTACTTTCGTAGCGTTTGATGTGTATTCTGATCACCTCTGATTTTTCGGGTCCGCAGCTGAGAACACTGGTTCTGGCAGAGTTTTCGACAGCCAGTGCTGCCTCTTGCAGAGTCTGCTCTTTGCTGGCCAGGGACCCCCGTGTGGCCCACAGAGTAATGTCGTCCACGTAGAGGGTATTACCTGTGGTAGACAATCCAAGGCCCGAGCGAGTCGACGCATGGCGATAATAAACAACAAAGAAGATATTATGGCTCTTTGCGGCATTCCCTTGTTTGGCATTCGGAATGGCTCAGACCTAACGCTTGAGATACCGATTGTCGCCTCCCGATCGGTGAGAAAATTTTTTATATAGTTATATATCTTTTCCCCGCAACCAATTATATTTAGCTCTGAGAGTACAGCTTCATGAGAGATACTGTCAAAAGCTCCCTTTAAGTCTAGAGCAAGCACCAAATGCTCTCCACCTTTGGGAACGCCGTTGAGGATCTCTTCTTGTATCAGGAGGAAAGCGTCCTGTGTTGAGAGACCACTGCGGAAGCCCAGCGTGGTGGCCGGAAACAGCACCCTTTCATCTATGAAACTCTGAAGTCTGGTGTGAACGACCCGTTCGAAAAGCTTCCCCATACATGACGCAAGTGATATAGGTCTGAGCGCCTGCAGGGAGGGCTTTTTTCCGGGTTTCGGAATGGTTATAATTTTGGCGGTTTTCCATTCTGCAGGGACCTTCCCTTTGAGCCAATAGTGTTCATTGAATTGTTTTGTAATGCCTTCGATGGCTTTGTCGCTAGGGTTTTTTATCATCGCATTCGTAATTTGGTCTTCACTGGGGGCTGTGTTCCTCTTGGCTGCCTGAGCTGCCGCAAAGACCTCCTCCTTTGTTATTGGCTCGTCTAATTTCTCATTTATAGCTCGGCTGTAACTCATGTGACTAGCTGAATTACTTGGTGGACTATCGCCAATATATCTCTCCTTGAGGGCTTTCACGAGGTCGTCGTCCGTGCACGGAAATGTTTCTGCGATTTTCTGCAGTGTTCTGCTTGTCGTGGATTTGAACTTGTCTGGACCAAGAATATTTCTTAGGACGGACCAAGTTTTCGCGGTGCTCACTGTGTTCTGAAGCGAACCGCAGAACTTGACCCATTCCTCGGTAGCCAATTTGCTTGCATATTCATTTGCTTCCTCTGCAAGAGCAGCGATCCTACGCAGTAGTGTCCTATTCAGGCGTTGACGTTTCCAACGCTTTGGTAGGCTGCGCCTGCTCTCCCATAGGTGCAGCAGACGGCTGTCTACTGCTGTCGTCTCTACGGTTCTGGCAATTTTCTTCGTAGTGATGGCGTGTACCGACTTTATGTACTCCGACCATGCCTCTATTGAGTTCGGTACAGAGTCGGGTGGAGGATCTCGTTTCCTAAACTCAGTACAATCTGTGATCGCCGCGTCGCCTATCAATCTTCGCATTTTTAGTGTCGATATCGAGACGCTTATAATGTAATGGTTGCTTCCTAGATTTTCCTCAAGGTTTGTCTTGGTTGCGTCTTTGAGGTTGAAGGTGAAAGTGAGGTCCAGGAACGTGCCTCTACATACGCTGTTGCCCACTCTCGTGGGCGCGATTGGGAGAGTTATTAAACTCAGACCCAGCATAGACGCAGCATTTTCGATACTCGTTCCCTTCGGCGAGTCTTTTGGGTAACCCCATGGGGTGCTGGGTGCGTTAAAATCACCCAAAACCAATAGGTGGTCCTTGTTGCCTGCAATTTTAACCGTCTTAGCAAGGAGCTCATTGAAGTCTTCGCCTTTGTCTTTTAGAGGACTGTGTAGGTTTCCTATTATAGTCTTCGCTTTGCCTCTCTTTCGGGGAAATAAACTGATAATTTGGTGATTGATCTGTAGCGTTCCTATGTACTCATCTGTTGCCGCAATCATCTTGCTCACGGGGATAATTTGGGTTCTGAAAAACATAATAACCCTGAAGCTTCACTATTCTGGCAACGATTTCTTGCAAGCATATAACGTCGGGTTTAATTGGTGCCGCATTGATATAACTCTGGAGGGCTGCGGCGCGTTTGTGAAAAGTGCGGCAATTCCACTGCCAGATCTCTAATTGTTCCACACTTCTCTGATTATTTTTGATCATGATGCATGGGTGCTTCCACGTCGTCGTGATACCCTTAGATCGTTTGCTATTTCTAGCGGAGGTCGAGTGAGAGCGCTTGTTTATCGCCCTTTGCAAGCTGCTAACAGCGTCATTCACGTACTGCCTTTGAGTTTTTAATTCCTCACCGACGAAAGATTTTATCTCATTCATGAAATCGACTAGCAGTTTATAACGTTAGCTATACCTTCCCTGTTTTTGTCAACTGCGCCAGTATTTGCTGTGTTATTTGGTCGTGGTTTTTCACTGTCGTGCTTGGGGTAGGGGTGGTTGTACCTGCGCACACCATTCCTTCCTCAACTTCAGCCGACGCCGCGCTGCCACCCGAAAGGGTGGGTTTTATTGATTGTTGATATGTCATTTTCTGACTACATCCTCCAGCTATTCCTGTCGGGTTTTGTGGTCGTAGTTTAGCCTCTAGCCGTCTCTCTAATGAAGATATTGCGGCGTGTAAGTTATTTCACTCTTCGGTCATTTGTTTTTTTTTGCGCTGTTTGACCCCTTGAGTCAATCTCTTATTTTTGTCAAATATTTTCTTGTATTGTGGATTCTCTGTTATAGGAACATTGGAAGACACTGCCCCCGCAAAGCTCACCTGATTTATGTTAGTCCGGCCGGTGGCTAGGGCGTCTTGTGATTCCTCGCAGGAACCCATCTCGGCTGGAGGTCCGCGATGCTTTCGTTGGTTCTTTAAGCTGGATTTCCGAGGGGCCGGAGGTGCCATGTTAGTGTGATGTTCTGTCCTTCCTTGAACGAGATCTCGATCGCGACATTGACTGAGATCTTGATCGGGATCGTGAACTTGACCTTGACTGGCGCTCTTCCTGCCGGTCCGAGCTGAACCATCGAGGCATGTCCAGCCTTAGTGGAGTAAATTCTTCGGACGACTTGGCATCGCCGGTACATTCAGGTTTGCTAACCCAGTCTTTTGGCTGATCTGTCCTCAATTTCTTGGGAAGGGCGATGTTCTTAAGTTTTTTTTGCACAGACTATCTCCTGTGGGGTGTTCACCGTCACAGATGACACACTTGGGGATGCAGTCGTGTCCTTGCATTGGTTCTCTTGCCCCGCACTTGAGGCATACATTGACATTTGGAGTTGGACAGACGTCCGTACGGTGTCCTGTTTGGAGGCATATTTTGCACACCTGTACTGTTGGCTTGTATGGGTAGTATAATAACTCGGCCCCCATTATGTATACGCTCCTCGGTAGCACATTGCCCGTGAATGTGATAATTGCCGTTTTAGACGAGCCCAACAATCTTGCTCTCCCAACATTCACCCCTTGAGACCAAACACGTAGGTTCTCCATTAGCTCATCTTGCGAAGTCCCGGCCGGTATTCCATGTACAATTCCCCGCAAGACGCCTTCGGGGTCGGCCACGTATGCATTGAAAGCGTGGATTTGTCCCCTGATATTTAGTTGACTGATACCTCGCTGCCTACTCACTACCTACATGCTTGGCGAATATAGGCTTACAATGTTCGATCCTGGGTGAACCCGACACAGAAAGTCATTGCCATTGAAACTTCGTTGGCAGGCATCCATCACAGCCCTGGAGAGTTCCAGTCCTGGTATGTTTTTAACCCAGAGACCCTTATGCAGCCTCAGAATAATCTTGATGTCCTCTTTCGGTAGGGGAGGTGGGCCGCGTCACTTTCTCCGTCTGAAACCCTGCGTGGCTTCACGTTTTTGTTTCCAAATTTCTCGTTAGCTTTCACAGCCTTCTCTATCTGGAGTTTCTGCTTTTTAACTGGTTTTTCTTTTGCCTACGCGATAAAACGGTACGCCAGGCATCCTCGGTCCATCCATGGCGTTCCGAACAAGTCACGTCGCCAGTCTCGTTGCCGAGAGTCGCGTCAACAGACGCTGGTTCGTCATCCTTTGCCTGCCGAGACGAGACGCCACTCGCGTCCGTGTCAGCGGTGAGTGATTCCGGTGTCCGAGAAGGGCCGGGATATGCTTCGTCAACTTCCATATGGCGAGAAAAGGCGATCAGCCCCGGCCAGGCATGCTTGGCAGAACAAAGGAAAAGTGACCACCGCTCCTGCCAAGTTAGTTGGAGCGCTTAGGCTGACAGATCTTTTCCGCCGGCACTTTGTCGTGTCACAAAACAGGTCAAGAAAGTGAGGTAAACATCGCTCACCTTTCATCTTTGTCCCATGTCAGCAAAGCAAGTGTCCAAAGTTCACTATCTGCTAGTCCGTGCTCCCACAAACACACAACACCGTCGTGTTCCGCACGTCGGAGTACCTTCCGGGACGCGCGACGCCGGCCGTGGTCGTTAAGGTGAGCGTCTCAACAAGGTCATCCAATCTGCCTGCGATGGTTTCTTCTAGTAAAGTTGATCCTGGCCCAAGCTTCGGGTATCCGTGGAATCATGAGAACTTCACAAAGCAGACTATAACATTGTTAGATGAGTTTGCGCGAAATTGCTCTTAGAAAAGCTTCGAGAAAGCGGAGCGCAGTGTGAACATGAATGAATGGATGGATATGGCTGTACCCTTTAGATCGGGCGGTGGCTAGCGCCACCAAGCCGTAATACTTAATGTACCAAAAACTAGATTTATTTTTTTCTTTAAAAAGTGAGTTTGAGGATTCGTAATTTGCAGTGAAGAGTTTAATTTTCACTGCCTTGTTCAATTTTCACTGCCTTGTTCAATTTTCAAGTTTTATTTTCACTACCAGTGCCTTGACTTTAGCCACCAATCAACCTCCTTCTAGTTAAGTCTACCCGCTTAAAGTCTATTTTGCCCTCCCGGTCCCTAAACCCCAGTGCTTTGAAAAACTCTGCGCCATCATCCTGAACTATAGGGTGAAGCACTTTACAGAACATTATAAAGTGTTAGGCAGTTTCTTCTTCCTCTCCACACGCACTGCATACTGTGTCTACCCCTTCGTATTTGGCATGATATGTCTTGGTTCGCAGTACTCCCGTCTTGGCCTCAAACAGTCGACAACTACCCCGAGTATTATCATAGATCCTTTCCTTGGCAATTTCCTGCCTAAAAGTTCGACAGATCTCTAGTGCGGACTTTTTAATCATGCCCATTCTCCACATGTCAGTCTCCGTTTCCCTCACTTTCTTCTTAACCGATAGTTCTTTTTGGTTTGGCCACCTGCTGTTTTCTAAGTATTTACCAGTCAATTTTCCTGGTTCGCTTCCTCCATTCTGTATCGATATTCTTCATGTACAAATACCTGAAAACCTTCCTAGCCCAACACTCCTCCTCATTTCTTTCAATCGCTTCTCAAATTTTATCTTGCTGCTAGCTTCCCTGCCCTCAAAAGATATCCATCCCATATCACCTTGTACTCCCTGATTTGGTGTATTCCCGTGGGCTCCTAAAGCAAGGCTACCTATTCCACGTTGCTTAATTTCTAATCTTGCTTGAACTTCTGATCTCATGCACAAGACCGCATTGCCGAACGTCAGCCCAGGAACCATGACCCCTTTCCATATTCCTCTCACAACACCACAACTGTTCAACACAACATGTCTTCACAGCTTGGTGCCTCCTGGCGGTCTCCCTAGTAGTAATAGTATTAGTAGTAGTAGTAGTAGTAGTAGTAGTATATGTGGCTTTACGTAAAAAAACGAGATAGTAATATAAGGGACGCCGTTGTGGAGGTCTCCGCAAATTTTGACTAACTGGTGTTCTTTAACGTACACTTACATTGCCAGTACACGGGCATCTACTTTTTCGCATCCATCTAGATGGGACCGCCACGGCCACAATCGAACGCGCGACATTCGGCTCAGCAGCGTAGCACCCTATAGCGACAGGTCTACCGAGGCAGACGCTAAACGCGGGCCGATTAGTGGACAGCATATCGAAGCTTTTCAAAACAAAAATAAAAATAATAAGAAGCTGAGATTCCGTTTGCATGTTCTATTATTTTTCTCAGCGTTCATTGTTTATACTGATATTTAAAGGGTAGTTCAAAGACACAGGGAAAAGAAAAACATAGAGACAAAGAGTGCTGTTTGTCTTTTCGCTTTGTCTTCGCGCTTCCCTTACTTATGGATATGAAGCAGCTAGCCCAAATCAACATACTCTTCATTCATGCTATACAACAGAACACACAAATCGCACATGCCAAGTAGTACAATGTCACGTGCAACACTCTTAATGAGGCACTGTTTGAAATGCAGAATATAATCTGGAGACGGAACATTTTTTGTCTGTTTTTATAGATACAGCTAGCATTTAACGAAGTTCTCATGAAGAGTGTACAGTATGCGACATCAGCCCGGCAATGTCAACGTAAAGGTGCGACGTCAAAGCAGGACCATTCTTTGCTGTACGCCACTCCCTAGATCTTGGGGCGCACGCCTGTGACAAGGGCAAGTGACATTCATTAGAAATGGAGCGTTTTAGATGCGGAGCATCTAATACTCGAGGCTTGTAGTGCGGCGCCGTCCGCAAGCTTTCTGCTCCTTGTTCCACCATCTGTGCATCCATTCCTCCTCTACACACCGCGCGCGCTTCACTCCTCCACCATCTGTGCACCCTTCCTCCTCTACACACCGCGTGCGCTTCTCCTCTTCAAGAACATTCGCTAGCTGTATAATGTAGCGCGCATGCGCCGTCACGCTTCGAGAACATCGGCAGCTGACGCGCGCGCATGCGCCGTCGCGCTTCGAGAACATCGGCAGCTGACGCGCGCGCATGCGCCGTTGCGCTTCTCCCCCTTCTCGAACATTCGACAGCTGACAGTGTATGCGCCGTCGCGCTGTATGTATACTCAAGGTCGGTGCTCGCTCGCTCAGTTGCCGCTCGTCGGTTGGTTTGTACGGCGCGTCGACGTCCGAGGTCGCAATGATCGACGTCCCTTCGACCAGCGCCGGCCAAAGTGTTGGCGGAACCGCCACCAAGTCGTCGTCCGAAGACAAGGCAGCGCGGAGAAGAGCTCGCGACGCCGAACGTAAACGTCGGCGTCGAGCAGAAGATTCTCAACTTAGAGAACGTGAAGCCGCTGAGAGACGTCAGCGTCGAGCAGCAGCACCGGATTCGGCCGCTTTTAAACGTAAGCGTCGACAAGAGGACCCGGACTTTCGAAAACGGGAAGCCGAGTGCAAGCGTCGGCGACGAGAGGCCAATCCCGATGCTTCCCGCGAGCGCGCCGAGGTAGCGGCGTGGCGCGCCAAGCAGTATGCCACGCCCAACGCTCGCTTCGAGCGCGACTTCCTCGACCGAAGCTTCGGCCACACCTGCAAGGTGTGTGATCGTCTTTGGTTCGATAACAACTTAACTCGGATCGGCAACATTCAGAACAACTCCAAAGCGTTGTCGGTTCTTTGCGATACGTTTGGAAAGGGCACCGACTATGCCGACTACGTCGTGTGTGCTACGTGCAAGCAGTCGTTGATTGCCGGTCGAGTTCCCTCGTCTAGCGTGAGTTACGGCTACCGCTACCCGCCCCGACCCGAACATCTACCCGAGTTGAACGCGGTTGAAGAACGACTCATCGCTCCTCGACTCCCGTTCATGAGTATACAACGCTTGACTCACGGCAACGGACAGTACGGAATCAAGGGCCAGATCGTGAACGTTCCCATCCAAGTTCCCACTGTCGTTAGGTGCTTGCCAATTATATGCTCCGCATCCTCCTCAGTGTTCCCCCGAGGGAAGCTGCGGGCATTTTTTTTTTCAGCAACATGTTTTTTGCGAATCTTAACAGGAATGATCCGAAGTGCCCAAAGCAATGCTTGTCAGCTCGAAATGCTCAAACCTAATGAGGGGCTCCTTAAGGTGTTGACCGATAGGGGAGAAATTGGTCCTACGCGATTAGACCTAGCATGCCTCTCTTCTGGGCTATCAGTGGTCTGGTTATTTGCTTCTGCGCTGCCCTTCCCAGCCACAATGAAACGAAAGAGACCCACGAGAGGGGTAATTGAATGGTCAACAGTTTACGCACAATGCTAGAAAATAAAACAAAAGACTTCATACTGCAAATGGCGCGGGAAATGCATGCGTATGTTCAATCGTTGGTCCCTTTCTGCTATCTTAAACATCATTTTTTTTCTTTTTGCCGTAGATAGAAGGCACCGAAATCGTTGTTTTTGGATATTTCAATTTTCGTAGAAATTTATTGTGCCTATATTTATAATTTTGAGGGCCTAAATGGGGTTCTACCTAGCTGTCTTTGGCGCCTAAAACACTCTTTTATTGTACCTGAAAATCCAGCCTCTAGACATTACAGAACACCTAGCACTTTCTCGTTCTCGTCTGCCACCGGCGCGTTCAGCCCCGCCGCAATTTCCTGTAGTGTATAAAAAATATGTTACACATATAAATGCCCATAAGCGTGCACAGGATTCCTATTCAGCCGGAGAGAGGAGGGGCGAAGGTTTGTCGCAGCGCCTTCTCTCCCTATTAAGTCAATGTATGGAGCGGACTTTGCACCCCTCCCCCTAGGCGATACATGGACACTACCGCACCTACTCTAAATGCCTTTACTGCAAACGTACTGTCGCTAGCCAAACGCGGGCGCAGGAGCGCATGCCTTCTGAGCAGCTGAATCTTAATCTGTATCGGCAATTACCACTTATTCTCAACTCGTGTTTTAGTGAGGCACAAAGTGTTTCTCTAAGCCGTACTCAATATATAGTTGACTTAGCCCCAGTTGAATCTCCAATATCCTACTAATCAACCTTTATTGTTAAATACTACACAAATGCAATAAAGGAAAGGCCTAAGGCATGTCCCAATGTTAAGCACAACCACTACAAATTAGCGGTTGATAGGTCTCCCGCAGTTAATTCGCAAGCACTTCGCCTTAATGAACGACCGTGTGTACTTGGCACCACTGTTGCGCAGAGGATGTAGCACGAATTAAAATATGGCCCCGTATCTGCATGTTTCTGCAAATGTCATCGATAGACGATAATCTTGCGTGTAGAGAGAGTGAACAACACATTTATTTGATGTTCTGCGCAAGAAATACGGTGAGTTGTATTATAGAGGTGCTGCGTTAGAGGGCCTCGAGCGTGAAGCGGAGGAGAACGAGCGCATCAGGTCATGTCACACGTGAGACATGAGCGCCATCTGGCAGTTTTCTTAGAAAACAAAGTGCGTGGCTCTGAGACGGGGCGGCGCGCCCATCTCAGAGGTGATAAGGTGTAGAACGCAAGGCGACGGTAGGTGCCACCACCGTTTGGTGTTAACAAAGCGGTGGAAACACTCCCCTTTGCGTGCAAGCGTTGTATGGTCAGCACAGCGTGATAAGCGCTCCGCTCCTTAAAATTACTTATGTATGCCTTTTCTAGTAAGAGACGCACATGCAGAATATATACATGTTGTTATGGTGCCCCGGACATGCGCAATAATTGTTTTTTAATTGACAATTGCACAAGCATGATCGCTCTATTTTAAGCAACATTAATAGGCGCTGCAGATGGAGTCGGCCGTTTCAAGTACGCGATGCCGTTAAAAGTGGACGAAAAGACAAATATACAGACAGACAGAGACACACACACGCACACACACACACACACACACACACAAGACAGACAGACCAAAATTTTTGCGTCGCAGGCACCCAAGAGATACTATCGTCTATAAAACAATCGCAGAGTTACAGTCTTCCTCCACGAAACAGCTTTTCTTATGTAAAAATAAATGTTTTTAGTTGGTAGTGTATCATACGCACAAAAAAGGCAGGTTGGCTTCTTTGCCATTCAAAATTTTCTAGACATAACATAGAAACCCCAACAAGTGTAGCAAACAGACACAAAACTGAGAACTCCTACTGGTTGTAGCACCGTGTCATCAACTGCATATTATGTTAAACTTTATATATGGAACACGCCACTTCACTAATGCTACAATTGATGAAGCACCCACTTATGTTTGCATGAACAGAACGAGAACTTTCTGCCTGTTTGTCACATATTTATCTTCCACAATAACTCTCAAGAGTATTACATCTGCTCCACTTTCTTGGTAATAAAAGCACAAGCCATAACATGGAGCCAGCAGCATTTCATGAATTCCTATTGGATATCAAAAGTAATTAAAATAACAGTGTTTGAAATATTTTATTAGAACCATAACACCATCAGTTCACATGTCAGTGTAAGCATATGTATATTTACATATTTGCATACAGTATACCTATACCTAATACAAAACACTGGCAACATACACAGCACGGCCCAAGCAGCATATATTATTCACCAAAGAATAGCAAGTTAAAACTAGAGCAAAAAATCTCAACATAACACACACACAAGTGCACTTCACAGTGCACAATCCAAACGAATGGGATGTACAAGAAACTTGGTGTCAGTCGATACATGAAGGTTGGCCAATTAGTACCATAAGGCTAGTGTTAATTTTATGAAAGATGCAACCATTCAGGTAAGCATGCTGTAGCTTTTTTATTGCATTTGTGGGACATATGGCATCGAAACTTGTGTGACGTCATGGTAAGCTCAGTATTTTGCACGAAAGTCAACATGAGACCTGTTGAGTTGGTTGTACATCCGCTTGCCAAAATTTGTAAAAGTGCTCAGTCATGGAAACAAAATAACAACATTGCATATATATATGGCTTCACGTGTTTACTCAAACAAATCTGAAAAAAAAGTTTCTGGAACTACCTATGCCTAGAAACTTGCCGGCATTATCATACAGCTATAATACACCAATGCTTTATCTGTACATAATTAGTGCAGATGTGTTTGTGTAGGGAAGAAAAAGATTATGTGCCGCAGTGGGTCACACCTTTAGCGAGAGGAGCCGAGCGCGAGCTGTTGCCCCGAACACTGCGATTCTTGTGTCGGTTGCTGCCGCCCGCTTTTCGCATCAATAGACCTGCTTTGCAAGTACTACTTACACCGATAAACCCCGTTTCAGAGTGGTGGAGGCGCTGGGTAACTCAACCTGGAACTCCGCAACTAGAAACTACCAGCCATCCCAGGAATGGCTGAAAAAAACACCCAGCAAGGTACGACCCAGCCTCCGATGGTCATCGTGCCCACTGCGCTACACGTGCGCGATCTACCGTTTTTCGACGGTACCGATGTGCAAGACGTAGAAAATTGGCGGTCGAAATTTGAAAAGGTAGGCGCAAGCAAGAAATGGGACGACCCTTAAAGCTGCAATATGTAGCCTTCAATCTAAAGGAGGTAGTGAGTCTCAAGTTTAACAACCACCACTCGGAATTCGCCGCTTGGGGTGTTTTTAAGCTACACATTGCTGATGTGTTCGGTCTCCCCGAGGTACGCAAGCTTCGTACCAAACAGCGCCTACGGGGATGCGCACAGCTTCAGGGGGAAGGCTTCACAAGCTACATGAGGATGTGCTCGACTTGTGCAAGCGCCTTGAGTTTTCAGCGATAGAAGTAGACAAGATAAAACACATCTTGAAGGGTATAGACGACGACGCCTTCCAAATACTGCTGACCAAGGGCCCACGTACCGTGTCCGAACTCGCCACTCTTTGCCAGAGCTTCGAGGAGTTGCGCAAACAACGGGTCATGACACGGCGGCCTGCGGCTACCGACGAAACTCTCGCGGCATTGACCCTCGGGGGAGACCACAACACAATAATGTCTGAAATGAATGGATATATGCGCGAGGAGATGGCCGGACCACTTTCGTGCCTGTCGTATCTACCAGCAACGGAACCTTCTTCTGACCGTCTCGCGCGCGCCATCAGGAAGGTAATACAGGCGCACGTCTCTGAGGTACTGCCTTCCGTCTGTCAGACAACACCAGTCACCGCGCCATTGACTTACGCTGCTGTTGGCTGCTACTCCGCCCCGACCTCCGCTTGGGCCGACTCTCAAGGGTGTACGAGTACCAACGACGCTATTTCCAGCAACCCAGCAGTGCTATAACAGAAAACCTTGGCGCACAGTTGACAATCGCCCGATCTGTTAAGCATGCGGATATCCTGGTCTCGTGGCGCGCTTCTGTCGCTGGCGCTTCACAACGGGCCCGGCTGCAGCTCCAAGGTACTCAGACTACTCTTTCTCGGCCCCTTACAACGCGTAACGAGAATTACCCTCGTTAATGCGACCTACAATCAGTTGAACGCGACCCCTCACCAACTGAACTAGACCACCACCCTGCTGCCGACTACCAACCATTCGGTCCCAGTCGCTCATCCTCACCACGCCGCTACCGTTCTCCGTCCCCTCTGCGTCGCCGACCGAACCCCGTAGAGACAGAAAACTGACTGCCGCAGCTCCGAAGGCACGAGCTGCGAAATCGTCACATTGTATAAGTCCTCGCCCGCCTCCCATAAACGTTCTGGAAGTGTTTATTGAAGGTCTACGAAGTTTTGCGCTTGTTGACACCGGTGCCACCGTATCTGTGATGAGTCAAAAACTCTGCCGTTCGATACGAAAAGTAACGACGACGCCTTCAGACGTTTTGCTGGATACCACGAGTGCGCAATATATTCGACAAGTCTGAGCATGTACGGCGAGAGTAATCAATCAAGACGTCCTGTATCACATCGTCTTTCTCGTGTTGACTACTTCTTCCCACGACGTGATACTCGGATGGGATTTTTCGTTGCGTCACCACGCCGTAATTTCCTGCGCTCGCGCGCAGGTGAAATTTTCCGTGTTTTCTGATGCGCCATCTACCGATAATGAGCGCACTCACTTTGGCAAGCTTCTTGTTGCTTCTGACATTGATGTTCCTTCTCTTAGTGCCATCGTTGTCCCCGTCAATCGCACAGAATTGTACGGCTCTACCGTTGTGTTCTTCCCATCTGACGTTTTCTGTCGCCACCACGGCGCGTCTCTGCCATACGCCGTTCTGCCGCCTCACCAAGATACCTCCGAAATTGTCGTTTGCAATCCTAGCTCATGCCCTCTAATTTTAAGAGCTCACGAAACACTTGGCTATCTTATTCTTCTTGATGACAACGTTATTGTGCCTGTTCAGATTTACGACGTTGGCCAGCAACTTCAACTGAACGCTGTTACTTTTCTTTTTATGCGGGATGACTACTCCTCGGATATCTTCAATCGCTCTATCCTCAGCAAGCTTCCTCCGGATCAACGGGACCAGCTAACAACAATTCTGCATGCATTCCGAGATTAATTCGACCTTCCTCAAACGGCACTGAGTCAAACTAACACCATCACTCACACAATCTACACTAGAACACACCCACTTTTGCGGCTACACCCATACCGCGTATCACCAAAGGAACGAAGTGTAATTGCAGAGCAGGTGGACGATATGTTTCAGCGCGGTGTCATCAAGCCATCTTCTAGCCCATGGTCTTCACCTGTTGTGCTAGTGAAGAAAAAAGACAGTTTGATCAGATTTTCTATCGCCTACTGGTGACTGGACAAAATTATACGGAAAGATACATACCCTCTTCTCCGCATCGACGACGCTATCGATTGCCTTCAAGGTGCCGAATCCTTTTCATAATTGGACTTACGTTCAGGTTACTGGCAGGTTTTGATGGCAGAGTGTGGTCGTCTCAAAACAGCGTTCGTTATGCCGGATGCCCTATACAAATTCACAATTATGCGATTCGGTCTGTGCAATGCACCTGTAACGTTTGAACGAATGATGAACAGCATTTTACGTGGCCTTAAGTAATATATATGATTATGTTACCTTGATTATGCTATTGTATTCTCTCCTGATTTCCCTACCCACGTCAACCATCAGCGCACAATTCTTCAGGGGCCGTATTCATAAAACTCACGAAAACATTTTGGGCAAGAGAAATTTTGTTCCGTAAGTTGATTCACGAAACAAAAAAAAAACGTCTTAAGAGGACATCGTTGTCAGATCGGCCGCTGCAATAAAGCGCACTGTGACTGGCCGGGAACATGTCAGCGATGGGGATGCAGTTGCTATATTTGCTTACATCACCTGAAAGTGCTCGTAAGGGGATTCACGAAGCAAAATTTTGCATAAAAACAGCGTGGCTAAAAGAAATTTCTATGAGTGGTCCGGACCACTCTCAGGAAAAATGTGGCTGCTTAGAACCTGCCGGCATGGCGGTATACTTTGGTGCCCTGGCTGGTTTTGAGTTAATTCACGCCCATGAAGGGCTACCTGGTGACTGCTGGTGCATTTTTATTTCTTTCGGCACTTTGAGTTTTGTGTGTTGTTTCCCTTGTACGCAGTGGATGGTATTGACAACCACCGTCGTCCAATAAGTTCGATGTCGCACTAATTGAATAATCTTATTGGGCGTCAATGGCGTAAATTTACGCATGTGAAGATTTGTGGTTGGATGAAAACCAATATGCTACGTGAATGGTCGATGCATTCGAACGTGGCACGGTATAGGATCAACCTTATTTGTTGTGTTGTGTTGCGCCCCATCTCATCCAATTAAAATTGTGGCTCTAGATCCTTGCCTCATTGGTGAAAATTGCCACCAAAGAGGTTAATGGGAGCACATTCCTTGCACGCTATTGGAAATAAAAATGAGAGGAACTTTTTAATGAGTGGTTGATAAAGCTTATGCTCTAGTGTACTTCGATTGGCTCTAACTATCTAACGGGAGCGATCTCTGAAATACAGCTGTCGATACACTTCGGGACGATCTGAAATGGCGCGTACTTTGTAAACTGAAACGCATTAGTTGTGGGCGTGATTACGAATGGAACTACAAACAAATCAATCATTTTCACCTTCACTGTTCAGAAACTAATATGGAGCGTGATAATATGGCAAGCAGTCGGTATAAAATGACCCTAGTAACATTATATGACACCAGAAATATGCAAACCCTCATGATTCTGGAGCAAACCTTGGCTGATTTTGTTCCTGTGACAATTACCAGCCGCTTAACTTGGTGCACGAACATCATTAAAAGGTAGAGCGAGCCACTGACATGTATTTTGTGCGACGCAACGAGCAATTGACCTGGGAATGATTGGGTTGCAAAGGCGAATCCCCCGTCGCATGCTCTGATCGAAGCAGACGACAAACACGAGAAGATGACGGCTTGGCCGACAGGCACAGCTTGTCATTGGTTGTGAAGCAACACCCTCGCCATGAGCTCACTCCATGACGTTCCCAAAAGACTTCTTTCATCTGGCACGCCTGTCATATTCGTCATATCACCCCCTCGCACATAAGAGCAAAATTTGTCACGCCGTGAAAAATGCGCAGGTACTTTGTAAGAGATCTCTTACTTGCAGCACAGTTGTCGAAAACAACATGGCGTCGTAAACAGCATATCGGTCGGTGCGACTTTCAGCAAACGCTTCTCGCACGAGTTACTTCAGCGTTTGACCGGATGTGTTGTGATTACAGCAGCTCTTTCGGTGCTTGTAAGCAGTGCGGAAAGCTGTGGCAGTGCAATGGTGTACGGTAAAGCGCAGCGAAGCCTGTGCGTCGGTGTGTTTATCAAGCGGGGATTGGCGCCGGTGTATCGACGGCAACTAGCACTCGAGAAGCCTGCAAAGTGTGTTTGTGTGCCAGTAGCAGTTCATTCGCTTGACTTTCCAGTCTCTCAGTTGGGTGCTGTGCGACATTTCGGATTGACAGCGTTTTGGCACGTTACTTGAGTGACCCCAAGTAAAGTACGTATGGAAACGTATGAACTACGCGTTGTGTTCGGTTCTTGCTTCGCCACTGGTTAGCCCGTATGCTTCTATATTCTTATGGGCAATCTAATGTTCGGAAGTAAAATGATGTTTGTTGTGAACATCGGTGTTGTGTTGACGTTTCCAAGACTTGTGAAGAAGCTGTGCTCGTGTGACAGAACATTGAGAGACAGCGTTGATAACTGTTTTGCCCTGCGAAGTTGCGGTAGTGGAGCTTGGCGCTTTTGTTTTTGAACTCGTCACTTCTACTTTTTGTGATAACCACAGTCTTAGCTGTGTGATGTGATGAACCGAAGCTGCGAGATGATACATTTTGTTGTGGATCATGCTACTTTAGCAGTGTGCCTAGACTGTTCTTCGGTAAGAACTTGAGAGTTCTACGTGGCAGCGAGAGCCGGTGAACGTCAATCTTCCCTCCGGCCCCCAGAAAGAGCAAAGATTTCACCGGTGCCTTGCTTTGGATAAAGTTGTAGGCCGGTACTTGCTATCTCCAGGTTTCCAAGTTCGTCTGGCCATCGTTTTGCACGGCACTAGAGGCTTGACAAGAGCCGGTCATGGCTAGTTCTTACACTATATCAATGAACGTGCACTCCTGGCCAGTCCTTTATTGCTGTCATCAGCAGCTTCCAGTCTGCAGATGTTCTTTGCCTGTTGGCCCTAGAGCACACTCTGCTCCTCATAACACTGACGGCTACTAAATGGTGCCATCGGTGAGTTGACCTTGCAGAACAAAATTTCTTGCTATTCACGCAGTACTATAACATGTGAAAATTTTTAAGCACATCATATGTAATGTTTCCCTATGTTAACTTCAAGCATGAAAAAATCACTACTACTGTTAAATACATACATATATTTAGGAAAAGCGGGCAAATACATCAGATGTTTTTTTGTGATTTGATATAAGTGAGCTCTTGTTTGATTAATAGGATGGGCCTGTCGATTTACCACGTTTTTATAGTTAAAAAGGTAATGTGAATTTATATTCCAGGAGCCAGGTTGCACTTGAGCAATTTCTTATTTTGAAAAATTAGTTCTATAGACGATTACTCCTGTGGTAGCACTATACTTCACTAGGACATATATATTGCGGTACGTAAATTTTACATGAGGCTTCAGTTTGTTTCATAGTAATTATAGCCGATTTAGTCACTTTGACGAAGTGATAGCTTCGTCAGATAAGTATTATAGGTGAGTGCTTTTAATGATTGTTTTTAAATATCTTGTTTTTGGCTCTTCACAGATCGAAGAGATTAGTTTGTTAAGGTCCTGTGATGCATCGGTTGCACGCACTGGCACATCCAGTTTCATTATGAGTTGGAGCACCTGTTCAAAAATAGGAAAGACACGTGCTCGCTAACTGTGCAAGTCTATGTCACTGCTGGGATTGTTATCATTCAGGGGACCTGGATGTGGCCTGGAAGCATGCATGACAGCCTCATCTGGAAAGACTGCGATCTGCTTGGGACCTTGGAGAGCACAAAACTGCCTAACGGCTGGCTGCAAGGTTAGTTTTTCATTAATACATACGATTAGGTGAACACCACTTACTGTGCACAATTTGAAAACCCAAGCATGGTTGCTTGCAGTGGATACCTGTATTATTCTTACTCATAGTGCTTATTGAACATATAGAAAACGAAACTGTGAGATAATTGAGAATGCTGAAAGTTGAAAGTCTGCAGCTTATGAATGAAACTCCAATCATCTGAGGCTCAAAAGCTCGTGCTTTTTAACGAGCACCAATACTTTGATTCCTTATTGAGCTCTCGAGCTTGGGACTCACCCTGTGGATCAAGTGCTCTGGAAGGAAATAGCAAGTGGGTGAAAACCGCCTGGCTGTTCACAACTTGTAAGGAGAAAGACCCATTGAACAAGCCTCAGAGAGCATAAGGCAAGTAACTGCATCTTTTAATTGATGTAGCCTTTTCTCTCTCAGTGCTATGGCATGTTGTGTTTCAGCCAAACGTGTTCACCGCAATTGCATAGCGATATATTTTTTTCTACAAATTGTACCTGACCTAAGTGTGCATTGTTGATCTCTAAAGGTGACGTTCAGTGTGTTTCAAAGCCATGGCTCCTCATCTCTCTGTCTGTGGCTAGCCTACTTCAGCAGCAGTGCGATGCAGCCAGCACACATGCAAGTCAAGTCATGGAGTGCTCCTTTGGTGTTCTGTGCAGGACACAGCATATTCATCAGGCAAGACACTGGTATCAACAATAATGGTGAGTGTTGGTGGCACCTGTAGGAGCCAGTTGTGTTTGTTGCATATGACTATTTCCCCTTATAAAGTGAATTTTTTGAAGGTTTTCTTCGTTTGCAATGTTAGATGTCAGCAACAAGCGTACTCACAATCCACAAGTGCTTTGTGTCTTCTTGACTGCCCATTTGCTCCGATACGCGGTATGGTGAGCTGGCTATGTTATACAGCCTTAAAGTTATGAACATTAGCTGTTGTGTTGTAATGCAATCTAACTTGTGTTTATTAGTGAACCTATTTGTGGTCTGCTTCTCGCAACTGGGGTAAAGTCGAAATAGAAGAAATATTTTGGCTTATTATGCCTGGCAGAAATTTCATGCCTTCATCTATAACACTGTAGGTTTGCTCCTGTACCATAATAAAATGTATTTTCAGTCTTCACTGTTTATGTATGTGTTCAGGCTTGTCATTGGCTTCTGAAATTACGGCATCTATAAATAGGAGCACAAATTTAACAACTATACACTCTTGCATGTAGCATGGTTGTAACAATGATTTGTATTTTCCTAAGTTCCAGCAGTAACAAGGAATCCAGTGCTCCACGGTCATGTACAGTGTATCAAGAATAGAGCACAGAAGACCAACAAGCAGAAAGGGACTGCCAGTTACTGTTCTCCTGCTCAAAGTTTACGACAGCAGAAAGAGCACATTGTGATGTCAGGAGCAGTTTGAATTGTATACGCAGTAACATACTGTGTAGCTGCAGTTTAACTTCTTAACAGTGCATTATTCAGCATTTCGTTTACTTGCATCCTAAATTATTTAAATTTTGCCTTGAAGATAGTAAACAATGACACTAATTTAAAGGCTGCTGTAGAGTTAGTGGGCAAATAATTCTGAGCTGATGTTTTTAACATGCATGGTAATCAAAGTGCCTCCGTGTCAATGCATTTCACTGCCGTAAGTCACAGCATCCATGATCGGCAATGGTAACTGTGTTTGCATTCTTTGTAGTACAAGAAGTAAAGCTATGGATGCAGTAATCTTGTACTTAGTCGATATAATCCTTCAGTATACACTCGATTGTATAGCACCAATGATGCCATGTGTGTATAAGCTCTAGGAAGTGAATCTATGTGGATTATTTATTTTGAAGTTAGAGGATCATCGCTACTCATAGTATATCTAACTGCATATTTTAGTGCTTTTGTATTGTTATTCCACTGCCTGTCCGTCCTCCAACAGTCTACTTCTCTTTTCTACCGTGTAAGTGTAAATTTTGTAATGTATACTTCGCTCGGATAGGCTTTTTCATAATGTGATTGTGTACTATGCAAGTGACTTATCATCTATGCAGCTTTACACAGACTAGAAGTAACGTATTTATTTATTTATATGAAGATATAGCATGCATTTACTTATCTTTTTCTAGGGGCCTGTACAAATGTTTAGCCCTACGAAGGTACTGGTATACTCTACTTTTGAAGCTGGTATCTTAAAATAGTCGTTAATAGAAGTAGCAATGTGTTTATAACCACTATTACTATTCTCATATGAGCTGTGGAAACTCTGCGGAAATGTATTTACAATTTTTGAGCTGTGTGAAGGTAAATGTTTTTATGTTCTTTTAAAGTGGTTCCTGTTTCATGCAAATGATGCATATTTACTTTGCAGTGGCATAGTATTAGTTGGATTTTACACATATGTGCCGAGCAACATTTCAGTTGAGGCCAGCAGCAAGACATACATGCAGTGCACTGGAGCATCACCTCACATAATTAGTGTACAGTCTTTGCCCCCCACTGAACTGAATTTTTTTCAAGCAGACTAACAGACAGTTGTATGCGAACTGTGTTGATGTGAAAACTTTGAAGTGTTTTTGAGGAGTGTTTCCGAGAATCGATATGGGGTCTACAGCTGCGAATGTAAACAATGTTTGCACCATGGAGCTTAGTAGCTCAGAATTGTATTATTCATGTATTGTCTAGAATTTCTGCATGCTGTGCCGACTTTCAGTCAAATTGTCCTAACATCCTTTGTTCGTGTGTTGTGAAGGAGCCAAGTTATGTAAATAAACAAAGAAGTATTGCAGACAAGTACGAAATACTGATGCACAGCCCTTTATTAAGCCTGACATTGTCAATGGCTTTATTTTTGTGTTTCTTATAAAAACTGCTTGTCACAGGGCCGCAGCAGAAACTATGCATCAAGCTTTTCCGAGATGGTTCGAGAAACACCGAGTTCAGACATAACAGTGCTGGTCGATTTCTCTCGTAGGTTACTTTCTGTATATTCAAAATCAGTGTATTAGAATTTTTTTATAGCCACTCATCTTAATATTTACACCTCAGTGTATGTATGTATGTATGTATGTATGTATGTATGTATGTATGTATGTATGTATGTATGTATGTATGTATGTATGTATGTATGCATGTATGTATGTATGCAAGTATGTATGTATCTTTTAAATGAGAATCCATTTATCTTTGATGAGTAAGTTTGGTAATTATTTGGCTGAATTTGTTTCTAGTTATTTTTATTCTGAGCCATTATATATTTCAATTTGTTACTACTGCATAAAAATAAACGTAACCTTACACAAATTATGTGCATTTGAAGAAGTTGTTTCATTTGCCAACATACAGTCACGAGCAAGAAATTGGGTGAAATGAAACCAACCAGCGAAGATTAGTTTAGAGCATATCTACTCTACACGGCATATCTTGTACACATTGCGTTGCTCGAATATGTCGATTTCAACATATCAAATTTAACCAGTGTAAACAAGCTATCACCCGTGGTTTTTTATGTGTGTGATATTTACGCATATTGTAATAGCAATTGGCAATTACTATTAAGGTCACAAACTCAGTCAAGCTGAATACGCAAATTTTGTCCATGCACCTTTGATCTGTACTGGAACTGTTGTTAATCACAAATAAACTTCGGTTCAAAAATTTATTGTAGTAACCAAAAGCAGAGTATCTCTCTATCACAAATTAAATTCTCATTGTTTTGTTCCCCTCTGAACAATAGGGGACCCTCTCAGCAGAACTCGATTAACTGCTATAGTTAATTTTAATCACTGAAAGCAACATCACACTCAAGCGCGCAGCATCACAGATAGCGGGAAACAAGACACAAACTAATCACTCTGTTTGTGTCTTCTCTAACTGACCATGCTCTTTGGCCTTGCTGCATGTAAAGATTCCCACCAAACTAGCACGAAAACGTGTCCCGACAAAGGCGGTCGACTTGGAAGCAAGCAATTAGCTCGCTGCATGTCTGGGTTTTCTTCAAAACACCGCGACGACTGATCGCTGGTCGAATATCCAAACACGTTGAAAGTAATGTACCAGGTATGATATTGGTATTTCAGCCCTGGGCACTTTTGCGATAAGAGAGGATGGAGGGGAAAATTATGAACCCTGAATTGTGTAATTTATGAAGGATCACGGCAGAGCGCTTTTGGGTCAAAAGGGAAGGGAAAGAAGAGAGCGCGAAAGCCACCTACTGAAAAAAAAAAATCCTACCCGTGGCCACGTATAATCTCAGGCCGGGCAACCTCTTAAAAAAAACTGCTTGGTGACACTGCGGATCGAACCAAGTACCTCCTCGTTACTAGCTGAGTGCTGTAACCGCTCTTCTACTGCAGCAGCGCTTGCATTACCCTATTGCTGATATATCGTCAATGCTTCGAATGACACCTAATGCAAAAACGTCCGGTGAAACTTGGTCAAAAATTGGAAAAATAGTTAAAATGCGTTTGCTCAAGGTTACTATAACATAGAAACCGCCACGTGTGGCTGTAAAACAGTTATGTTTCTCCTCCTCGACTAGCTTCTACACTAGACAAGGAGGGAAGATGTTTGAGGTTCGGGATGGGTCCCCTCGATGACTTGAGTGCACGGTGGCAGCGCGAAGGAAGAGCCGTAGTCTGGTGAAAAGACGCTTTATTGCAGCCTGAGGCTACTGCTCGAGTCCAAGCCTGAACATCCGCTCCCCTCTTTCAGATTCAAACATCCTCTTTTCAACCCTCGGTTGAACAAAGAGTCTTCACATACACCAATCATATGTTGGGACTCGCATCATCAAAACCAATTGCAGAAACACCTTCACAATAGGCTCAACATTGGTCAAAACCCAAGCTACCAAATAAAACACGCAAAGGGATAGGTTCTTCGCGTGTGGCTCTCTTTCACATGCCAGGCCGTGCTGCCTCCGTCGGCCGACTTCCGTCGGCAGCCGTTCTCGCACCCGAGCACGTCAGCACTCTCAGTAATTGTTGCTTCGTAGAAGCCTCCCTAAGAGCGGTGTGTACACCGTTGGGCTCAGTGAGCTTACCAGGTGTGCATGCGACAGCGAAGCGCCCCGACATCCTAACAGCACTCGGTAGTGACGTACAGCGGGAGAGGTTATGCTCGTCTGCCTGCCGCCACATTGTCTCGGTCAGCCAAGTGGTGGCGTCCCCGCGTCATTCTCAATGGCACGCGTGCATGGCAACAATGGCTCAAACTCAGATGGTGGCGCCTGACATGCCTCTTGCCAGACGCTTTTCCGAGTAAGCCTTCTCCTTCTAATCCAGAACGGGGGCGACTTTGACGGCTCCGCTCATGAACCATGCGAACGAAGAAGTCTCCTTTCTTTGCTGTGCTCGGATCTTCCGCGTTCGCTTACGCGGAACCGACCGGCTTCGCTAGTTGACGGGTCGGGAACTGGCTATGTGCTCTACATCAGCCGCAATAATTGCGCTACACCCAACACGCTGGTAAATGGTGCCTCATACTAACTATGACCATGCACTATTTATCTTGTACATTACTGTCATGATGTTGGGATAGCCGGCTCTAACTTACGCTTCCTTCACATAGTCTGCCAAATATAATTAAAATTAAAAATATACATCGGCCGGTGACAACGCTAATCAATTGTTATGAATTTGCTGTCACTGGTGTCACTTTCACTAGATTAATACTTAGTTTGTTACCAATATAGTTCTTCAAGAAAGATTTGGCTCATTAACTCACCACTCTCCTAAATAGCATTGATTCTCACATCTAAAGACAGTCACACTTCATCTGGCTTTCTGTGTGGCTGTCACTCCCATAAAACGCGTACTCCACTTTTTTATGCCCTCAAAGCATCCGATGCTGCTTTGAGGAAACTTTCCTTGACGTCTGCTGGGCGATAAAAGTGTCTTTATTATCTATCGATTTCAAGCTTTTGCGGAGACGAAACGAGAGTCTCTCTCTCTCTCTCTCTGTTTTCGTCTTTTTTGCACGTGTGATTACGTCTCTCGACTTCAGAACTCGTATACACGTTCCTTGCTTTGTTTGCTCACTCAAACAACGCTGGACAAAATATTTCCACCGTGTTTTGTGAAAAGCATTAGCATTGAAACACCTCCCAACGAGTCTCCCTCGTTTTACGTAGACACTGATCTAAGCATAAGCGTATGCACGTTCTCGCATTCCGGCTTTATAAAAATGATGCGGTGCATGGAACCTCTGAAAGTCCACTCACAATTTCATTTGACTACTGCTGTTTTATATTTCTGCACAATTCGTCTGCAGGCACTAAAGTCACTCCTGTGTCTTGTAATAGGAATATTGTAAGAAAGGAAACCTTTTACGTCTAGGTACAAAACACCCTTACGTTCACCACTATGCCGTGCTCGATTACACCGGATTAGTTGAGTAGCAGCGTGGTTTTATGGAAATATAAGGTAACTAGTCGCGTTAAATAGGGGAAGACACTTGAGGCATATTTTCAAACATTGCATGCATCGATTTATGCGTGGTTTCATCGATGTGGTGCACCTGGGGTGTTGTTTACTTGTACTTGGCGAGATATCCCATGGATTATTGCTTAAGGCCATCGAGCAATTCCTTTTTTAGCTATGGTCAATAATGAAGTGCGAGCACTTGGCTTTGCGCCTCACACCCACGCGTCTATTTGAACGCGGCACCGCGTAAGCGCTGTAGCAGACGCCCGCGGAAATGAAACTGAGATGCAGAAAAACCATTAGCTACCATCGTATACTCTTGATGCTAGACGCTTTGCTTGCTACCTTGATATTATCGGCACACACTTCTTTCTTTCCTTGTCGTTTCATCGGCTATCATGTGTCCTTCTCGCCCTCTTAAGTGCCGAATAAGTTAAATTCGTACCCGCGCTATAGTAATCCCTCCAGATAAGAGAATTCTTTGCTAAGAAAATGCGTAGCCAAGAGAAAGCTTTGTGAATTTGGCCCCAGTGCCTTACTAAGGAAAACCTCAAGCTTAATCTGAAGAAGTGCCGCTTTGAGGCTCGCCCACTTACTGTACTTGGCCATGTTGTGTCAAAGGATGGAATTCGCCCTGACCCGGACAAGCTTCAAGCCGTAGCCGACTTCCGAAGGTGACTTCACTCAAAGAACTTAGGTGCTTCATCGGCTTGTGCTTGTATTTTCGCCGTTTCGTCCACAACATTGCACCAATAATCGCCCCACTTACGCAACTACTGAACGGTTCAGCTATTCTTTCTAACTGGACCCCGGCATGTGACGAAGCCTTCGTTATACTGCGCCGCCTGCCTACGTCACCACCCATTCTACGCCATTACGAGCCAAGTGCCCCCACTGAAGTGCACACAGAAGTCAGTGGCGTTGAACTGGGAGCAGTACTCTCGCAACGAATGCTACGTATTCCAGAGTACGTCGTCGGATATGCAAGTCGCGCACTCACGAAAGCGAAAATTAACAACTCAGTAACTGAGAAAGAATGCCTCGCAATCATTTGGGCGGTAGGCAAGTTTTGTCTTTACTTGTACGGACAGAGTTTCGACGATGTGCCAAACCACCATGCACTTTGTCAATTGGCGTCACTAAAAGATCCTTCAGCTCGCCTTGGACGTTAGGCTGTTCACCTACAAGAATTCGACATTCGTGTCGTCTACCGCTCAGGACCGCTGAGCGGTAGACGTCGTCTACCGCCCTCACACGATCACCAGTGAGATCCAGCGCAAACCTGCATTCGGACGCCAACTTACCCATTGTTCCCATTCCCGTCTCAAGCATGTCTTCTGAACAGCAGAAATACCCATGGATAACATCTCTCCTGAACATTCTGTCCGGCTCTTCAACGTCCACGTACCCACGCGCTCTTCAACGCCAAGTCAAACATTTCGAGATACGGGACTCACAACTATACCGCAGAAACTACCACGCGGATGATCATGAATGGCTCTTGGTTATACCACGCCACATGCGATCTGATGCCTGTGCGTATTTTCATGCCGACCCACAACATGCTCACGCTGGTGTGTTAAAAACGTATCACCGGATCTGCCAGCGCTACTACTGGCATGGTATGTACACCTTTGTACAAAAATACATTCGATCCTGTTCATTATGCTAACGACGAAAGACAGCAGCCCATTCAACCGGATTATTACAGCTTCTGCTGTGTCCGGCGCGCCCTTTCAACCACGTTAAAATCGACCTATATGGTCCCCTTCCGTACACTGCCGCTGGAAATCGATGGATCATTGTCGCTGTCGACCGTCTGAAGAGGTGTGCTGAAACAGCTCCACTACGTACGGCTAGTGCACGTGACGTAGCTAATTTCATCTTGCGACGTTTCGTACTGCGTCACGGGGCACCACGTGAACTACTGATTGATCGAGGGTGTGTCTTTTTATCTGAAGTTGTACAACAACTTCTTCGGCCATGCCGCACGGTTCACCGAACCTCTACAGCCTACCGCCCGCAGACCAACGGTCTAACTGAGCACTTCAACCGAACGCTAGAAGACGTGATCTCAATGTTTGTCAATTTTGACCAATCAAACTGGGATGTCATTCTTCCACTTGTGACATATGAGTACAACACCGCGATGCAGTCAACCAGAGGCTTCTCGCTTTTCTATCTTCTACATGGGCGTGAGCCATGCTCCGCCCTTGACACAATTTTGCCGTATCCTCCCGCCGTCTCAGTGGTCAACTCTCTTTCTGAAATTGTGTACCGCGCTGAAGAGTGTCGTCAGTTGGCCCAATCAATCACCTCGGACAAGAAAGTACTCGAAAAAGACCGCCACGACCGCGACCAGCAAGTCGAGACTTTTGCCGTGGGCTCGCTCGTCTGGCTCCAACTACATTTCCATTCCCCAGGTCTGTCCTCTATGTTTGCCCCCAAGTTTCACGGTCCTTATCGCGTCGTCGAACGTCAATTTCATGTCACATACGTGATCGAGGCGGCCACGCCATCTACAGACAGGTGACGCCTTGGTCGTCAGACTGTCCACGTGAGTCATCTCAAGCCCTATCACGACCCACTCCTGCTCTCGTCGCCTTGACATGCCAGGATGGCTCGTCCTCGTCGCTGGGGTGTTGTAGAGAGGAAGAAGATTATGTGCCGCAGTGGGTCACACCTTTAGTGAGAGGAGCCGAGCGCGAGCTGTCGCCCCTACCGCTGTGATTCCTGTGTCGGTTGCTGCCGCCCGCTTTCCGTATCAATAGACTTACTGTACAAGTACTACTTACGCCAATAAACCCCGCTGGGTGATTCCACGAGAGATCGACACGGGTCCAAAGTTGATATTTTAGTTTGCATTGAGTATTTTATAATTCGTGCACCTCTCACCAGGTAGCACGAAAGTCAACTTCGTTTTATTATTAACGGCATAACTTACGAGAACAAAATATCAAACTTCACCAACACGGAGGCACCAACTTCGTCAGCTGTCATTTTCGAAAATTGCAGATACTATAACAAGAAAAATATTTTTGTTTCAAAGAAGATATTTTTTACCTGAAATGTATGTATTATGAAGAATGAATTCATACGGTTTCAAGTTTGCAGACTTTAAGAATGTAGCTTGTAAAAATGTCTAGTTTTGCGACAGTTTAAAATAAGTTACGTATTCCCCATTTTTTTTCCGAAAGTATTGCAAGCAGCGCTTTTTATCTTGACACGTTTTAAGGATATAGTTTGTTCATTAGGTACATAAATTATTGCTGCCGTAGGGCAAATGTAAATTTTTATATATTGCCTCGAAATTATCATATTGGCAAAAATGTACTGCACTGAAATTTGAATAATAAAAAAACCCCATCTTCAATTCTTCTTAAAATCTCGTGAATAGGCAACCGAAAGCCATTATACAGTAATATAAAAAACACGTTGCATTAATTTGTTTTTAGCGACAATATTCGTGGTACAAGTCATAGCTTTTCGAGAATGCGCTGATAAGTTGAGAAATCTAGAAATCAGAACGGAAAAGCGGCAATAAGCTTCAAACGCGAGTAAACGTGACCGCATTTGGTGAAGGGCTGTTTTAGCAGATAGGAGTAACTATTTTGAACACAATATTCTACAGTATCTGAATTCACTCTTCTACTTAGAGCACTGAGACTTCTAATATGTGGTACCTCTCCATTATTGACACACAGATGGAGCTGCTGTGACGGCCATGTGTTTGCAACACGTTGGGTAAGAGAATTGTATGTTGAATGAGTTCATAAACGATTGATAACAAATTTTTATCATTTGGGGCACGAAAACTGCCGCATTAGACTGAAGAACACGCTTTAGGGCAAGTTGTCATCCGTCGTCTGCTCTACAGAAGAATTGCTGTGCGCCGCATCTCGGAGGCAATGCTTTAGATCATATGGTTAAACGTAGGGACAAAAATAACGCCTCCCGTTTTTTTATCGACAAAAACATTGTGAAATTCATTTTAACGTACTATACTTCAGTTTTGCATTGTTACTTATCAACTCACCCAACTGGCCATCTTAGGATTAAGTTTGCTGTAAAAAGCCGGTTCCACCTAGTGTCTTTTTTATTAATGCGAAATTATCAAATGCGCACGCTATTGAACAGATTCCATGTATTACCATGCATACCACTCTGCGTGTAAAAAAACACAGTGAGAGTATTATCCCAAATATTATAAGATGTACGAAATGTTTTAGTTAGTGTACAGCTAGGCACAGTTCCCACAATACACTATTTTGTACACAAACAGGTGGGTGAGCAACTCCTGCTGCTTTCACATAAATGTCTTCCTGAAAAAGATACAAAAAAGTCCATTAGGCTGTCTGTATGAAGGAAAATGAATGTCTTACAGCTGACTCACTCTTGACAGTACCACTGCAGACTTTCTAACAAAACATGAAAAAAAAATGCTAAATTTAGATGCTCCTAAGTGGTTCCTTGTAAACTTTTCACCTAATGTACAAAAGGTCAAGAATACATTATGGTGAAGAAATTCAAAACAGCATCAGAAGTGAACTCTTGTCCTGTGCGGCACTACTCCGACAGAGTTTGATCCCACTGCAGTTAGCATTGTAGTGTAAAGAGATGCAAGTGTTGATAGAATTCACTTTGTCGTTAAACGCATTCTCGATGAAGAAAGAATGCTTGACACCCTTGTCCTGTACCTTCCCATTTTTCTGCACTTTCAGTACTGTACCTCCCTATTAGAGTGCAACGATGATTATGTGATGGTTTTAGACGTTAAACACAACAATTATACCCATTTGCAATAAAACACGTTGAACACAAACCTATTGAACAACCCCAGCTTCTCCGTTTAGGTCTCTGATCGGGTGACTTGTTATTGATTCATGGCAAAAATAAACGTCACACTCCTAATGATGACAAAAGAAGAGCCAGACACAACACCAGCAGTTTGTACCTTGCCAAGAATTGCCTCAATAGTCAGACTACTCTGTACTGATCACAAGCACTATGGCAACATAATGTTTGTCCGCCCTAACGATACCTCAAACGGCATGAAACGGCCAACCCCATTCGCAGCGCCCACCAATATTGTTCAAGGTTTAGCATTCATAGCTGTGCGATTGTCAATTAAAAAGCAATTATTGCGCATATCTGAGGCGTCCAAACAACGCTTCGATGTTTTATATGTCTGCCTTTATACTACAAGAGGCACACACAAGTAACTCTAAGGAATGGTGCGTGTATCGCGCTGCGCTAACAGTGCAACGCGATGCTGAGAAAGGTGTTTCCAACGCTTTGCTACGACGTCACGGTGGTGGCACCTGCCAGTCGCTTTGCGTTCTACGCTTTATCACCTCCGCGACTGGCGCGCATCTTTCTCCGCGGGCTGCACGCCTTCGTTTTCGAAGATAACTGCCAGATGGCGCTTGTGTCTAACGTATCTCGATGCGATCGTTCACCTCCACTACACGCTCGTAGCACCTCCAGAATACCATTCACCGATTTTCGTGCGCAGAACATTAAATAAACGTTTTGTTCACTCCCTCCAGACGCATGACTGTCGTCTTTCGACGACCTTTGCGGTTTAACATGCAGATTTGTAAGCATTTTTTTTCTCCGGGTCTCCTCAGCACCTGGTTTTATTCCGTGCGTTGATGCCCGCCACGCTGCCCGATACGTTATCCAAAAGGATAACGTATTGGGCAAAGGGTGTACAAAGGGGCAAAGGGTGGGGCGAAGGGTGGGCAAAGGGTGTAAAGGGTGTACTGAGTGTGCATGCGGTGCCGATCGGCCACATCGAATGTCTGCAGGCTCTTCCTGTAGCATAATATTGACTTGATGGCAAAACAACACACGCGAAGTTATTTTGTGGTCCCAATGCTCGCTGAACCCGAGCCCAACTGTCTGAAGTGTGCCCTTTTCGGAATTCCGTACAACGGATATCATTCGACGATACGAAGAAATAAATAATTGATTAGCGCTTTGTGAGTTTGTTAAGCATTTTGATAAATTTGTGCTTTCGTGTGACAACGCACTTCTTTCCCCTGCACAGCATAACCCATGCTGGCCAGCACCGAAGGCAAATCGCAAAAAGCTCCGGAAACAAATAAACAGTAAACATGCAAGAGGAGGTGAAATGCGAGTTTCCTGGTGGTCTCGTTCGTAATGAAGTACGTCAGATTGTGAATTTACCTTTTTTTCCATCTTACTCTTTTAAATGCGAAGCATTTCTTAGCGAACTTCGGTGACATTTAGCATATCTATCTATCTATCTATCTATCTATCTATCTATCTATCTATCTATCTATCTATCTATCTATCTATCTATCTATCTATCTATCTATCTATCCGCCTACAACTTTAGCTGTCCTGGCCGTTTGACTATTAATATCGATACCAAACTTGGTATAGCGCAACATGACTCTATAAAAATATATTTGGCTAGTCATAACATGAAAATCATGACATTTGTGTCATGAATGCCATGATTTATGTTTCATGGTCCTGCAGCTCTTGCGGTGGTTTGGTTCACATTGCATGTTGCAAAACCGGTAAGGTATGGCATGATTGCAAGGCGAAGACAAGGAACAGACCCTAACATAAAAATTATGACGTGTCATTTAACAACATGACAAGCTCAAGATGCTCTCACGGCTGTTTCGGTAGCTTTGGATATAACAAGTTTGGTATTACAGTACGTTATTGGATGACGAAGGTATGAGACTGGTGCAAACATAATAATCATGAAATGCGTGCCAAGTAACACATGATTACATGCCACGCTCATGATGCACTGGCCGCCGTTTCGCTAGTTTCACTTATACCTAATTCGGTATTATGGAACGTGAACGGATGACGAAGGCGTGATACTGGTGCAAACATAATAATCATGAGATGCGTGCCATGTAACAACATGATTACATGCCACGCTCATGATGCACTGGCCGCCGTTTCGCTAGTTTTCCTTATATCTAATTCGGTATTACGGAACGTGAACGGATGACGAAGGCGTGATACTGGTGCAAACGTAATAAACATGGGATGCGTGTTATGTAACAACATGACTACATGCTACGCTCATGATGCGCTCGCGGCCGTTTCGCTAGCTTCACGTATGCAAGATTTGGTGTTACGTGACGCTAATGGATGACAAAGGCATGTGATTGGTGCAGAAATGATAATAATGGGATGCGTGACATGTGAAACCATTACGATGACGCACCATTACGATGACGACAAATAGACAAATGAATGGTGCTACTTAGGGTCATACAAAGGTGTGCAAGAAGGAAATAACAAATGACCACAGTTTATATTGCGGGATTATTCCATCGATTCCAATGCAATCCATTTTCACGAGGCTCAACGTCACGCCTATGCAGACAGGATCGCACATTACTATCGCAAGCACTCTTAAATATTTGACAATTCTGTTTTGGTGGTGGTTTATACTTTCTATAAATGCGAAAGTGTAAAAATTTTTAAAGCCTATTATAAGTCTAAAGATAGCCCTTCTTTTGTTGGAAAAAGTTTACTTGTGATCTAAATTTTGAAGGTCAGATTTTCATTCAGCTATACATTTTACGTTATATAGATTGAATGATTTGGAAAATATTCCCATGCAGCTTTCGAGACAGAAATTGTTTATTTCGAAAGATTCGAAACTTCTCTCTTTGCATATAAGTTCTTCTGTTTTTTATGAAATAAATTGCAGATCGGCGGTCGCCATGGTTGGAAGAGTTTGCGTGGAATGACGCTTATATATCGCGAAGGGTCGAGTACACGGGTATGCTGGTACTCTACCTTTCGAATAGTGACTACTCATTGATTCTCCAAGAATTTTTACTATTCGAAGTATTCAATCTCCCATAAATAAAATACGACGGTCTCATTTGATGAAGCCAAAATGCAGCACGCGATAACAATAGACTGTTTGCAATAATCTGCAAGTCGGCTTACCTGTAAGGCTTATTTTCCAACCAAAAATTCTCGTTCACAGACTGCTTTTCTCGCTCATTCTGCAGCTACGGCACCCGAGCACGCGAGTACAACACAATGAGCGAAAAAATGAGTCTGTAAACGAGAGTGTTTGCTTGGAAAGCAAACTTTACAGGAGAGCCACCTTGCAGATCATTGCAAACTGTCCACCCTCTTTCCGAACTTCGACCTTACAAGGACACTAAAGTCAAATGAACGTTTATGTCACAATGAAATCTCAATGTATTAAAACGTCTAAAACAAAAATATTATTATCAGCAGTGCCATCTTTAACAATTAATAAGGTAAATGCACGAAAACCCATGCGCTACGATAGAAAGTTCGCAAAATGGTCCAAATTACGTCAAACGTACCACCTCTAATTATTTACTAGTAATCAAACTAGATGCACTGAGAAAAATAACATTCCTTGTATCAAGAGACGTTATAAAACGCTTCTTGTTCTTTTCTGTTGGACACATGGAAAAAAGAACCGACGGGCATTAAATTATAGGGAATCGCGCAAGTGGTTAACAAGTTCAACTTTCGCCTGGTTAAACTGGCCAGGCCATAGATCTAGCGGGGCCCGGTTGAACCAAAACACGTCTGTGATCTCTGAGCCAACGATGGGAAATTATATGTTGGATTTTGTTGATGCTGTGGCTACGGCTGGTTTTGTTTTGCTGCTTCTAGTGTCCGCGACCGCGTAGTGAAGCCAGCCAACGTTGTGCGCAGCAACAGCAACAGACGTTTAGTTTTGAATGCGATAACCAGATTCGGACCACTAAAACGTGATTTTATTTTCAAACACGCACTTCCTTGGCACAGAACTAACTTTAAGAGGTTCCTCGACTACTATTTCAACACTTACCGTCTACCTAATAGTTGCCGTTAGTGCCCATTTAACCACCGTCACCACACCGTAATGCATTCAGACAGGGTGTCTCTACCAGTACGCTCAGAGAAGAAAGCCTGCAGCGTGAACGTGGGAAGCTCAGCATTTGTTTACGCTCTCTTCAATAAAAAAAAACGGCAAGTACAATGCACACATTTTGAAAATGAAATTCATACCCCTGGAAGTTCTTTTCTGTTTTTTCCAGTTGTCCAGGTTTACTGGCATTTAGCTCTCCAGTGTAGGTGTCGGCCACCATTTGAGGCGGTGAGCCAAGATGCATTAACGAGACACGCCTTGCGCTAAAGCCAACGCCTGGAAAAAAAGGTACGACGGGGTCTTTGCAAGCAAAGAGAAAAAATTCGGCGCATTCAAAGTTACGTGCAAAATGGAACAAAATTGTGTTCGTTTTTGGCACGCGTGTCGCAAGATTGCAATTCACAAACGCAGGTTGTCATGTCAGCTGTAAATGGCCATTCTTATTCCTGTCTAACTCAAAACAACTCAACATTGTCACGTTTGCTTTCATATGGTGCATATATTGTCACGTTTGCTTTCATATGGTGTAGAAAGAGGGGCTCTGAGATCTTGCCAGGGGTGCGATAACAAACTCCCGTTAGCCCCAGGTTTCCAAACCTAGTGTACACGCCTCAATGTCGCGCGCCTATTTAAGGGTCGTCACCTTGAGAAGCTCCATTTGCACGGAGCTACTTGAGTCTGCAAAATTGGCATCGAAGTCCCGATAGACCACCAATTTCGGCCACTATAAACTTTTTCCTTTCTGACGTGCAGCCGCAGGTCTCCTTCCCTTATTTTCAGCACTCAGAAAGTATTAAGGTCTCAGTTACATATTCTACACCAAGTGCAATTTCCCTAAACCAACCCTTCAAACACTTGCGATGTGCATAGTCTCCCATTTCGGCTTTATATGTCGTGACAGCGAAAGCTATACCTTTATCGTCACAACATATTAGCACTAAGCTACCTAGAAAATGTCCTACATTTGGTCTGTACGGGCAGCAAAACGCAATGATATGGCTGAGGTATCTTCCTGTTATTTGAGCGGGGGGTTGTAGAAAAGTATACTAGGCTACCGAGTTTGGCGCACTTCGTTCAAAACTTGGCAATACTGAGGAAGTGGACATTGTTTGAAACGTTTTTTTTTTCTTCACAATGATTGGTGATAAGTATCAGAATACCACACGCATGGTTATCTCGTTTTCTCGAGCATTCTATTGGCACAGAAATGCAGATTTTGACTAGGCTGACCAGAAATGCGGCAGTACTATCCTTGAGGGGCCTCTTTTTGAGATGAGCACCCACAGACATGAGTACTCCTCAGCCTACTAGAAAAAACGTGGATAGATTCTAACGCATACACAGTTTCTCTCGCTTCATTATATTTCACAATTTATTGGTTCTTGCACAAAAACATTGGGACAGGCAAGCCGAGGGCGCTGTACTGCACTATCAAACCAAGTAATTATTCTTGATCAATCCTACAAAGTCGCATCAACCAAATTCACGTACAGAATTCTAAGTGAGCATAAGTATTGCTTCGCGGAATACGAGATGTAGCTACATATTGCGTAAAATCAAAGTTCGCATTCAAAAGCTGGCAGTGCCTAAGACGGCGAGTTCGGTGAATACGTCCTCCAGTGTAGCCGGTGTCAGACAAACGTCATCTAGGTGCAAAGCCACTTTTAGTTCCTCAACCTTGGCGAAGATGGTTCCCCAAGAAAGAGCTTTGTCCAGCTGATACTCGTGCCTTCCCTGCGCGAGAAAGTTCGAACGATTTTGAGTAACAAATCTTGCTTTGTACATGGGAGATTTTTCACAAATTTTAGTTGGTTATAGCGTAAGAATAACTACAAACTCCATCAGCAGAAATGCAGAACGCCCATTCTTTACCTTCATAAGAAAGTCGCACCAGGTCGATTTCGCTCAAACTACTGGTGCCCAGTTTTTGTTAACGTAAATACTACATATGTAAAGAAAAAAATTAAAATATGGCTCTTAATATCTAGTTTAATTCAGTTTATTTTACATAGGAAACAAAGGAAGCTCAGAACAAAAAGTAGTGGTGTCTACTTGCCAAATATTTGGGCCCCCTGTGCAAGGCATATAGCAGAGGGACATATATAGACACATATACTAATGACGTATTGAATATCACAAGAAGTACCGATAATTTGTAAATAGAAGTTAAACAATACTGTTACAATCCCTACATACATAAGAAGAAAATAAACACAAATGTAACTTTGAAGCACGCCGAAAAATTCGTGAAAGCATGCAACATTTCATTTAAAGTTATCTGTTTGTGTTACGCTGAGAGACAAAGTCTTCCATCCCCATTTTAAGCAGTCTAGCCCGGACCAACAACTAGCCAGATGTCGCAATAAAGTCACTTCATTATTTGATAAATACGTGCTCAGTTATAGACTATTGATGGGGTCAGTACAGTTGAGCAGAGGTGTTACTATAAAACTTTTTTCGGAAGATGTAGCCGAGGGTTGGATTTAAGGTAATAATTGTCGCTGGGTTAGTTGGTTTAATATAACTTTAAAACTCGGCACGCGAAGACAGCGGCACAAGGAGCACACACTCTAGAGCTAACTGACCGTCGGGAACGTCGTAGGTGTTATCTTTTATTGTTAGTGTCTTCATTTGAAATATCATTTCTACATGAATTATTGAACCAATAGTATGCACGTACAGAGGAAAGTGCGGTCGCTTTATAGAGCTGATAAGATGGGTGGCCTCGGTAGCTGGAGAGGGGGCGATATTCTCGTTATTGCCGTGGTACCTGACACTTATGGTTATGCTATAATTTACGAAAAAAGGCGTTGCCATCGTCATAATCAGTTCATAAAACCACCGCAACAAATTGGGTTCGCATGACAATTAAAATATTTCAGACACGCAGAACCTATCAACGTATCCAGGGTAGGCGAACGTAATTTAATTGAGCATGTGCACGCAAACTCTTTATGCACGAAACGTAGTTGGGTTTGGTGGAGCTTATGTTATTATGACGTTGTCACCAGCTACAGAGCAAATACTATTCAGTCAAAAATTTTCATTCTCATCTCAGTTGTTATTAATGATCCACATATTTTCCCATCACAAGGAAGCTTCAGAACGTCATCAAACTTCAAATAAGAAGCAAGGGAGAAATAGGCCGGCTAGAACATGAAACCAACCCTTCATAGTCTGGTAGTGGGTGCTGTAATGCGCTACTGATATCACTAAGTCCTATAGAAACTAAGTGCATGCTATGTGGATGCAACATGAATTTCGGAGGTGGTTCTGAAAATACTCGACGCACTTGTACTCGATGAAACTGTATAAACATCTGCAAAGTTGTTGCTCTGGTGGTGTTCGTGCAGTTTATGTAAGGTGTTCACGCGCGTGCTGCTTTGACGAAAAGGCGTCGTAAGAAAGCAATCTGAAAAAAAAAGAGTGGGTGAAAATAAGCTATATGGGCCGTCTCCAAACGTTTTCATTAAACATCTACTAGCAGCGAAGTTTCACACTTGGAATGTCCGTGTTTCTTCATCGACAAGTACTCGCCATGACGAACATCTCAGTTCACGTTGGTGCTCAAATTATTTGGCAGTACTTTACAGCTTCATAAATGAGAATTTTTCATTAAATCCATAAAATCAAGTTATTGCATTTCAGAATACAGAATCAGGTTCCGGTGCTGGAGACTGAAGTGAGACCTTAAGAACATAGTAACCATGAAAAAAAAATATAGTGTGCTTTTAGGAGCAGTAATCTCGTATACACAGTCACGAGTATGACGTGGATAGAGCTCTGTGGCCATGCGCGAGTAAAGAGAGTATTCGACGTCCCAGACGAATGTAGCATCCGAAAGGCGCTATTATTCCTCGTCCCCCTAGATCTTTTGTCGGCGTACTCTCAAGGTGGTTCTTCCTGCTAATGCCTGCATCTCATTATTGCAGCAAGGAAGATCTTTTTTTTTCTTTAAGAAGGGGCGCAAACCTGACAATATAGCCGATACTTTGCAGGAGGCCATCTTTATTCGCCCATATTCGTCGTAATTAGCAATCGTAGACATAATAACACTATACATTACGATCATACTTAGGGACTATGAGATACAAAGTTTCATATTACAGCCCGCATGTCACAATAAACATTGCATACCAGGTGTTCTTGAGACGACTCTTCGCCTTTTGCGGCAATTAGCCGTAAGGAAACAACAGAAGTGCTATATATACATCAGGTAAGGGTGCTGTATAGAGCCTACAGAGCGGAGAGGAGGCGACACAGGGCTAAATACATCTTCAACAGAACTTTCGTCTTTTGTACTCATCAAAAAGCATGGTGAATGATACTTATTTCATACAGCCTCGTCTAGTTGAAATTAGTGTTCGGGAGGTGCGTGTGAAACCGTACTCCTCCTTTCTTTTCTTGTCGGTTATTGTAATCTAACTACAATAACACTCGCAAATAAACCTCTTGGCGTGAATAAAATCGTTACTGCCCTTGTGACTGCGATGAGCATTTCCATTTTCGAATTAATATTTATACCTTCGAGCCGAATCCACTATGATTTATAATGAGACTGGATGGTTTTAACATGACATGTCTATCTCTGCTGAAAGAAAACAACTGCCTGTTTATAAATACCTCAACGCAGTTATAGGTTCTTCTAGGTAATTCTGAAATGATTGCGCCATACATGCACGCACACACACATACACGCTGACATTTAAAGACCCGGAAAAAAAATGAATGAACGTTGCACTGGGTTTCTCGTTTGCTATTGTGAACTCGTATTTTGTTTTTGTTGTAGTTGTTCAATCCTACTTTTGAAATATTGGGTTGTCAACTTGCCCAGAATGCTGCTCTCTTTACGCACGTATGAAGGATAGCCGTTGTCCCTGCAGATCCGAACATCCGTTTTGTCTCAACAAAAAGGTAAATTAAACATGAATAATTACTGCCATGTTAACGTCTCGTGTTATTGTAACAGCTCACCGGAAATAATCAATTATTTATAAAATCAGTGAGATAACGGTTCCGTTCACTCAGTTTTCACAATAAGTGGACGTTTCTTGAAACACCTGAGACAGACAGACAGACAGACAGACAGACAGACAGACAGACAGACAGACAGACAGACAGACAGACAAACAGACAGGCAGCCAGGCAGATAGATAGATAGATAGATAGATAGATAGATAGATAGATAGATAGATAGATAGATAGCATGCCTGCGAGTGAGTGTGCGTGTGTAATGCGTGAAACTCCAGCGACATGACTGCACTTCGAGGAACAACGTGCTTTATTACTTGAAGGTTGACACAGAATAAAATGAACTTCGAACCTACAAAAAGCTACGTCATACGATAACGCGGGCTTGAGCACAGCGCCTAAGCTTCACCCAGGCGGGACACACGACTCCCGCGCGCACAACAGTCGGTCTCCGACAGTCCGCGCCATACCACGGCTGCCGCTTTTAAAGCCCGTGAGTGGGCCAGCCGTATTGATAGTGCGGAGCCCATGTCGCGCAAGCGACGCATTGAGCGTGACTCCTACATACAAGATAGGGTAAATGTAGCTTTCCGGTCGTTCGCTTTATCCGCGATGTAGTGAGCGGCAAAAACGTCTGAACGTTTCACCTGCTCTAGAGCAATCATGGAATGATATATGGACTCCGTATCTAGCGACACTCGGAGCCATTGTACCGCTATATTAGCACTCACCTTGGACGCGCGCAGCTGCTTGCTTTGTGGCAGTATTTCGTTCACAATTGAGGCTACCCGTGTGGTGGTGTCACGTTCTTCTTGTAGAGTGAAGGCAAGCGTGCAACCACGACCGTAGCGCTGGACTAAATGACGTAGCGATCCCAGGCAGCGAAACTGCCCGTCGGCCATGATGCCAACACGATCACAGGCAGCCTCGCACTCATCCATTCTGCAACACAGGCCCGTGATATGGCTTCACGTAATGAACAAGAAAGCAAGAAGGCTAACGTATGCATATATATATATATATATATATATATATATATATATATATATATATATATATGACCGAGTACAAGTGTGGCAAATGTAAGAGGGTACACCTACAACGAAAAACGGACATTCCGCGTTCTCTTTACTATTGCTTAAGCTAGTGATTCCGAAGACAATGTAGAATCCCCTCCCTTCAATGAAATTGTCTCTCGAGTGTTGCAGCAGTGGTTTCATTGTAGGTAGGATTATTCGAAAGCCGCTTCAGTTAGGTTAGATCGGGTTAGGTTAGGTTAGGCCCCTAGCGATGTCCGATAGATAAAAAGAGGCTTCAAATAAAATCATTACTACCATGAATCTTTTATACAACAAATTGGAGATGGCGGTTCCAGCTTGATTCTTATACCAGCCTTATATTATATTGATTGATTGATATGTGGTGTTTAACGTCCCAAAACCACTATATGATTATGAGAGACGCCGTAGTGGAGGGCTCCGGAAATTTAGACCACCTGGGGTTCTTTAACGTGCACCCAAATCAGAGCACACGGGCCTACAACATTTCCGCCTCCATCGGAAATGCAGCCGCCGCAGCCGGGATTCGAACCCGCGCCCTGCGGGTCAGCAGCCGAGTACCTTAGCCACTAGACCACCGCGGCGGGGCGCCTTATATTATATTCATACACCGTATGTGATCTGTGCTGTTTGCACTTCCTTGTACTGGAGAAACCGCTTTGTAAGAGTGTAATCTTGATTGAATAAAACGAGTGGTTTTGTAACATATATGCAGTGACATGGGCAGATCCGGAAGTGAATGAACCTGAAAACAATGGTTACTAAACTGGGTAGGAAAGGCGATGTTACTCTGACCGAATAATGTATTGAATATTGCATATGCTACACTCTATGAGGTAGCATAATCTTTAGCTATTGAGTGAGTGATACCACTTTATTGGTGATCCGGCATAAAGTTGGAGGGGGTAGGGAAGTCAAAGCGAGACAGTAGCCTGCTCGGACATCCCTGAGCAGCCTACTCACGTTGAACCCGTGGGGCACCGCTTTTGGTTACTGCAGTTCAGGACGCTAAGCATGTGCTGGACCACGGCTCCTTGGTTGCCTGATTCTCAACTGATGATATTGTTGCTGATGACAGTTGGCATTGCGTCTTCTTGGTTATCCGGTGGGGGCGCACAGTCCCGGAGGAGGCTTCTTTATGTAGCTTGCGCCTTCTTGCAGTGTTGGGATATATCCGTTACGAAGGCACACGCGTTGAATAGCCGCGGGTGTCCGCCAACACATTTCTTGGAGCCACAAAGGCCAGATGCAGAAGACAAGGATTATTTCGTCACAACCTACGGCGACGTTCTGCACTGGTACATAACGAGAAGACGCCTCCACCCACCACCTCACCGAGACCTACAACGCCGCGAAGCAGTCACACCACGACAGTGCAAGTGAAATTCATATGGACCCCCATCTGGGCACAGCACGTCTGCCCAGAGGTGTACACCACAGATATTTGCCTACATTAGAGCTATTGCAGTTGAGGTTCAAGTGAATAGAGTGAAATCTAAAAGTGCTTTCAGCCGTGTTAGTTGCCCGTATGTGTTGGCACACCTTCCAGCGAGCCTTACCACATGACCGACATGCGTGTATAGGCGTCTTATCAGTTTTCGAACACACATCACCTTGATGTTATTTGGGCGTGTATATACAAATTGCGGAGCGAAAGAAAAGGCCTTGATAGTCGTTCACACTGTTGCAAGATGTTAATATGTCCCTTTAGGATTGGGTTTTTCGAAGGAGATGATTGATTGATTGATTGATTGATTGATATCTTGGGTTTACCATCCCAAAACCACTATATGATAATGAAAGACGCCGTAGTGGAGGGCTCCGGAAGTTTCCACCGCCTGGGGTACTTTAACGTGCACGCAAATCTGAGCAGACGGGCCTACAAAATTTCCGGCTCCATTGGAAATGCGGCCACCGCAGCCTGGATTCGATCCCGCCACCTGCGAGTCAGCAGCCAAGTACCTTAGCCACTAGACCACCGTGGCGGGTCACTTCTAAAGGGGTAGTTTCCGAGTGTTATAACCCAGTTTTCCCGTCTCTCGCTTCAATTTTTTCTGCTGGTATAATAGCTGCTGCCGATATTTTGTTCTTGTTTCTTGATTGTTTTTTAGTATTTTTGTTTTTTTCTTCTTTGGTGACATTTTCTTTATTTCTCTCTCGGCCCGGAGGACAATGGTACAAAAGTACATCGAAGCCTGGTGAATTTTGTCTTCATGAAGGCTGCGCTTCGATCAAAACGTTTAGAAGTAAGCAGTTTTCCAATTGTGTATACCTTTTTCCTGTTCATTTTACGGCAGCTGAAAACAGACTTCTCATAGTATATACATTCTTAATACATGTACATGTACGATACCTTACTGTCTCGGAGGAAGTTACGGCGCAGTACGGTATACAACAGCTGTTATCTGCGACAAATTTGTTTAGAGACTGTTTCAAAGCTTTGCTCTGGATGCAAGCCATTTAGCTTGAACGAAGCATTTGTGCATAGTGCCTTCGTTGAATTGCACGTTCGCGCATGTAGCTTAGTTTAAATACCCTGACTTCAGGCAGGGTCTTTACATGGCGAAGCCTATTTAGAGAAAAGAGCGAAGAGTAATCCTGCTACAGTAAACACCTGCTATTCTCGCAAATCCGCTGCAGCTCTTTAGTGGCCAGATAACGCGTGGGGCTTGCCAAAGACTGAATCATTCCAGTCGAAGGTCGCCGGTTCGAAGGCCACCGGTTTGAAGGTCGCAGGTCCACATCCTGCCAGTGGCAAGTTATCTTTTAGTTCACTTTTCTTTCTTTGAATTTACATTACAATCACTCCTAATGGCAACCTCTACACATCTAATGACATTATTTTCTCTTATTTTTGATTATATTGAAGGGTTCTTTTTATTACGCATCCTCTTATCCACCCCAAAATCCTTGTGCCAACCTGGAGAGAACACTTCATAGACACCAGCCAACAGCATTATAATTTCAAGGCACATATAGCCACAACAATGAAGGTGTAGAAGTAGTCATCTATTTTAGGTTGCTGACTCTTCATTCATGATTTCCAGTTCCCATCGTTTCATTTCACCATTCCCCTGCCCACCATCGTTGTACTGTGCGGCCAACTCGGACTGAAAGAGCGGAGCGTTTTTTCTGTGTTTCTATTTATGGATTTCTCATTCACACACGCATACACACCTGTTTTTTTGTTGTTGTTGTTGCGCTATACCTTGATAAACCGGCTAAAATCCCATATATGCGGGGGCAATAATATTGAAACTGGCTCTCTGGAATATATCATTTGTTTGTGTATTCAGTGTAAACAAACGCAGATTAACAGGTGAATTAAAATCACACATGATTACAGTACTCTAAGTAGAAATATAGGCCTTATAACGTTGCCACGTTAGGGCAGCCATGTATGATGTTAAGCTGCTCGAGAAGTAACATTGTTGTGTGTTTGCCGCATTCTTGGCATGGTGCCACTGGGTGCCAGGTGAATTTTTTTAGGAAGCCTGATAAAAGCATGGTAATCATGGCATGCTAAGCACTCCCATGCGCTGAATGCTGAGAACAGATGTTACAAAATAGTTTCTGCCTATGCCTAATGTGTACTAAGCGGGCGAAAAACTCAACAATCCGCTCTGTACTATGGTTGCTGTTGGTGGCTAGATTGCTTCGAATCACTATTTGCGCCCCGTCTGGCGACGATAAGTTATAGACTGCTGCCATAGTCACATCCTAGCTACATTAAATTTTAATTTTGTAGTATTCCCTAAAGCCAGTAATTTTAAAATTTCCAGGCAAAATACCGAGCAAGCTTAACAACTACTTAAGCAACAATAATCTAGTGGTTGCCATGTTCGCCTGCTGACCTGCAGTTCGCGGTAGCTAATCCCGGGTGCTACCGGCGTAATTTTGATGGAGGTGATATTGCTCTAGGCTCTACAGCTTCGATTTAGGTGCATGTTGAAGATTTCAGGGTAGTCGGAGCTTCCTGAGCCCTCCACCACGCCATTTGATAATCGCAGGATGGTTTCGGAGTGTTCAACCCCAGCCACCAAAAAAATAATCTTTTTAGATGCGTCAGCCCATGCACGCGCATGTCTTTTCCCCTCCAGCAGTTCGGTGCTATCCGAGTCACTTTAGTTACGGCACCTCACAACTACGGAGTGACAAAGTTCTTGCTTTTCTCCGCTTAGTGAGTACGACTCGCACCCATTACGGGAGATTGGTCGTAATGGGGATTGATGATTTTTAACAATTGATAAAAATGGAAAAGTTCTACAATATAACTGTTCTCTATGAAGTTGCATGAAACTTATAAATTGTTCGTTTACGGCTTGCATAGCAAGCAAGGGCAGAACAAACGCTGCTGTTATTTCTGCTTGACTGCCGATTGAAAGCAGTATTATTTATCGCTTGATTAAAAAATACGTTTCGTAATACCAGTTTCCAACCATTTCGCCGCAATTATGTCAATATGACCCAATGGTTTGGACACTTTGGCAAGTTTTAACTAGAGTCTGGAGCGCTAGGCAGGATCGCCCGAGCTTGGCCAAACTCAGGATCACTTCGGCATCTTTTCGAGCTCTGGCGACACCTATTTTTAATGAGCCAACCGACCGACAACGTCAAATACACCCCTCGGCGAGCTGCATTTCATTGGTTACGATGAAACCCGATATCACGTCAAGGACGGTCGACTAAGTTGGGTGGTGTTCTCAAAAACAGGATTCGTCTTTCATTTGTTTCTCGGTTACTGAGTACAGAAGTGCACCCATGCAATAAAAGTGTCAGAAACGTTTCGTCATGATATTTTTTAGAGGCACAGGGTGTTTAAATTTATTTTGAAGCTTTTATTGTCTACACAAAGTCTGTTTTAAAATAATCAGCACGGTGGCCTCTGAGATTTGTTCCGGCGGAGTGTCAGATATCACGATCGCAGCTAAACTCAAGGCCACTTGTTAATCATCGTAGTCGGCCTGCACACTTCAGTGCGCTGCTCGGCCAGTACGCGCTTTCTTCGTCGTTTTGGTCGTCTGCTAGCACCAGTGCATGTGCATCTGGCTAATTAGCAGTTTCGCTGAGCTGTACACCTGGCTATAGTTGGGCCAGCACATGCTATGACAAAGCTAATTACGCCAGTCAAGTCATCGTAAGGCTGAAGCAATCATGCCAAATCTTGAGTAGACGAATATCAATGAATCCATGTAAAGCTAAGACCAAGCTAACCAAAGCATGGTAGTTGAGCTAACTAACCCAAGCTAAATCAAGCGACGGTAGTCATAGGCACTGCAAGCAAAATCATGCTAATTAGCCCTTACTAATATCTGATTAGGATTGTGATGATTGACAAGATGATGATTCCGATCGTGCTAATTAGGATTACGTTTGTAGTTCATACTGATCATTACGTTCCTAATTGCACCTTAGATAATTGCATTTTAGTTGAAACCTTATCAACGAAGACGAAACGATTCAGTGTAATGGTCATTAGGCCTTAGTCAATTGAAGCCGACCAATCAGATAAGTAGACGACCGACATGAAAAGTTGGAAGAAGCTAGGTTATGACAAGCTCCACTATGGCTCCAGCCTTACACAAGTGGTGGAAGCTGAAAAAAATTATTTTATATGCAGAGAAGCCGCTGCTTAGCGTCCACCGTGTTAAACGCTTGGAAGTAACACCGGCACCATGAATGTCAGGAGTTCAGCTTGAGCCTTCCAAGAATCAACGAGTTGGTATTCAAGTGCACGCATCAATCAATTTGATTAAAAGACTCCCGCGGCAAAAATCGGGTACGCCCCCCACGATTGCTCTTGCCGACGAGCAGTGCTCACGCCGAGCGGCACGATTCATCTATCACCTATCTCGCGCTGACTATGCACACACGCACGCAGAAGTAAACGTGATATCACCACGCGGCTACGGTGTCTCGCATTCAAATAAACCGCACTCACGGCGTATCCACTCATAGCCGCGTTGCCGCCATGATGCGAGCGCCCCTGGTGACCACCTGTCCTTATATTCATTTGCTGTATTTGAAAGAAGCGACAAGAGTAGCATGATAGTGCTGCGTGTGCATCCTTGCTGCCTTCGAGAGTGGAAAATTGCGGCAGGTGGAACGAAAGAAACTGCCCGAAAGAGGACATACGCCGACAAACACGCCTGTGGGAGCCTCGTCTTGAGTTGGTAAAAGTTAGCGCGGCCATGTATTTTCCTTTATATTCCCTTGAGGGAAGTCTGGTGCATATGTCAATGTGAGGTGCAACTCATGGCACTTCAGCGAGCATGTAAATGATGGGTAGTACATGGATTTGTCCAATCTTCGTAAATCTGGCTTCGTGTGTGGTCATGTGGCTTCGAGCTGTTCTGTCACGGCACAAAACTCACCGAATGTTCCGCGGTTGCGCTTCACCACCTCGCATTGAATCCCGACTGTGGAGGCTGCATTTTCAATGCAGGCGAAAACGCTGTAGACCAGTGTGTTCAGATTTTGGTGCACCTCAAGAACCCCAGGTGGTTAAAATTTTTGGAGCTTTCTACTGCGGTGTCTATCACATTTTTATCATGGTGTTGGGACGTTAAACGTCACATATTTATCTGTCTTCACTACCTTAAACTTTTAGGCTTGCCATTCCAAATCAGGTCCCAAAGTTCAAAAGGGTTCATTTTTTCCTTATTTGCGTACTACCCATCATTCCCATTGTCACTGAACGATCGCAGTGCCAGAGTCCCCTCTAGTTAACTTTAGGAAACTATATGAGCGTGACAATCACGCTGACGTCGCTGCACTGTTAAAAGGCTGACTGAGAGGCGGCGCTGACGTGTTCGCAGGCGATGTTTTTTTTTTGATAACCGCCGTAAATGTCCCGCATGCGTTTCCAATGCCACGCGCATTCTTGTAGTCATTTTTATTAATGCTGCTATCACGTGCTCCACACTGTCGTCATGTCACGGCCACCATAGAGCGAGCTCGGAGCTAACTCTTCTGCCCGAGAAGTTCGACTCATACCGCATACCACCCCTGGTTTCTATTTCATTCTAGCCTAGGGCAACCTTGATCTATAGCAGCGAGCATGGTACTAAGTTTGCGCAAAGAATGCAATGGGATCGCAAGATTTTAATGCGCAATCCTACTTGTGGGATGTCATGACAACCGCAGTTCCGCAGATGCCACTGATGGCTCTCAGTGCAGCCAGGATGTCTCTACGCGCCAGCACATCGATGCCGGCCGAAGGTTCGTCAAGAAACACCACACGTGGTTGGCCGATCAGTGCGGCTGCCACGGAGAGCTTCCGCCGGTTGCCGCCACTGAGTGAAATCCATGAAATAATGTATTGCCGTGAAGCTCGACAAGAAGAAAAAAAGCATAAGGACGTGCATCACGATTAATTGTACTGTCAAGAATGGCCAATACCTATAAGGTTTTTTTTTCTTTTCTGACCCAGTGTTTTATACTAGGTCTGTCGTAAAAATCGTGTGCAAAAAACTAGCAAAATGAATAATACTGCGCGAACTTGTAACTACTGTGCCTATTAGATCTGCATCAGCCAGGTCTTTTTACTGATACATAACTTATTAATCATAACGCATGATCTAACTCGATAAGTATGTCGTAAGTATCAAAGGACTAAAGCCAAAGACGACACATTCAAAGCGACGCCTAAGCGCGGTATTTTCATCAATGTGCAGTCATCACATTCAGACTATTTGGTGCCCACCACAATGCCAAGGATTTTCTCAGGGATGTCTATAGCTTAAAGGCACGCCAAAGTGAAACTATGAAATCGGTGGAGAACTTTAGTCACCTTTTTTTGCCACAATGCTGATGAAAGAGAATGAAATTTGGAATTTCACGTCGAAGAAATTTCGAAGAGAAGTCAGAAGCATCAAAATGTAATTGGCGTATTTTACCGATATCAACTCAGCACGATTTCCTCAAACTTACTGAACAATGTCCCTATAGAGGATGCTGTATTTATTCTTTACTGATTGCGAAATTTCTACAATTATTACATGCCGTCAAAATTTTTGACGTCATGCCAATTAGTGCGGAAATTTCAAGTGGTGTTGCCATTCGCATCGCTTTTTTCGGGAGTTCTCTAGTTTATTAAGCGTCCTGTTGGTCTAAGAGTAATTTTTTCAGTATTTTCAAAATGTAATTCACTTATACGCGATGAATACTTTTCTTTTTACATTTTAACATTAGTTGCTGCAGCTGGTTTCTATTTCTTTCCTGCAAACTTCCCCATTTCATCACTTCAAATAGACCTCCACTGCAGTTAGCTACACCATGCATTCGTTGGTATTGCGTCGACCGAAATGACCGGAGGTTGTCTGTCGTTCGCAGTACGTGACATCGCAAAGCCTACTTTTTTTTTGGACGCCAGCTACCCCTCTTTCTTCTCGAAAGGTTTCAGCTGTTGACGTAGCTCGTACAGTTATTCCTATATGTTAGCGTTGCGTCACATGTTACGTCGTTCTCAACAATACTTTTCGAGTTTTTTGTCCTGAACGTTTCAGTGTTATGAATGCCCGTAATAAGTGCCTGCGAATTTTTCCCTTCAAGGAGGCCGATAACTTGCCTGTTAATTATTGAAAATGCATCATTGCCAGCTCAATTAAGCGACCACTTGATAACAAAAGCCCTGAAGATATTGATCTATCTTCCAAATTCACGTTTAGTAGGAACTAATTTTTGTCCAGAAAAACAAGCCTTTCAAATGCGACTTGCGATGATTATTTTCTCACCTATACGTCCCACACTTTCGCCTTGCGTGGCCTGATAGTCTGAACGTGTAGAGAAGGTAATCCACGAGGCTCGAAATGTCGCCGTCAGGAATGCCACGTAGCCTCGCAATTAGGCGTAGGTACTCTCTTGCAGTCAAGCTGTCCAGGAGCCCATCGGTCTGCGAGCAGTAGCCAATAGCTGACTGCCACTGCAGAATTTAAGCAAACGAATGTTCACAGGTTACTAGAATTTGCAGTAACACAATATTTTTAGCATGCTGTCATAAAAATACATAGCTCCAGATTTGCTCGACATTAAAAAAAACTGCCCGCAGCTTCCCTCGGGGGAACACTGAGGAGGATGCGGAAGCATGTAATTGGTTAACGGGTGTTAAATTGCGACTTACTTGGGTCGATGGCTAAATTGGTTAACGTGGTTGTGAAATGGGGTGTTAAATGAGTGAACACGTACGGCACGTGTGCGAAAGGGCGGTGTTTTATTTATTGCGACGAACTTTGAGGACGATGGCTTTGTGGTCGGTAAAGTAAAGAGTGAGTGGATCGGGTTGCAGCGGTCGTAAATCGAAATTTGCAAAGACGTGGTCGATGCAGGTTCCGCGAATGGTGGTCGGCTGGTGGTGTTTGCAGTCATCGTGCGTTGCGCGTTTCAGCGATTGTCGCGACGCCATGTATTCGACTATCCAATCGTCCTTGATGACGTCGACGTTGAAGTCGCCAACTAGCATGAACGGTCGATGTTGCGGTTGTTGTTTTCTGTAATCTTGCACGGCCTCGTCGACGTACTTTTCTACGGCGGCACGAGAGAGGTTTGGCGCGAGGTACATCGTCATGACGTCGACGCCACAGACGGTAGCAACGCAGTGCTCGCCGTTGGCGCGTTGTTGAACGCTAGTCGAAGGGACGTCGATCATTCTGTTTGTGGATTCGTTGGCATTCATTTCACGGCGACTTCGGACGTGGACGCGCCGTACAAACCAACGGACGAGCGGCAACTGAGCGAGCGAGCGCCGACCTTGAGTAATATACAGCGCGACGGCGCATGCGCTGTCAGCTGTCGAATGTTCTCGAAGGAGAAGCGCGCGCGCGGCAACGATGGCGACGGCGCGACGGCGCATGCGCTGTTAGCTGTCGAATGTTCTCGAAGGAGAAGCGCGCGCGGCACAGATGGTGGGCGACGGCGCGACGGCGCATGCGCGCGCGTCAGCTGTCGAATGTTCGAGAAGCGGTGCGGACGGCGCGGACGGCGCACTACAAGGCGCGAGTATAAGATGCTTCCGCATCTAAAAAGTCACAGCTTTGCCGCAAAGGCAAAACAATCAACGTGATAGCAACAAACTGGAAGATCACGCGCAGAATGGCAAGCAGATATAAACGTGCCCCGCATTTCTCACGCACCAATAGCGCACAAAACGTCATCACAGGTACAGATGAACGCGAAGAAGCGTCTCAGTGGTTCTTTCGCTGTGTCTGAAAAGCGCGCCCTTCTCGCAAGTGGCGGTTGTGCAACGACTGCAGTGACCTTTCTAAGCCCATTAACTACAGCAGAATTGTTCCCATGAAACCCAAAGTCTAGCCAAGACGTACGATTCTCCCCACTGCAACATAAGGGCGCGCGATCAAGTGCACACCCCCTTATTCTCTGCGCGGGTCAAAGTACGCGTGAGAGGTAAGAGCCGCTGCACGTGCATTACGCTACCTTGCTGATAATGCTGAAAACACGATAGTTCCCCGCCGAGATGCCCTTCAACAGTGGTAAATAGTAGATTTAAATAGCTTGTCATTTAAACGTTGAACGAGGTACCTCTAAGCAGCTCAGTGATTAGCGCCCCACATTCACGATGTTGAGGTCCCAACGTTCGATTCCCCGCGCCGGAGTCTTTTTTTCTGGAATTGTTTTTCTTTCGTGCGTTTTCAACTATACAGACGCGTATACATACACGGGGCATGACATCGACGCCGACGCCGACGCCGGTGGCAAAATCCGGCCTCCGCCCCGCCGCGGTGGTCTAGTGGGTAAGATACTCGGCTGCTGACACGCAGGTCGCGGGTTCGAATCCCGGCTGCGGCGGCTGTATTTCCGATGGAGGCGGAAATGTTGTAGGCCCGTGTGCTCAGATTTGGGTGCGCGTTAAAGAACCCCTGGTGGTCGAAATTTCCGGAGCCCTCCACTACGGCGTCTTTCATAATCATATGGTGGTTTTGGGACGTTAAACCCCACATATCAATCAATCAACATTTCCGCCTCCATCGAAAGTGCAGCCGCCGTAGCCGGGATTCCATTCCGCAACCTGGGCGTCAGTAGCCGAGTATACCTTAGCCACTAAACCGTTACGGTGGGGCAGTCGAACCACAATTGAGTAAGTTTGATTTGTCATTTTAAAATCAGCACAACCTTACGAGGCGGACGTAAATTATACCGTACAGGACTTCCATGCCATCATTATAATGTTTGAACCTGCTATTTAGCTTCTTCATCTATTCACATCAAGTGACGCAAAATTTAGCATTTGTGCAGCTGACCGCGAGCACGCTATGAGCGCAGTACGTAGTCCTGCTTTACATGACATGCATGCTATGATTATCATGTAGGGACATGTCATTTGCCGTCGTCTCCTATTCATGTGACGTGATCCCGAATTCGATATATGTGGACCTAGCAAAATGGCCGTGACTTCAGTATTAGCGTAACATGTAGTCATCCTATACATGACACGCATGTCATGATTACTATGTTTAGACGTGTCATTTGCCTTCGTCGTCTGTGGACGTCACGTGATACCAAGTTTCGTATATGTGGAGCTAGCAAAACGGCCGAAAGCGGTCTATAGCGTAACATTTATTCATGTGCTTTCATGACACGCATGTTGTGATTATCGTGTTGGCACCAGTCATATACCTTTCAAGTCACGTAATACCGAATTTGGTATATGTGAAGCTAGTGAAACGACCGCGAGTGCACCATGAGCGTATGATCTTCAATCTTGATTTACGTGACATGTATGCCATGATTTCTACGTTGGGGTCTGTCGGTTGAGTTCGTCTTGCAGTCATATACCATACAAGTTTTGCAATATGCCATAAGAAGAAAACCACCGCAAGAGAGCCAAGATCATGAAATGTAAATTATGACAATCAAAACATACATGTCATGATTTTCATGTTGTGACTAGTCAATTATGCTCGTCATACAATCATACAATGGCAAACAAATCGATACCCTTACCGAAACCGCCAGAAGAGCTAAAAGTTGTAGGCGGTTATTTAGACAGACAGACAGACAGACAGACAGACAGACAGACAGACAGACAGACAGACAGACAGACAGACAGACAGACAGACAGACAGACAGACAGACAGATACGCTCACAGTCACCGAAGTTCGCTAAAAATAAAAACCCAACTTGGACGATCCACATATGGTCATGTCCCATCAAATGTTCTTTTTTCACCCAATGATCGAGTCTGCAAGACATCAAATATCCTAATTAGAGCCTTCTAACCACTTTTTACTAGGGGTCCACGAGACAGCATCATTTCCCGTAAAAAGACATGGCATCACAGATACTAGGAAGAAGCACTGGCCTGTGAAAACAAAGGTAGTCGGAGAATGTGCTTGACACATCATGTTATCTGGCTTCTTTTCACGCTCTAGTTTCGCGGGAGTACGCGAGGCAAATCAGTTGCAGTTTACATAGAGGTACCAGTAAAGCGTGTGCAATAAAGTATAAATCACAAATCTGAGCGCTCTGTCTGCGAGCTAGCCCCTGTTTTGTATATTTATTACGCATTATTGATGAGTTGTACTAATAATTTATTTGTGTCTGCCATCTCAAAACACATTGTGCTCCTGCTTTGTATGCGGATTTATCGTAACATAACAAAATGTGGCTGTCCCTTCTGCTGTGTAACTCTCTCGTCCACTGTGCAAAGCCATGTTACAAAGGTGTTAAACAATGATAAATTGGTCATCAGCAGACCACCCTTGAAAATAAAATTGCAAGCAACTCGTCTTCACCTTGTATGCACATGATTAAGGTACAATTTACGTGACGTTATACATGTCTCTATACTAAGCTTGTGCTTCAATTAATTCTCAATGAAACACAGTGGTGAGAGCCCTCAGATTCACCCTTGAAACACGCTATAATAACCGAAAAGCTGTAAATAATCTAGTACAAAGAACATTCTTTTGTTTTAGGGGAAGTCCGTAGAACAATAGGTTCAATTCAGAGAAGTAGAATTTAAAAGCAGAGCCTCTGATTGAACACTCATACCATCTAGTGACAGCTACCTCAGGTGTCAAGCCAGCGCTCGAATTACACATGGGTTCCCCGAATAACTGTGTGTAATCTAAGCGCGACGTTGCTCATGGGTTCTGCCCTTTGCCTTAGGTCGACCAGAGAGACTCGGATTTGCTTTATAGATTGATTCTCGAATCACAAGCACCAATGATCACATGAAACGAGGATTCAAGTAAGTAAGCATAAATGCGTCCAAATATTTTGGAACACATATATTACACAACCTAGAGCAGAACTTCCAGCACGTGCAGAATAGCCAACATAATTTAAAGGCTCTGAGCCTGATACTTAACCCAATCATTTTTACCTGAATATCTACTTTTGTAGAAAGCTTCCACCAGCATAGAATGCCATCCTAACATCAGTTTAGTAAATCATGTAGTGCTCAAATGCCACACGTATCCACACCTGTCCTAATATCCATTGTATATTTAGGGCCCAAAGCCATGATATGATTGTGAGTGTAATGTTTTGCAAGTTTTGAGAGAATCTTTCTCACCTGGGGTTCTTAATGTGCACCTAATGTTAGTTCACGGGCTTAAGGTACTTTCGGCTTAATAAAAAATGCAGTCACCTGGGCCGAGATTTGATCTCGTGAACTTTGGGTCAGCATTCTACCACCATAACCTCTAAACTATCGTGGCGGGTCCATCCGCATAATTCTACAAAAGTGCATTATTTAAATGCCTTTAGTTCTGTAAAGTCAAGACAGGTGCACAAGAGAACATCCCAAATGTTCTTGCATTGAATACAATTTTCATTTGTGAACGACGCTCTCTCGACACGCACCCTTTGAATCCAAATGCGGCCAACTAATTAGGAGATTTAGCTATGAATATCTATTTAGGGTACCACCGGACTATCTTCTCGCAGACTCTGATGAAGCTTGGCACATCTCCTCTGTGAAAAAGTTGAAGGACCCTTAAGCTTCACCTTTGAGAGTTGAACGCGATAGTAAAATCCAGTCCCTAGTTCACACTTCAACCGCTAAGTGCATACTTATTCATATGTTTTGTTACACACACACGCACGCACACAAACGCACATACAATAGATTGGATCAGCGCGCGCTATTATCGCCGAATGGGTTCGTTTTCATCGTGACACCAGCCAAACAAAATGCGTTAAAGGGACCCTGAAACACTTTTTTAAGTAACCATGAAAGGAACTCACTTGAATAGGTTATTGCCTCACAAAATTAACACCACAAAAATTTTAGGAATCCTCCTGGTGCGAGTGGAGCTACAAAAGTTTTTCGCTTGCTACAATTTCATTATCCCTTCTCTCGTCCCGACGAAAGCGTTGCAAGCTAAGCAGGCAGGGGTGGCAAGGCTAAGAAACTACCGCACCTTGTGACCCTGAGAACTTTTTTTTCTTCGAATGCGCGACTTCGTCAGTATGATCACGCGCGCACGCGTGGACAAGTAGCGGCGTCCCACGGCTTTCTCGGTTGTTCAATTTTTGCTCACAGACACACAGATGATTTTTCGCTCACACCCAACAGGGCCGATGCCGGTGGCGGGTTTTCTGCGACACGAGCTCTTCAACGCTATCGCGTGAAAAGAATTATCACCGAGATGATTTCCAAGATGCGTTTGGGGAAGTGATTTTTAGTGAAAAGAAAAGTGTGCCCCGTAACTGTCTCTCAGGGGGAGGACACCTCAACAGTTGCTCACGAGGTATGGGGGTAGAGAAGGGGCCAAAAGGATAGGATTAACAGGTAAAGAGATAAAGAGGAAGGAGGGAGCGAGGTGCAGGGACAGCGAACGACAGAAGCAGGGAGAAGACAGGAAAGATGGACACGGTTTCAGGAGTCCGATGACGGGGCACCACTGGCGAGAGCTCTTGTTGACTCCAGCAACCGAGGGGTTTCCCTGGTGTATGATGAGCCTTCCGAGGTTGGCGTCACCCATGCCACGCTGCACGTTGCGGATGACCCCCTTAACATAGTTGTCTTCGGCAGTGGCGTACACCACGGCCCTTTGCCATTGACGCGAATGTTCCTAAGAGGCAATGTTTTGCGGGCATCGTCTTCTTTTTTGGTAAAATACACAACGAAGATTTGCATCGCGTCGGGGCAGGTCAAATCGGTGGAGGCTTGGTTGGTGGTTATCCCGGTCGCCATGAAGATGGCAGTGAAAATGCCGTGGCAACTTTTTTTTACATCCAGACCATCTCGCAGTCTGAGGATAATCTTCTGACGCGTAGAAGGTAGCCCTGGCATGGGAAGCCGTGATCACTCTCTTTAGAATAGCTGCCCGGCGGCTGCTTTTGACGCCAACCTTGGGGTAGTCTTAGAATCTTCATGAAGCTTTAGTTGACGCCGCGTGCTTCTTCTAGGTCAATTCCGATTGAACCACTTGCCATTCAGTTTTTTCGATTGCTAAGATTTTGTCTTCTTCACCCCTTTTGACAGGGGTGCAGATGCTCGGCGTTGACAGAAGTGGCGTCGAAGCGCTCCCTCATAATGTAAGTATTGCGGTGCCCATGCCACTTAGTGCGGTTTGCGTTCCTGTAACAAGGTCAGACTAGGCTTCAGTGGTTGAAGGTTACGAAAAGTATCCAAAACTCACCCAAAGTTGACGATCCGCACTTCCTTGGGACCGGGTGGACAAAACGCACTCGATAAAAGAAAACAAAAAAATCACAGAATATGAACGGAATGAATGAGGTCCCGCTGCAGTGGTCTAGTGGCTACGGTACTCGGCCACTGACCCACAGGTTGCGGATTGAATTCCGGCTGCGGCGGGTGCATTTTCGATGGAGGCGTAAATGTCGTAGGCCCGTGGGCTCAGATTTGAATGCACGTTAAAGAACCACAGGTGATGGAAATTCCCGGAGCCCTCCACTACGACGTCTCTCATTATCATGTCATGGTTTTGGGATGTTAAACCCCACAAATCACTTTGTGAATGATGGTGAATGGAGCGAAGCAGCCGTCCGTCCTTGCTTCCGTCCGTCCAGCTGTGGGTCCGTCCGTGCGTTCCTCCATCTATTCATGCGTGCATCCATGCGTCCATTCGTTCGTCCATCCATGCGTGCGTTCGTCCGTCCGTCCATTGATCAGCTCACGTGTCTACCCATGCGTCCGTTTGTCTGTGTGTCTGTCTGTCCATCACTCTGTCGGTCAGTCCATTCATCCATTCATCTGTCTGTGTGTACGTCCATTTGTTTGTCAGTATGTCGTCTGCCTGCCTGCCTGCCTGCCTGCCTGTCTGTCTGTCTGTCTGTCTGTCTATCCATCCGTGCGTCTTCATATGCGTCTGTCTGTATGTCCATCTGTCAGTATGTCTGTCCATCCGTCTGTGCACCTAGTGAACACTTCAAGCACCGCCATCCCGCATCTTTTTATCATATATTCTTTATATATAAGTACCGCAATACAGCGGACGTTTCAAAGACTAAACGGGAGGTGGCTACCTGCTACTACAATATACACACACTACATACATCGAGAACGCACGGCCCATGGTTTAAGAAGCTTCGCTCCTAAAATGCGGGTGAAAGTTGACACATTCATATTTGGGGTGTTGGCACATCAGAGATCGGGAGCGCGTCCGTACAGCTCAGCCTTCTAGCTCTCACCCAGATGCGATACTATAGTCTGTGTTCCGATTCGCATGTTTTAGTATTCTCACTTTTGTTCTTCGTGCAGGTGCCACCCCTTACAACGGAGCTACTTGTCTACAACGTTCCAGCATTCATTCGGCTCACTTATCCTCCCACGTATATACTCGGCGACAACCTTTCCTGCCATAGAAAGGTAAGCTACGGGAGCGGAGCTTCTGCGCATGTAGCCCTACGCGAAGTATTGACGCGTGTCTCGTAACGTTGTGGAAAGTGACAGTGGCCCACCATCAGCGTTTCATGTAGACGAAGGCGCCTCTTAGCATTTGAGGTACACGTAAAAAGGCAGCACTTTCTCGCGCAACCGGAAACGCTGTAAAGATAAATAATTACAACTGTCTTGTTAGTGTGTGCTGCATCATGTTTCAAAAAACTGTACGTAGAATATTTCATGTACAAAATAGGATCTCTATCGTGGAACTACATTCACTGGCGGTAGGATTCATGATATTTGGCTCTGTAGCCATTGCTTCAACGAGTAGGAAAGTTGTCGGCGAATGCAGCATTAACTAAATGTTAATGCTGCAATTCCTGGAGATACCGCATGTCTTGCGTACGTAAATATACACGGGGAAGTGGTTTAAAAATAGGAGAAAAAAAAGTTGTGAGCCCCGCAACTGTCTACATCTAAGTGCAACACATTATCAGTACCTCACAAAGAAATGGGATAAGAAGGGTTTAAAATGGGAGAATTAGAAGTAAAGGTTGGATGAAGAAAAAGGTTGGGACACGGTCGAAAGAGTCCAAAAACGGGTCACCGCTCGGCGAGAGCTGAACGGCACCAGGAGTTTCTGCTGATCGGCGGGAGCTATGATGGCGCCCAAGAGATCACACATGACACAACCGTTCAGCACGGAATCTAACAAGCAAGTTCGTATGTAATGTACTTCATACTCAATAATTGGTTGACCGCCCAGTGATTTGCGAGGGTGCATTCGACATAGCCTGCATGAATGAAGCGCAGAGAAGGGCGACAGAACACCACTCGCGTATAGGGGGATCAAGCTAGTTCGGGTACTTTGTGTACTCATGACCTTGTGTGTGCATCAGGTATGCGTCATGTGATCCTCCCGGTCGCGTGCCAAGGAGGACAGGAAAGATGTTCGCCATACGAAAGCCACACGGGCTGGCTAAGCGCAGTCGATTCAAGCTCTCCTATGCACACAATGGTTTTGCACTGATTCAAAACATTTGTTTTTCATTGAATAATAGACCAATTGCAAACACCCTTGTAGCGAAATGCTCTTTATCAGGCGAGTAACAAATTCCACAGCCTAACTAAAATTGCTTTTACCACCTGGTGAGAGGCCCTTTAAGAGAGCTGAGCTGATAACGTTATTCCTCAAGATTCACACAGTATTTTCTTAAGCGATTGCCGTCCACAGTTAACCGTTTCTAAATCAAATATAACAGTATCGTGAATCGGTGGCCATTTCTAACATATTCATCGTTTGAAGCCCTGACACTGTAGCAGCCGCTGAAACTTCAAATGAAAGCTGATCATCTAACCATTGTCACAAGCTAGCACCAAAAAAAAAGTATTGCTTTTTGAGCCCGTTGGTGAAAGACTATTTTTACAAGTCTCAAGCTCCTGGGGCTCCATAAGGTCGTGCGTCCTCGTGTATGTACTAGGTAGCCACCTCTCGTTTTGTTCTTAGAATGTCCGCTAGATGGCGGTACTTCTGTATGATCAATATATGAGAAAAAGCTGCGAGATGGCATTACTTGTAAAGGTTTACTAGATGGATAGATGGATGGAGAGACAGACGTATTGACAGATATACAGACCGACAGACGGACATAAAGACAGAGGGGCATACGGACAGATGGACGGACAGACGGATGGACAGAAAGACAGGCGGACGGACAGACAGACAGATGGATGCACGGATGGACAGATGGATGCTTCACTCCAGTCATCATTATTTACTCCGTGGATATGCTTTGATTTTTTTATTCAATATGTTGAATAGTTCAGCGCGATGCCAAAAAGCCCGAAGAAAAAAAAGAGCCAAACGCAACCTCTTTTCATAAATACAGCTATTAGCAGACAACTATATGTTTTAAAGCACAATCTATGCTACCTAAACGCATTCGTATACCGAAGCATGCCACCTGACTTCCATGCTGAAGCACTGCACATGTTGACCAGATCCAAATTGCTGAAATGACAGTTGTTTTCTTTTAGGGGTGAAGCTCCTTATGCCATGGGTCGTATGTCCCGTGTCGTCATCGTAGTAATAGCCACTCTTCGTTTATCTTTAGAATTTCCGCTGGACGGTGGAACCTATATATGGTGAATATATGATAAAAAGATGCAAGATGGTGGTACTTGATATGAGTCTGTTTGTGCGTCCGTCCGTGCGTTTATCCGTCCGTTCGTCCGCTTAGCCGTATTCGTCATCATTCACTTCGAGGATATCGTGTGATTTTTTTTTCAATCGGCGTTTTGTTCTCCCCGAGTTATCTATATAGTAAGATATTTGAGTCGTTACGACTTGATCGAAACACATGACTCTTTGGTGATAATATGACGAGCAGTAAAATGACAGCTAATTGCTCTCCATAAATGAGCGATATGTAGTCTAAATCGGGGGCACTATTTATGACGCTATTGGCTTGGGGTGCAACCGATGGCGGTGCCATGAACCACGCTTGTATGATTTAAGTGTGAGGATTGGTGCACTTTTGAGGCGCGGTGCTGCACAGAAATTACCATAGTGGTAAAACTCAGCAAATACGCAGTTCACTTGGCTGTCTTATGTGTGGAGGCTACCGACACTGATCTAGCAACCGTTTGTGCCTGCTTTTAAGGTTCATTGTAAAAGCACGCAGCTTTGTTTCTTAAAACTGCCATCGCTTGTCTACGCGGTGAATGCTCCGCAAAGGTGAACTACTGCTTTGCGCCTCTACATGGTCACCACCCGTGAAAAGGGCGTTAGCTTTCACAGCTATCCTAAGGACTCGAAGTATAGGAAAAAGCGGATAGTCAAACTCGGAGATGGAAAGCGCCCCGTGCTTTCATAGACCGTGTGCAGCAAGCACTTCGCTCACAGCGACTTTTGCTACACCCGCCCTACGCACGACTTTTCGGTAAGCTTTCAATCGTTTTTCAGCGCTTCGCCGGTACTTCGGCCATTCATTGCACGCAGGTGACAGGCGTAGGGGACTTACGCCAGGTTAGGTGCCACCCCAAGATCTACCACGAAGGCCCCTTGACAGGGAGTCGACGACGTGGTATCCGAATTGCCTCGATTAGGCACGCCTCATGAGCGCAGCTGAGTGGCCCAGGACACCTGACGCTACAGCTTTATTTGGATGGTGTACGTACATATGCCCTAAGTTTACTGATAAAGACAAGCGCGTCCCTAGCGCACTGTTTACCAAAAATTCATAAGCGAAACCTGCTGTCGTTGTTCAGTGCACATTCACTAAAGGTTGTCAAATAATCTTTGGGGCCCTGTACGCGGTATATACAATCAGTGATAGTTATTCTTCTCATATCCAAGTGGCTGCCCTGTGTGATATTGTTATGAACTACTTCATGACGTCGCTGTCATTCAAAAAACATTACCGGGACAAACTGAAGTTACTTTGATCGGCCAGAAGTTGCATTAGGTCAGAATATGCCTCATTCCCGAGTCACACCAGCACCAACTTCTCAACGTTTCTTACTGTGATACAACACGGGCTTGCACCCTACCGATGCCCATAACAGCAATCCAAGCACGATTACCTCAAACGCGGTTATTTGAGGCTGATTTGCGTTTTTAGTAGATGCTATGAGCGGTCGATGACTTCAGAAGCAGAAATTTAAACAGATGCTCTATAGAAATTATTACATGTGTTGTTAGCGAATGCCAGAGTAGCAGAAATAAGCGATTCTCACACATATTCCAGTGTTGATTGTCACATTCGTTGTACATCAGAAAAAAAGTCCTAAGAAAAAGAGCAGGCGTGCAATTTTCTTGAGGATTGTTGTGAAAGCTAGCGTCCTTTTCAAGGACGGATGAAGAGCAGCGCAACACAGAGCAGTACTTCACCGTTGCGCAGCACTCCATCGCCACGGGGACGTTCTGTGCAACGCCATGCACCTAGACTATTCACAAGGCCCGTTCATACCCCCCTCTCCAGACGGCATACGTCACGCTAGTTGTCCGATGTTATGGCCGGTACAGCAAGGAGGTGGCTTGCAAGGGACGCTCATCGGCGTAACGGTTAAACGCTGTCCGCGTCCTGCAGGAACGCGGGAGGCGTCTGTGTGCGCCGCAGGAAATGCACATCAGCGTCGCTGGGACACACAGTCGGCGTCTAGCGCGTGCACGGACGGCTATAAAAGGATCGTGTCGGGAGTGCGCTGTGCTCTCTCTCTCTGGACTTCGCCGGCCCGCTCGTCTCGAGTGCACTCTGGGCCCTTGTGATGGAAAGGCGCGTCTGTACGCTCTCGTTGCAATGTACTTCTCTTCCAATTATGTAAATTAAACGCATCTTCTACTTGTTCGTGAGACGCGCCGCAAGAGTCATCCTTCGCCGGATCCTGGGTGGCAGCCTCAACCCCTCTCCGGACATATCACCGACTGTCCAGTGACCGAAGACGCGTCGCTCAGGTGGGGGTGTTGGTCACCCTGCGCACGTTTTTACCCCGAACGGCGGACAAGCCACGACAGGTTTGCCTTTCATCGCTACCTGTTTCGCTGGTTAGACTGCGTTAGGCTTGGTGCTGCATCGCACTGCTCTGAGTCTTCGACCGTTCCCACGTGTCCTATTTTATTGGTGTTGTATTTGTGAGTATGTGATTACACATCGATCAGTGCGACATGAGACATTGTTGTGTTCCCGGGTGCCGCGGCAATTATGACAGTGGTCCCAAAGTGCGTGTTTTCGCATTCCCCAAGGAAGAAGCTCGGAAGAAGTCTTGGATAAAAGCCATTCTGCGAAAGGATTTCACACCAAGCATACACTCCAAGGTGAGAAACTGCTGAAGTTTGTTGTCTTACCGGCTCTATCGCATTACTGGCGTTCTCGCTCTGCTACTGTTGAACGGAGCGAGTATCGTGAGTGGTGATGGTAGTTTTGTCGCGCTTCAGGTAGGGCAGTGCGGTAAAATAGAACAAAAATACTCAGGCTTGTGTCAAAGTTCCCATTAGCCCGTTTCGTATGAAAGTAATGAAGTCACTGTTATGCTTGGCGCAGGTCTGTGAACTCCACTTCCTCGAGGCTGACTTTATCACAAAGCTGTCACATTTCGAAGCAGCGTCGGGATGGACATTGACAGTCGACAGCGAGAGGGTGCGCCTAGTGTCAGATGCTATACCATCGGTGTTTCCGAACTGTCCGTCCTACTTGAGCACGAATCGCAATCGTCGAGAATCTCCTGTCTCGAAACAAGCTCGAATGGAAGACGAGGCCTTGAGCAAAGCGATAAAGGACTCTATATGCGCAAAAAAAGCGAAGAGGAGAGAAATGCTGTGCCCTCTTTCGAACACTTAAGAGGCAAGCTTTCTGCTGTATGCAGTAATGATTTCTGGACCATCAAGGCCAACAACGATCGTTGTGTGATGTTTCTCCGCATCGAAGATAATCCTTCACCGCACGTAAGGTTTTCCGTCACTGTGCTTGCTGATCTCACACTTGCAGTCTCAGCAGGTATGATCAAGCTGGTTTCATTACCTTGTGGAGGCGCAGTTCCAGACGCAGTGCGCGACATCCGGACGTGGTCCTCACTGCTCCAGCAGCTGGAAAACTACATGACTGAGACGCCTGAAGTTGCAAGTCCGTCAAAAACAGCGTCAGTGTTGCAGCATATCGGCTCTTTATTGAATGAACTGTCCCAAGACAGTGACACGACCGAAGATCACAGTACCTTGTTTCGTTTGCTATATGAGCAAATAGCTCTCGCACTCGCTGCCCCCATTAGTCGCCACAGTGCTGAAACATGAGTGTTTTCTAGCATCTTGCACTCCATATCTCCGCACGCCTATAACTTTGCTAGATCAGCGTCGACGTTGACTTTACCCCATCCTTCAACCCTGCGCCGCGTTTGTTCCAAGTATGGAAGCAATCCACTGAAATGAGCAAAACAAAGTGAACTTCTTCTTCTACATTCGAAAAAAAGTGAAGTGCATGCAGCCGCACAAAAAGACGGTGACGCTAATGGTTGATGAAATTCATATCAAGCCATACTTCGATTATAAAGGGGGCAGCATAGTTGGATCTGCAGCCAATTCTCAAGAGGCAGCCACAACCGCTCATGTTTTCATGCTTCAGTCGCCCTTGTCATCAAACAAAGATGTGCTTCACATTCTTCTTGTTGCTAAAATTACCGCCGAAATTCTACATGAGTTCTGCAAGAAAGTAATTTCAGAAGTGGAATCTATGGGCCTCAGGGTCATTGCTGTAATTACCGATAACAATTCCCTCAACCGGAAAATGATGTCGTTTTTCTCAGAGAAACAGGAAGTAAGCATTGTATATCCTCATCCAGCCGACAACAATCGGCCTCTGTTTTATGTCGTAAACCCTGTGCACATACTGAAATGCATCAGGAACAACTGGATGAATAAAAAAAACGAAGGAATAAGCTTTTACTTTCTTGAAGTGAGCCTGTCAAGAATACTGCCCGACGGGCCGCCCAGAATGAAAGCAGCATCATTTGAAGCCGTACGGCAGCTGTATGCACTGGAGCAGACATCGCTTCTCAAGCTTGGCTACAAGCTAAATTCCAAGGCAATCAATCCAACACCTATGGAGAGACAAAAGGTAAAGTTGGTGTTAAATGTCATTATTCCGTTTGTATCAAACGCACTTGAGACTCGTGGCGATGCTCTTGAAACCACATGTGCCAGTTCAACAGCTTTCTTCATAAACATCATATCGACGTGGTGGAAAATCGTCAACTCGAAGACCCCTTCGAAAGGTCGCCGACTGAACGACCCCCTTCAAAATCCAGTGAATTCTACGGTGGATCAACAGCTGGTTTTCCTTAGTGGCATGGTAGACTGGCTGGATGCTTGGAGCAGCGTCAACATGAGGCGTGGCTGCTTGACAAGGGAAACACATTCTGCGTTGAGACTCACTTGCTACTCCCTTGTTGAGCTGTCGCGGTACTGTTTAGAAGAACTGAAGTTCAAGTATGTCTTGCTGGAAAAATTTCAAACTGACACTCTTGAAGATTGCTTTGGTCGCTACCGTGAGCTTGCTGGTGCACAATATCATGTTTCCGTGAGGCAGTCTCTGGAGTGTGAAAAGAAAATTCGTCTGCAAAAGCTGCTGATGCTTCCGCAGCCAGACATCAGCAGCGAAAGTGACACAGAAGTATCGCAACATAACTTCTCTTTTCACATCTCAAATATGAAATTTTCAACCCAAAGCATGACATGGAGATCGTTGCTTATATCGCTGGATATTGTGCTCATTCAGCTCTGAAGAAGCTGTCATGCGCATTTTGCAGCAGCGTGCTCGTCCTGGAGAGCAGGAACATAGATATGGAAGGTAACACAATGATTGACAACTTGTCAAGAGGAAGCCTAAAGTTTCCGCAGCCATGTACTGTGCACATGGTGCTGGTGACAACGCTTGTTGTCGAAAAGGTCACCAAGGGAGAAAATGAGAAAATGCAAAGGCTTTCCTCGCGTCGAACAACCAACGTGGCATTGTAAGCTCCATAACCACATCACTGCTAGGAGATGTTGAGCTATTGACTTGTGAAAATGGCCATACCTCTGAGACTATCGTGCGGCATGTAATGCGTGTTGCAACAAATGTCGCTCTGAACAACTTTTGTAGACTTCGATATGACATCATCCAAAGCACCGCACAAAAAAGGCAGCCGACAGAAAAATCAAAACCATGAACAAGAAATGAGGTAGGATGGTTTTAGCCTTTCGTCCTAATAAAACCACTTCTACAAATGCATTTCTGATTATTACAGTTTGATCACTAAAGTGTAAAGGCAGGCGTAAACAAATGCAGACCACGCAGGAACAAACAAGAACAAAAAAAGAAACACCAGCTTTCAATAGGCGCCCACAGCAGATATAACGGGAACGAGTGGCGACGACCTCCGGGGTGCAGGTGGGAAACTAGCGTGACGTCACGCTCTCCCTGGAGGGGCCTTGTCAATAGTCTAGGTGGTGTTGTTCTGTGGCGGGTTCACAAGTCCACGCGTTTTCAGGACCAGAGCCGAGACGGCGATGCGATCTTCATTGACGGCATCGGCTGCGCACATAAAACAACGTGGCCTGCGCCGTACACCACTGCGACATCGATGACACACAGCGACATTTCGCTTGCTGAATCTACGTGCTTGTAGATGCATGCTAGAGAAAGGCACACTGGAGAAACACCCGAACTAATTAGTATCATACGGTGCAAACTGCAGGTCACGAGCAAGAACGCTCGCGCATGTAGTTTCACTTTCTGCCGAGTAATGTAGTCGGCGGCATCAGCGTGCTTATCGGTCGTTTCCAATATTTCTTGGCCTTATATTGGGCTGCAACTAAAACAAGTTCATAATAGCACTCGAAAATATTCGTTATGAGCGTTAGTCCACCCAGGCGGGGCTGTTCGTTCGACTGAATTCCCACCCGAAGCAGGCGGCCCGCACACAGGAGCAGTGGCTGCTGCAGCGCAGTTGAGAGCAAAGTCCACAAACTGACGTCACGCGCGAGAAGGTGCCACTCCAAGATCTCTAGGTAAATAGTTGCTAGCGGTGAATGTCTATATCGTTGAACTTGGCCTCTCGTAATCCGCAAAATGTTGAATCGACACGCGAGGTATCAAAAACGTGGTAGTAGCTGTACAAAATGGGGTGGTTACTGATAGGTATGTGTAGTGGAGAAAGAGTTTCGTTAGTCCGGTGGATAGTTAGTTCTGACTAGAATAAAAGGGTCACTTACACGGTGATTGCGTAGAAAAATGCATCATCATCATCATCATCATCATCATCATCATCATCAGCCTGACTACGTCCACTGCAGGACAAAGGCCTCTCCAATGTTCCGCCAGTTAACCCGGTTCTGTGCTTGCTGCTGCCAATTTATACCCGCAAACTTCTTAATCTCATCCACCAACTTAACCTTCTGTCTCCCCCTAACCCGCTTACCTTCTCTGGGAATCCAGTCGGTTACCCTTAATGACCAGCGGTCATCCTGTCTACGCGCTACATGCCCGACCCATGTCCATTTCTTCTTCTTCATTTCAAATATGATATCCTTAACCCCCGTTTGTCCCCTAATCCACTCTGCTCTCTTCTTGTCTCTTAAGGTTACACCTACCATTTTTCTTTCCATTGCTCGCTGTGTCGTCCTCAATTTAAGCTGAACCCTCTTTGTAAGTCTCCAGGTTTCTGTTCCGTAGCTAAGTACCGGCAAGATACAGCTGTTATACGCCTTCCTCTTGAGGGATAGTGGCAATCTACCTGTCATAGTTTGAGAGTGCTTGCCGAATGTGCTCCACCCCATTCTTATTCTTCTAGTTACTTCAATCTCGTGGTTAGGCTCTACGGTTATTACCTACCCTAAGTAGACATAGTCTTTTACAACTTCAAGTGCACTATTACCTATCTCGAAGCGCTGCTCCTTGCCGAGTTTGGTGTACATTACTTTCGTTTTCTGCAGATTAATTTTAGGACCTACCTTTCTGCTCTCCTTGTCTAACTCTGTAATCATGAGTTGCAATTCGTCCCCTGAGTTACTCAGCAATGCAATGTCATCGGCGAAGCGCAGGTTACTAAGGTATTCTCCATTAACTCTTATCCCTAACTGTTCCCATTCTAGGCTTCTGAATACCTCCTGTAAGCACGCGGTAAATAGCATTGGGGAGATTGTGTCCCTCCTGACTTACATCCTTCTTGATTGGTATTCTGTTGCTTTCTTTATGAAGCACTATGGTAGCAGTTGATCTCCTGTAGATTTCTTCCAGAATGTTTATATATACTTCATCTACGCCCTGATTCCGCAGTGTCTGCATGACGGCTGATATTTCTACTGAATTAAACGCCTTCTCGTAATCTATGAAGGCTATGTATAGTGGTCGGTTATACTCTGAGCAGTTTCTCTATTACCTGATTGATAGTATGGATGTGGTAAATTGTTGAGTAGCCTGTTTCGAAATCCTGCTTGTTCCTTTGGTTGACTGAATTCTAATGTTTTCTTTACTCTGTTAGCAAATACCTTCGTATATAGTTTGTATACTACAGAGAGCAAGCTGATCGACCTGTAATTCTTCAAGTCCTTGTTATCTCCTTTATATGTAGTAAGATGATGTTAGCGTTCTTCCAAGACTCTGGTACCCTTCCCGTCAGGAGACACCTCGTAAACAGGGTGGCTAGTTTTTCTAACACAATCTGTCCTCCATCTTTCAGCAGATCTGATGTTACCTGATTCTCACCAGCAGTTTTGCCTCTTTGCATGCTCTCCAAGGCTTTTCTGACTTCTTCTATCATTACTGGTTGGGTGTCATCTGGGTTACTGCTAGTTCTTATAGTATTAAGGTCGTGGTTGTCTCGGCTACTGTACAGATCTCTGTAAAACTCCTCCACTATTTTAACTACCCTATCCATATTGGTAGTTATTTTGCCTTCTTTGTCCCTTAGTGCGTACATCCGACTTTTGCCTATCCCAAGTTTGCTCTTCACTGCTTTGATGCTTCCTCCGTTTTTCAGAGCGTGTTCAATTCTCTCCATGTTATACCTTCTTACATCGCATACTTAATGTCTATTAATCAACTTCGAAAGCTCTGCCAGTTTTATTTTGTCTCTTGTACTTGACACTTTCATGATTTGACGCTTCTTAATTAGGTTCTTCGTTTCCTGGGAAAGCTTGCCAGTGTCCTGTCTAACTACCCTGCCTCGAACTTCCACTGCACACTCCGTGATGATACTCGTCAGATTATCAGTCATTGTATCTACGACAAGGTTGGTTTCCTCACTAAGAGCCGGGTACCTGTTCTGCAGCGACACTCTGAATTCCTGTACTTTCCCTCTCAGTGCTAGCTCATTGATTGGCTTCTTGCGTATCAGTTTCTGTCGTTCCTTCTTCAAGTCTAGGCGAATTCGAGACCGTACCATTCTATGGTCACTGCATCGTACCTTGCCCACCACTTCCACATCCTGCACGATTCCTGGGTGCGCAGTCTTATAAAGTCAATTTCGTTCTTATTTTCGCCATTAGGGCTCCTCCATGTCCACTTGCGGTTTTGTCGTTTTCGGTAGAAGGTATTCAAAATCCGCAAATTATTGCGTTCTGCGAATTCTACTAGTAGCTCTCCTCTGGCGTTTCTAGTGCCGATGCCATAATCTCCTACTGCCTGGTCTCCAGCCTGCTTCTTCCCTACATTTGCATTAAAGTCGCCAATCACTATAGTATACTGTGTTTTTACATTACTCATTGCCGATTCCACGTCTTCACAGAAGCTTTCAACTGAAGCGTCATCATGGCTGGATGTAGGCGCGTAAGCCTGTACTACCTTCATCTTGTATCTTTTATTCAGTTTAATTACAATACCTACGACCCTTTCATTATTTCTATAGTATTCCCCTATGTTGCCAGCTATGTTTCTGTGAATTAGGAACCCCACTCCCAGTTCTCTTCTGTTTGCCAAGCCCCGATAGCAAAGGACGTGCCCATTCTGTAGCACAGTATAGACCTCATCTGTCCTCCTAACCTCACTGAGCCCTATTATATTCCATTTAACACCCTCTAGCTCCTCGAATCGTACAGCTAGACTTCCCTCACTAGATAAGGTTCTAGCGTTAAACGTTGCCAGGTTCAGGTTCCAAAGGCGGCCTGTAGTCCAGAAATTCTTAGCAGCCTCTGCTGCGTTGCAGAGCTGACCGCCGCCATGATCAGTTGCTTCGCAGCTGCTGGGAACTGAGGGCCGTGAGTTATTTGACGTATGCATGTGGGAGGTGCACATGCATAAAATGCATAGGTTCACGGTAAGTGAACATAAAAAATGGGCTTTAATAAAATCTTTGGTTGGGCTAATTGGCACATGATCATTGAAAAACAAAAAGACGCGCCCCTCGAGGAATAAAAAATTTGTTTCGTCATTATTTTTCTTTCTTGGTGACATGAGTCTTTTTATATTTCAATGGAAAAGGGAGTTCTGCGGGTATGTAGCATGAAAGTTTTCGGCTAAGTCGGTGTATTATTTTCAACGTGTGCCACTAGCTTACGAATAATGATGCGTCTTATTATACCTTAATATTTCTAAAGCACCGCTGAAAAAAGCGCTAGAGAGGCGGAGTCACGGTATACGCGCAGTTACAATCGGCCGTGTCGTATGTATATAAATAGGGCTGATCTGTGCGAGCACCGATGCACCTAAATTGATTTACACGGTGGAAAACTCCAGGTGGTCTAATTTATTTTGAACGAGTTCACTAAAACACGCGTTATTAATATATTTTAGTGTGGAAGACTGAAGCTCCAAAAAGTATTGGGGGCAGTATTAAGTTTTTGGAAGTCACCCAGCATCAACTTTCTCAGTCAACCGTTTTTGCTAAGGTTGTCTGACGTGTGAAACATATGTGAGCTCAATGTGCAACCAGACATACTTTGCGGTCATAAATACAAAGAAGCGTGTGTTCTTCTCTTGGAAAAGTATCGAGCACTTTCTCTCAGCTGTCTACCTACCTGGCGTGGATCCCTGGAGAGAACGGCTTGGCTCATATAGGCGTCCCCCTTGGAGACTCTCGTGACAGCAGCCAGCATGCGAAATGTGGTGGACTTGCCGGCTCCATTCGCGCCAAGCAGACCGATGCACTCCCCTGGACGCACCGCGAGACTCACGCCACGTACGACGTGCACTCGTCCATAGCTGTAAGCGGAAATGTTGCCGAATATTACAACCTTGTATTTTTTCTGCCACATGCACTCCATTGATGTGCAGGTGCCGACATGCTACAAATAGTGTTCCAGTTCCCAGCTGACCCTCAGCCATCATCTATCGACAAGAAGTTCATATAGCGTGTTCGTAGGGCATTTCGTCGGCCACCACCGTGATAGTTGATTGACAATCTTCTAGAGTCCCCCGGTGAGCACCATCACACTGCCAACTCTTTCACTGGAAGTTCACAGCAGCTCGATTACAACAATTGGGCAAAAATGAGCAAAAACACGTCTTTATAGGGTGATAAGCCCGTCAATTCAAAATGTTGACGCCCTCTTACCACGGAACAGCGTGCGTAAACAGGACGAGAGAGATTGGCAGACCTTGGAACTCGTTTCATAGCTGTTGTGTAAGGTTTTGAGAGTGGGGATAACTGTGAAGCTAGCTGTCACACCGTAAATGTACCGAGTCCTTCACAACCTGCAGTTTGAAATAAGACATGGAGTACCAGTTTCTTTTTTTCAATGAAAGCCACCCTTGTAATTATGCCCACGCGTATGCACAAATAAGGACTTGAAATATCATTGCACGGAGAATTTTTGTTGGTGGCTACTTAGCATCAACTTGGCTACTGTACAACACCGTCACAAGACAAAAATTTCAAGTTGGCGCCATGGTTACTTTATGGCCACCTTTAACTTCTGCTACTAGTTTTAAGTGGTGATGTTCAGTATTATTTGCAGATGAACCGCCCTACTTCCACAGCTGCCTGTCAGCCGATACGCGTGCGCGTCCTACCATACCAGCACGCCCGCCGAGGTACCGAAGTGCAACGCACGATGCGCCTGAAGTGGCGAAGTCATACGCGCGTTGGAAAACGTATAACCTGCATGCTGCTCATTTGGCCCACTATTTATACTGGAGCTGCGCACCACTTTCTAGTTCTTTTTCTAGTTAAGACGTGCAACGAGTGTACTCGAGTGAACTTTAAAAATACGAAATGCGAGACAAAGGGAAGCTTCACTGCTAACCTTAACCAGATTTGACTATCAGAAGCTAGACTAGTATTTTGTAAGCTTTACGGCCACTAATCAATGTCGATCTGTGGCGTAAATGAAAAGCTGCTTCAACTTTTAATGAGTGCTCTGACTTGTTTGTGGAGCGTTACTAAAAACTATGGATCTGGCGAGATTCAGCATTCTATGTAAGTAATTCACGCGCATAGCGCTGGACTTATTGTATTTCTTTATTTTATTTTCGACGTGCTTGTTGGTTGACCAGGCAAGAAGAGAAATTATGCTCCTATTTTTGTGGTTTTTCTCATTCAAAGAAGTATTAACTATTAGTAAATCAGGGTGATACTACTCTTATTACCATTTCTGTTCAATTTGGCTGAAAATGTGGTGATAAAGTTGAATGGCATGACTACGTTGTCTGCATTTACCTTCAATTCTGGCTACTTTTCATATCAACACAGTGGCAGGAACAATCACACCAAGCCCTACATAAAATATGCAGCAAGAATCGTATATAAAATTACACTATTTTGATTCAAGACGTATGTCGACTGGACGAAAATATGCGTCATTGAACTTGCGTGGGCACATGAGCTGTCTCTTAAAACTGAAGACGAGGTACATTTGCCGGCTCTGTGCTCTTCAAATAAGCATGAGCCATGACTGAGGAAGATTATGAATTTCGAAAGTAGCCCTGGCGCTATCGCTAATGAATTCTCGAAGGCCGTTCGCAATGAAATAGGAAAATTGTCACGTATGCTTCCCTGTGGCTAGAAACCACTGCCATGGTGGTGGGATAGTTATGGTGCCCTACTCTTGAGAAGAAGTTGCGGAGTAAAGTACGGCCGTGGAGAAAGCATTTCAATGAAGGCCCCGCTATAGAGGCCCGTGTGCTAAACTTTAGGTGCACGCTAAAACAATCGCATATGACCAAATTTCGGGGCCCTTCAAATAAACTTTTGTTTCAATTAAATAGTGGTTTCAAAGGGCGTAAGTTTCAAACATTTATTATTACTGCTACGAAAACAAATGAATAGCTATATTTTAAAGCTGGCCATGGTTGAGGTGAACGGATAATTCAGTAAACAGACGTAAACAGCCCGTAACATGAAGAGAAATGACAATATATCAATCTTCGTTTGACAAAGCAGGCTAGCCTTCACATTTACTGTTATGATCCAGTACAATTGTGGCTGTGCCTTTTTCTGCAATGACTATGTCAAATTGAGGTTCGCTTTTCAGTTTCGAGCTTTGTGAACACGAAATATTCTTTTAATACTGCTTACGCAATGAAGGTGCTCTCATTTTTGCTGTTATCAACATAGGAACATAATTTAAATGCAGTAAGACCACTCAAGCTACGTATTTAGCTAGCTGTAACTACATGTCCGCTATACGGGTTTTCGTTGCAACACGGTTCAATTGTACCACAGACACACAAGGTCCGTCCAAGTAGGAAGTACATTCCACTTTCTCTAAGTTCACATTTTCACACAAAGAGGCGTTATTGACGCTGAAGTGAGCGCACGCACCGTTTTTGCACATTGTCGACGATCACAGCATTCCGTGTCGGATCGATTCCCATTCGCAGTTCTCGCTGCACGAGCTCTCTCTCCGCAAGAACGTCAGCATCAAGATTGCCCTGGACTTGCACTTTGCTGTCATTGCGCCAACGTTTCTGGAACAAATTTGTACCAAGCTTCATAAATGACAACTCGTGTCCTTCGTTCATTATGTTCCCCTTATTTGTTCCTGAACATGAAAAAGTTACGGTCAGGTCCACCAATTGTGAACCCTAACCACTATAATCACTATACCATAATATAAACGCTTCTTTTTGGAGTGGCTTAATTTTATTTAAAAGAAGAATTTCACTAGTTACAAAAGCAGCATGCTAATGAAAAGAGAGGTCAGATGAAAATTACGCTGCCAGACCTGTTATTACGTCATGTTGCTATGCATGTCACAAGAAAATCTAAGAACATTCATTAAAAATTAACAATAACGCGAACAGCGTGGCCTCTATAAAAATACCATGCACAGTGGATAATTCACCCACCTTAAGTATCTTTTTAAGTGAGATAGAGGAAAGGCAAACATATATTTGCAATACGTTGTGGTACAATGCACTCAGGGTGGAGTCCTCAGATAAAGGACTTGGATATTCCAACTCAACTGGCTAGCTGGTCAGCTCCACATCTCAAAATAAAAAAGCAATTTCAAGAAATTAGCGATGTTTCATGGATGTGAACATCCTCAAGCGCAGCGATGTACCAAAGTGATGGAGTGAAAAACTTCGTGGCCTGCAAGAAACAAAGTAATGAACTAGTGGCACCACACTTGTACCGACACGAGATAGCTTCGTCACGTTGGGGAAGCATCGTAGACAGTCGGGCGAGTTGATTTCGAGTCATGCTGTAAAAAGGCGTGAATAATACAAATTCGACAACTAGAAACACACAGGACAGTGTGCAACTATCAAATGTCATATTTTATACATCAAACCACATATTTAGCGAATGGATGACAATTAGAAAAATGCCTCGAGACACAGCGTTTAAGAAATGAAGGCGGGCGACATTCGCACCGCCGTTGGCGAGACAATAAATAAGCTGCCTTCCTGATGAAGGCTAGTGATGAAGCAAGTGTTGCAGTTCGCTCTACAAACACACACTTTGTTTATCGACTGTCATTGTCACGCGGGAAGGCTTACATAGAGCAAGCCGAAAGAGCCCGCAACAAACGTTCACAGGAGCACGGCAACGGGGGCGTTTGGTGGCCAGGGCTCTCGCGCATCTAGCCCTGATCACGAGAGCGTTTAGGAACCGTACTTCTAAGCTACTTTTTGAGGTCTCAGAGCTAATTCCTCGTCATAAGGACACTACACAGAAGGGGGCAGTAGAATCTTGCCCAGGAGGCTCTTAGTTGCATAAGCCATGAACAGGAAGCTGAGGTTAACTTCTGGGACGTGGTTGCACAAACAAAGATGTTACTAAAGTTATAATGCAGTTTTATCGTTTTTTTTCAATACTATTCTGCTTTCTTGAATAACCATAATATGTTGATAATTGTTTTCGCGAATAAACTTTGCCAGTAGTTAGTAGCACGCACAACTAAGTCTTTTTCTGTTCTGTGCAATATTTTTTTTGTCCGAAAAGTGCGGGCGAAGCACGTGCTCATTTCCCTGCAATACTACAGTACTTTAGTACAAGTGAGTGACTTTGTTGGTGCATTATTTGTTTTACGCATACCTTCAATTGGCGAACAGTTAGCGAGCTCTCTGGCTGCTGCACAATCCCGTTAATTAGCAAAGAAAGCCAGATGGTAGCACTTCGCGTAGCGTGGTGTGGTGCCATTATGCCATGAGACGAAGTGTCTGAGTTGTGACCATTTGTTTTTTCAATTCGTGTAATCGTTGGCAGATGACTGTGACCACTTTATCGTTCCCGCTCGGTGCTTGCATTGTGCAAGCGCGCATGATGGCCAATGTGACAGCGACCTCTTTCACCACGGCACTCTCCACAATGTAGCAAATAAAATTATCTCTTTCTGTTTTTTTTTGAAGAGCCCTTCGAAGAACCATTGTTCACTAAAATATAACAAACACGTATAACACCCACGAGCATTCTTCAGTTTTAAGATATTTGTGATCAAAACAGTTTGTGTAACGTCACTCTAAAAGCAGAGTATTACTTTAAAAGTTCTTCTGGGCAATCTATCAAGAAAGAAACTGGTTTAGTATCCCATTTCGGTTATTTTCTGCCATGTGCATTGTATATATGCTCTAGGTGATCGCGCCAATCTATAAATATGCGTACCTAAATGGCGCACAGTGGTGAAATGAGACTGAATGTTACACAACGACATAGGTTCTTCGCCTGATCACATAGCAAAAAAAAGAAAACAAGAAAAAGGACGCCATCTGTACGAAGTAAATGATGATGAACTAGTTTGCTCCGCAGGTTAAATCTGGTAAACAGTTAGTCCTTCGTACACCCACTCAATTATCGTACAAAGACGTGACAGAGGAACATGAGCGTCGTTGTGTGAATATATACACACATTACATACAGAATGTTTCATTCTTTACATATATGCATAATATAAACAATTTACCTATTGATGTAAGTATTTACATAAAGGTATGTTCAGGAGCCTATTTTACGAACAACAAAAAATTACGGTCTGCTTGTCGATGAGCTTGCGCCGCTTCCGCTATGTGAGCGCTCACAACAGATGTTGACGGCGAGCCCGCGCTGCAGCCGCCTTGCGAGCCGTCAATTCCACCGACTAATTTCTACGGTGTTAGGAAGGTAGCAGTATCGAAGCTCACTGAGTAATGTCCGGCGCAAGAGAGAGCAAACATGTCACGAGCAAGCGCTATATATAGGCGCGGCCCCTAGTGGTCTCCTATTTATCAGATCACGCGCCAGTTGTCGGGAAAGCACTGCCTAGGTGCCAGCGCGCCATGCAGTGTGCGTCATTGAAATCAACAAAAAGCGCACGTGCACGACTACCGGAAGTGGCGAGAACTAGCGTGGCTACAACGGTGGCGTTTGCTGCCAGCCACGGAGGACGCTTGTGGCGCTGACGTCTCACTTTGGTCTCGCGAGCTCTCACTTCAGTATGTTAACGGCGAGCGCGGGCTGTAACCGCATTCAGAGCCCTCCATGCCGTCGCGTTTGCTTATTTGGTGTATCTCGTAGAAGCTGAGTAGCTGTATCGTAGCGCACTGAGTGATGGCTGACAAAAGAGAAAGGAAGCGCACCAAGAGCGAGCGTTATATAAAGGTGCAGTTCGTAGGCGTGGTCCTCCGGTGATCTCTTATTCAACTAGATAGAGCATGCGCCGAGAGTGAGAGCTCTTGAAATCAAAGATGGGTACAGCTGCGCCTCTTGCGAGAGCAATGTAAAATAGCGTACATGACGCATGGCCTCCAAGATTGGCTTGCAGGGTGCATCCGGCTAATCTCGGAGGCCACGCATAGCACAACGACGAGAGCGAATTCCCAGCATAAGGAACAAGCTCCTGATAAGAAACTTAGCGAAAGCGTTGTGTCACACTTCATAGTGTACCGGGCCTGTGAACATAATATGCTTTATATTGTTTTGCGACGTACAAGCGAAAAGAACGATCGGTGAAAGAGCGGTGGTCGCCAGCGTTTTCTCGCAGTCGATCTCACGTCTCTCCACACAACGAGGGCAAAGAGTAGCACTCCCTCTGCTGCCATCACGAGGATCTCCAGAGCGACACCGGCCGAGTGAAAGCTAAATGGGTTCAGCGTCTGTACGCCCACGGTGGCATTGTCAGTGTAATCTGCGTGAAATAAGCAAGCCAGTACCAGGATATTTCAAGGACTGTTCGACATATACATGATATATCACTGTAAATTACTCAGCAATCAAAAACGAACATGTTGCACTGGGACTCACTGTTCACTCACGCCATCCTCATGTTCATCACTTTTCATACTGTGTAAGGTACACAAGCGTTTTATTATTTCGCCTCTGTTCAAACGCAGCTCGTACAAATTGAATTCGAGGTGCTAGCTTCGTTCCCAGCACCTCACATTAAAACTGCCTGAAAGGCGACAGCTAGCAATGCTTTGCGTATTTGAAACCGAAATTGAAATTGGCACTTTCTTGTTTATTACGTTGCAAGTACCACATTTGCTGTGGAGCATTTTACTTAATTCTTGCGACAAACTAGAATCTAATTACGCCAACCTAGTTATGAGATGTCCTGCGTCCTGCAAAACTTACGTAGGTTTATACCTAATGCTATTTAGAATATATATATATATATATATATATATATATATATATATATATATACCTTGTGCTCAGTAATGGTAAAACAAAAAAGTTCAGAGCTCAGGAATGGACACAACAGAGCATCGCAGGCACATGTCATGCAACTAAGTGTTCATACATGATAGTGTTTATGGAAATACCTGCTCCAGCTCTTTTTTTTGTTAAGGCAATAGTCTTCAGAAACTCATGAAACATCAAAGCAGACCATCCTTGGCGACAAAAATCATCACGTGCTGATATGATTCTACAATTCCCCCGTGACGTCATGAATTTTAGTGTCGACATCACGTCATTAGAAAACTGTGTCACTTGGTAAAATTGCGCCGATCACGGAGGCAGTGCAAAACCAGGTGGTGTGCGCAAAAGCCTGCTATGCCCCCCATCAAGGAGACAGTGGAAAACCACTTTTCGTGCAGAAAGCTGTCGCAGCGGGGTGCAGAAAAAGAATACACGTATGAAGTTGAAAAAAATTAAACCGCTTCCCGCTGAATGGAACTATGTAGAGATGCGAAGCCAAGGGCGCTATCACTTGCACTGGCAGCGACGTTCTCGCTGCAGCGAGAATGCTGTGGCGCCTCCCCAGGTTTCTTTCCTGCGCAATGCCGCAATGAGCGTGCTATTAGAAACCTGGCGTGGCACCAAGCACGCAGTGAAGGACTGGTGTTTCTCACTGGAGCATGCGAATCACTGCTAATGGGCATTGAGATGTTTGAATATATGTGCAAACGACTATATGAGTGTATAACATGAATGTATGATTATGAAATATATTACTCTGTGTGTGTCTTTTCGATTGATTGGTATGCAATAATAAGAGCCTCGATGTCTGATTCTGTATGTCTATGTAGCCTATTTTTGTATGTATATGTCGCCCATTTTTGCATTTATGCTATTGTTGTGTTCCCTTATTTTGCTGCTTTACGTATTCAACGTAGCACTGTTCGCTTAACATTTAGCGTTGCGAAGCCACGTCAGGCCGAATGGCCTTGAGCTTCGCTTCCTTTTTCTGTATCTTTGCAGAAATAAAAGCTTTTCAAGGTCAAGTTCTGCTAGAAGGCTCCGATTGGACACAAATACCCACAGTCCGCTTTTACTTAACGCGCACGCTGCGATTTTTTTGTTAAACAACTCATAGGACAAAGCTCCCACTAGTACTACCTTGGAGTTCAAGAGCCAGTGCCTATATATAGACAAATTTCAATGAACTTACGTCACAAAAATTTGGCGGCACTGTCTCGGTAGGCAAAAGATGCTCTGCCTACAGCAGCTTCTGCAGGGTTTTCAAAGATGCATGTGGTGTTTTCAGTCAAACAGCGAGAAACAAAATGGCAGCATATCCACAGAGTCAGTGTTGGATAGTGGGGCGAAGCATCCGTCCGTCCATTCGTTCTTGATTGCTTCCATCCATGCGTGCGTCTCTGCGGCCGCCCAGGCGTCCATTCACCCGTCCGTGCGTGCGCCTGTTCGTGCGTCCGCACGTTCATCTATGCGTCCGTCCCTGCTTTCGTCTATGAATCCGCTCCTGCGTCCGTCCATGCGTCCATCCGTCCGTGCAGCCATCCGTGCGTCCGTCCATGCATCTGTCTGTGTGTCCGTTCTTCCACATATTCAACACTCCAAGTACCACCATCTCGCATCTTTTCATCATATATTCATCATACAGAAGCACTGCCATCCAGCGGACATTCGAAGGACTGAACGAGAGGAGACACACGCACACTTTCCTACGGCTTGCGCTTCGTGTCTACTTGCAGCCTTTAACCACCTCGAGTTCATGGTATCTACTAGTTCACTCTATTCATGGCACTGTGGGGGAGAGACGCTCTAGGTGCCGACCAGTGCGGACGTGCGAAGATCGGCTCCTGCTTTCAAGAATGCTTTCCTGTGGTATTCACGAGTTTGTCGACGAGTCTTCAGTCCCATCGTGTGCCTAAGTTTCCAAGAAATCAGCAGATACCACCTTTGTGCTGGTGAGTGGACTTTTAAATCGTTTTGGGGGCCTTTTCAAGTCTAACAACCAAGGAGGTGATTGTCGCCGATGCGCCGACCTGGCGCCAACGTGACTCAACCCTCTGCACGTTCCAGAACCTGCAACTGAGAATGGAATACCAAGTAGATGGAGAGGACATCTCTCCAGAGGATTGCACGGAAGGCATGGGTTAGAAGGAAGCCGAAACGAGACGCTCAAGGAATAAGCAAGCCGCGGTTAGCGTTCCTGCTGCCGAGGGTTCGACCAAGGCTGGCGTTGCGGGAGACGCTCGAGCCAGTCGTAGTAGGTATGATACCAAGCATACAATCGTGCGAGCTGGACGCATACCGCCACTACCCAAGGACTTCAGCGAAATTGTGCTATGACCACGTGGAGGATTAAATATCTCGAGAATTGGCACTGGAGCCGTGGCAGACGCGATAGTACTGGCGGCTGGCATCAAAGAGGAGGAGGCCATGCAGGACATTATCTGTTCCAACTTGCAGCAGACAATTATGGTGGCAAGCACTCCGGACCAAGACAGAGCTTCAAGATACCTCAAGGTCAAGCAAATTGACATTGGAGGCAGAGTTTCCGAGGTTAGCGCGTACGCCACGGCACCCCACGATACTTGTAAAGGAGTGATTCGCGGGATCCCCGGAAGCGATATTCAGGACATTTTGACCCGAAAGATTGTGAACGCGAACAAACCGCTCGCGCTGCAGGCCAAGAGAATCAAGGACACCGGGACAATCATCATAGCGTTCGGAGGACACAAGGTGCCCAGATTCGTGAGATATGGACCTTCACTTTTGCAGTGCTCCCTTTACCGCAAGAACATCGATATCTGTTGCGTCTGTGAAAAGCTGGGACATCGGTCTGACGTCTGTCCGAACCCAGCTGAAACCATCTGCAGAGGCTGCAAGATCAAGAACCCAGATAGCCTGCACCAGTGCAATCCAAGATGCAGGCCGTGTGACGGTCACCATCCCACGGCAGACAAAGAGTGCAAGAACAGGTTCTTAGTGCCATACGTCGTCAGACGCAGACGTTCGGAAAGATCGCGAGCAGGCGCAGAAGCCCGGGACGCATCAATCACATCGAGTCCAGACATCAACGACAAGCAGCTTACTCCAGCCTACGGGACCCAGAGCATCCAGACTACTCAAGAACACGAAAGGCGGCCCCACTCCAGGGGGAGGTCGCGTTCCAGAAGAGGTTCTAGACCCAAGGCCCACTCCTAATCACGGGGGCGCTCGAGTTCTCAAGGTCACCATCAGGGTCGGAATCAGCCTGGGCGGCACCTGAATGGCCAGCTGCCTGGCGTTCAGTTCGAGATCACGGCTTCACACCCGGGGAGGACGCCTGCAATTTACACCGAAAGGCAGCTGGGCTGAGCGAGTGCGCAACGGCGCGGCAGAGGTGATGACAGGTAAGCTGCCAGAGCTTGATAGAATTGCACAGCTAGAGCAAGAAAACGCGACACTTACAAAATCGAATGAGAGGCTATCAGCTGAGTTAAAGGAAATAAAAATTCTTCTCACTAAGCTAACCAGCGCGCAGTCTTCACAGCCAATGCGTCAGCCAGTTGATGTCCCTGTGGCTGAAAACGTGGGGAACTCGAGAACCACAAGAAACAGGGCAGTCATGGCAGAACACGGGGAAACCAACCAAACGACCATGTCAGATATGAAAGAGGTCTTTGACACACACAGCAAAGTAGTAGCCAGTCTTAGCGAGCAGATGGGTAGGCTACAGTCAAGCGTTGCGGCACTGGAAGAGCATATGACTTTGCGCATTACAAAGGTCGAATCATATCTGCACAATACAGCAAGGCCTCCTCATGCACCAAACTCACCCCTTCGGCCACCAATACTAGTGGTACCAAACCTGTCGACAGGTACAGCATCAGGCTCTGGCCGCCCATGTAATAACCATGATGGCAGCGCTACGTGAAGCATTTCGTATCTGGCAATGGAACTGTAGAGGTTACCTTAAAAAGAAGGCAGCCCTACAGCAGTATATCAGGAGCAGTGAAGAAAAACCTCATATATTATTATTACAAGAAACCCTTTCATCGCAAGCAACGTTGCCTGGATTCCGGCCTGTAATAGGGGATACTGAAGGCAGGGAAGTCTGCACCTTCATATGCAACAAACTAACGCACGTAACCCACGACCTCAGGATAGAAGCAGGCCGTTTGGAACACGTCATGGTAGAGATTGTGCCAGGTACGAGCAACCGTCAGAGCATTTTCATTTTTAATTTATACAGCAGTCCAAAGGAACAAAAGCAAGGGTTCAAGACGGTTCTAAAGAAAGCTGTTAATATTGCCGGGGAATGTCCACTCGTCATAGCAGGTGATTTCAACGCCCCTCATCTCACATGGGGTTACAAGTACAACACTGGGAAAGGAAATCGACTTTGGCAAAGTGCCAGTGAACTTGATCTCACCCTAATCACAGACCCCAGCCTACCAACAAGGCTTGGTACATCTTGCTGCAGGGATTCCACCCTGGGCCTTACATTTGTAAGGAACATCAAGAAGGCCCAGTGAATGAACCTTGCTCTAGACCTAGGGAGTGACCACTGCATTCTTGCCACTACCTTCTCCATGGAGCGCAAAAAGCAGAAAGAATTCCACTTCACAGACTGGGATAAGTTCAGGAAGATAAGGATGGAAAGGGAACAAGATGGTCACAGACAAGGCTTAAAGCAGTGGGTCAAACAGATTAAAGATGACATCAAATCCGTCTCTTCCACCATTACCACAGATTTTCCGGTTGAAAGAATGCATAGCCGGCTCGCTCATCTTCTTGAGGCAAAGCAAGCACTACTGAACCGTTGGAAGGGTCAGCGCCTGAACCGAAGACTGAGGAAGAAGATAGCTGAGGTAAACAGATCAGTCGAGGAACATTGTCGCGCACTATCTAGGCAGCAATGGGACGAAATCTGCAACTCCGTCGATGGTCAGATGCGCAATGGCAAGACGTGGAATATGTTAAAGCATCTCCTCAACAAAAACACCACCAAAACAAATCAAAAGCATGTTATCGCTCGAATTTCGCATAAAGAGATGGGGCGCTCTACAGAACAGCAAGTTGTGCAGCGGCTCGTGCATAAGTACCTCCCAATCAAAAGAGGATTGGCACCACCAAGTAGACAGTACCAGGGCAGGCCCAATCCAGGTCTTGAGGGCGACTTTAACATCGAGGAGATCAGAAGAGCCTTGCATGATCTCAATGGCAGGTCGGCCCCTGGCCCAGACGGTAAATTAAACAAGGCCCTTCGTAACCTTGATGATGATTCAATTGAAACCCTGAAGGATATGATAAATGCAGCATGGAAAGAAGACAGGGTGCCAGAGCAGTGGAAGCTGGCCAGGACGATCCTGATTCCTAAGCCAGGAAAGCCCCCTAACTTGGACAACATGAGGCCAATATCCTTAACATCATGCATCGGCAAGTTTGCAGAACATGCCATACTGCACAGGATAAACAAGTGCTTGGAAGATAACGACATACATACACACAATATGGTTGGATTCAGGGCAGGGCTATCCACACAAGATGCATTGAAGCTTATCAAACCCCAGGTCATCGACAACAAAACAAGAGACGTGAGAGCCATTCTTGCCTAGATCTAGAAAAAGCGTTTGACAACATCCACTACTCATTCATACTCGAAGCAATTTCACAGCTTGGTCTGGGGAAAGCCTTCTATGACTACGTATGGTCCTTTCTTACAGATCGTAAAGCCGTGATGAAGATTGCAGATATCGAGACCGCAGCGATTGAACTAGAAGAAAGGGGCACGCCGCAAGGGGCAGTGATTTCACTAATGCTGTTCAACATTGCCATGATTGGACTGTCAAAAAAATTATCGAGCATTGAAGGATTGAAGCACAGCATCTACGCAGATGACATTACCATCTGGTGCACAGGTGGAAGCGAGGGGCAGATTGAGAGCGCCCTGCAAGAGGCGATTGACACCGTAGAAGAGTACCTTCGTCCTTCTGGGCTCAAGTGCTCCTCGAGTAACTCAGAACTTTCACTGTATCGGACTGCATGCCGGGGACCGAAGCCCAGGGGATGGAAGCCGTTAAACCAGATAGACATCCACCTCCGTACAAATCAAGGGGATTCCATCCAGAGGGTCGACTCCATCAAAGTCCTGGGCATGCTGATAGAGTCTACTGGCGCCAACAGCAAATCTATAGCCAAGTTAACTTGGAAAAAAGACAGTGCGGTGCACCTCATACACAGAGTGGCCAACAAAAGAAATGGGATCAAGGAAGACAACCTCATCAGGGTTGATGCATGCGTTTGTTCTAAACCATTCACGTACGAGGCAGCAATGCACAACTGGTCAAGAGCAGAGTCCGAGACACTGAATGTGCTCCTCAGGAAAGTTATCAAGAAGGTCTTGGGCCTACACATACATACCAGCACCAAGCGTCTGCTTGAGCTTGGCATTCACAACACTCTCGAAGAAATAGCAGAAGCCCAAGAGAGAGCACAGTTTGCAAGGTTATCTACAACAAGGTCGGGGAGAATGATCCTGCAGGAGCTGGCCCAACAGCCAATGGCAATCAGGCACAATTACAATGATATCCCCGACAACATCAGGAAGAATATCACGGTGTCTCCTATACCAAGAAACATGCATCCAGAACACAACGTCGGAAGAAGAGTAGCGAGGGCCAGGACTATACTTCGTCAAGTCTCAAACAAAGAACGAGGAGTCGTATTTGCTGACGCGGCTTCCTACGCCAATGGGAAAGCGTTTGTGGCAGTGGTGGTTGATGGGGCTGGTGATGTCGTCAACTCAGCGACGGTCAGGACGAAAGACCCAATCATTGCGGAACAGTTGGCCATCGCCTTAGCACTCAAGATGGATAACATTGAAGTCGTCTACAGTGATTCCATGGCAGCACTACGGGCGTTCGCGAAGGGAACGGTCTCAGAGCAAACGCTGAGAATACTGCAAGGCAAGAACATAAAGCATCATCTTCTGAGTTGGTTCCCCTGCTCACCTTGGGCAAATTAACGATTCCCCTCCCAATCTCAATTGAAGCAGCACACGAGGCGGCGCGAGAACTCTCCAACCGCGCCTCCCCGGGGATGCGTTCTACTGGTGAAGGGGATAACCGGGAAATTCTTACAACCTATAACGAGCTCACTAAACAATTCTACCTGTCTAGAAGGATTTTCTCTCCACCTCACAAAAATCTAACCCGGCCCCAAGCACTTACTTTAGGACCTTTGCAAACTGCGAATGTACCCTACTTCGAAAAATGTTACACATCATGTACCCTGACCGATACCCAAGTAATCTTTGTCCACATTGTGGGGAAATAGCTTCCTTAGAACACATGCTCTGGCAATGCACCAAATTCGCTCATATATCGAACATCACCTCTGCCAGATGGGAGGCGGAAATCCGCAGCTCATCCTTGGCAGATCAGCTCTGGGCTGTCCACCAAGCCCGCGAGGCGGCTGAGGAGCTTGGAATATCAGTCCCCACGTGGGAAGCTGCCCTGCAACACAGTGATCTGTGTTTTGGAGGACCAAATAAAAGTTTATCCAATCCAATCCAATGGCACTGTGGCCCAACGCTCGCTAAAGCTTTCTAAAACCTCGGAGGTTACGCCCAGCGAGTATTACTTAGCAACCCTTTGTCTTTTGTGCGTTGTTGAACAATAAAAAATTCGCACCAGTGCGCGTTAACTAAAAGCCGAATTCTCCTGCCTCTCATTCCCCTTTAGCAGCCATTGGCATGTAAATTGAGTACAATCTTTTATTGTTCAACAACGCACAGAATAAATCTCACCGGCACCACCTTGGAGCTCAAAACGGTATACTTGTTAAACACTACTAGCAGCTACGAAGGACGAACGGGTGACGCTATAAGGAGCCTCGCCCCTAAAGGAACGGTATGCCGACGAACTGCGTCGCGGTTTAATGCGAGTCGCGTCTCACAACTTAGTTTTGTTTGTTGGCACACATCG